>JBBMOC010000049.1:1124565-1609685 GCA_037975185.1 Centropyge bicolor | reverse complement strand
GGGGGGGGGGGGGGGGGGGTTGAATAAAAGTTAAGAGAGGTTTCAGAGAGGACCGAGGAGGAGGATTGCAGAAGGGGAGAGAGCGGAAGAGGAAAGAGGAGGGGAGAGTAAGAGGAGCAGGTGAGGAGAGAGGATTAAATGAAGGCAGGAGAGAATGCATGCGGTAGAGGAGCCTGTGGGGGGAGATCTTCCCATTAAGAGGCACAGTGCTCGGCTCTCTGATCTCCGAGTTGTGTTGTGATGCCAGACAAGAATACTCTAGGGCGACAACCGCTGCCACCAGAGAAACAGCTCCTCGGCGACTGATATACAAATACGGCGAGGAGAGGAGGGACGCCAGGCGAGTGTGAAGAGGAGAAAGGAAAGGAGGGGATGAGACAGGAAGCGATAAGCCCGTACCGTCGCGTGAAAGCTATCTCAGAGTGCGACAGGAAACCCGCCGAGCGGCACGCGAACTTTCCGCCGAGCACAGGTTGAGCAAGGTCATATGCAAATGATGCGTTTAATATGCACAGTAAGAGTAGTGTGTGATTATATTATGTAGAGCACCTGCTGTATATGCAAGTAAGAAAACGTTTTACTTTAAGGTTTTGCACACAGAGGAGGAAGTTCCTGTGTGAGGGATTTCCTCGTGATGAATTGCTGGTTTGGCCGCCTGTGTATCAAAGCCTTATATAGCCAATTCCTCTGTGCCATAGAGCTCCACTGTTGTCTAGAACTATTAAAAACACATCAGTGAGCCACACTGCTCCACTGGGTGACATGTTCCTTCATTACAATGACCATGGGCACCGTGGTTTATTCTGAGCTGCTGTAAATACTCACTAGAGCACCATGTGTATTAATCCGCAGCTGAAAATAGATCCCGACAAATGCACTCTCTGTTCTCGTTTGAGTAATGTTTTCTAAAAACTACAGCGCCCCACTGCTTTAAAAAAAACTACTGAGCCTTTTCTTTCTTTATATTTTGTGAGCTATTTTTAAAGATTTATGTCTTCACTAGGAAGGAGCAGGCTTTGGGGCTCAGTGCCAGGGAATGGGTAGGGAAGTCAGATATGTATTTAAAGGTGGACTAACAGATTCTTCGTTGTTCTTTTTATGGAAGGAAAATATGAAATAATGGCATCTTTTTGAATTTGCAAAATGGAAATGGTTAATCTACAGAGAAACAAAAGCAAAACATCAGCTTCAAAATCAGATTCAGTCAGGGTTAAAACATTATTTGCAGCATGTAAACAAATCAGCAGTTTCTCTCATTTTTTGTTCTTTTCTGTTTGATATCTCACATAATCACCAGCTTTTATTTTTCTATTCAAAGCACATTCTCATCATGAGAGAATCATCTTCACTGTAGTAAAAATGTCTTCATGCAACTTGTAGCAACATTAATTCCAAAACAGAAACACACTGAAAATGTTGTTTACATCAGTAAGAAAGAATTAAACAATGAGTCTTATTCCTCCTGTATTCTATATTTGCTGTTCATCAAAATCTGCCCTGCTATCCATCTAACTATCAAACCACCCTTATTATTTTAATATGATATTTCTGAAAGCCTGAGCAGTGATATAGAAGCTACTCGGGGGATAGATAGGGAAAATATGTTCTCCATTCTTAGAATATATCCGCCTTCTTGACAGCAAGATTAAGCATCTTTGACAGCCGGGCTCCATTACCCAATATTGGGTTTTGGGCAAGCACCGAGGGTAGATAAGTCATCTGACGAGAGTATGACACAGAGTCAGTTTGACTTTTTTTTTTTTTTTCAGGTGTATTTCAGTGCCCAAGAGTCCTGTCATTTCCTCGCGGGTTGTAAATCTCCTCTCTGGAATATTTCATGTGAAAAGGCAGCTTCTGTTTTCTTCAAATGTTGAGGCCTTCTAAGACAGTGTCAGGAGAGGAGCCACTGGAAATAAAATGTATTTTTATGGGAATGGGAATATATACAGGAAGTGGTGAAGACAGGATGAAATGATACAGTGGTGGTCGCCGAGCCTTGGGGACCTGTTTATTTCATTATTTGCCACCTGACATTATCATGATCATTACGTCCGTGCCGCCCGCGTGATCCTTACATGATTGCCCTATTCCAGCTAATGAAGCTGGCTCGGCTCGCCTTGATACCTGTCACCCTGCCAAAAACCTCGCCTCAACTTGATTGCCTCTGGTCCAAGTAATTTATTTGTTTATTTTCATTAACGGAAACATTAGGTCTCTTTTCTTACCGGATACGGCAAATACGTTAATGAACATGCCAGTTAAAATGAAGATGAAAGCACCAGTTAATTATCTCCTCGAACATTCTGCGAGACAGATTAATTCCAATAAAACAAGAGAAGTCATTACCGCCGGCTCGACTTGTCAATGTGTTGATCTTAGGAGCTGTTTACAGGGTTCACAGGATAAGAAATGAAATTGAAATGTACTGCAGGACCTCATTACAGCCGTCGTACCCCGGTAGGGAAGTTATTCGAGGATAAAAAATGGCTTTGTTGCGAAGTTTGAATTCGATAAAACTGTCATCTGACCGAAGAAAAATGACGACGGAAAGTGGCGTTCTGACCTGAAAATGACCACAGAGCATGATAATGGTCACACAAGTTTCAATGTAAGCACCGACCGAATCCCTGCAGCCGCACAAAGGTCGACCCTGCACAAGCACCCGGGCTTCCAACCTGACAAACTAGGATTAAATACATCCTCGTCACAGGGGACCTTTTGTACTGATCTATCATATGCATGGGGTCCAACAGTCTGAGACCGTATTGATAATCTCTCTCTAAAGAACCATTTAAAAGAAGTTGTGACAGGTAAAATGAATTTTTAAGATCTGGCACTGTTTCCTTGTCGGTAATCAATTTCAAGCAAATCTGTGGCATTGACAAACTCCTTTGTACAAAAGGTCAGGCTTCCTTGAGTTGTATCCTCTTCTACTCAACTGTGTGTTCAGATGACACTCAGGTGGATTTGATCTACTCATCAGATTCAAGTAACTCAACTTGGAGCCAGTGTTCACCTCTCAAATAAGATAAGATAGGATAAGATAATTCTTTATTGATCCCCCATAGGGGAAATTCGGGTGTTGCAGCAGCACAAGCATACAATCAGATAGAAGTATAAAGTATACAAAATAAAAACTATAAAAAAAAAAAGTACAAGTGGAATCTAATAAAAAAAAGTACAAGTGGAACCTAAAGTGGCTTAGTGAAGATAAAGTGACAACATCAAATAACAAAACAGCAGCAAATGGAAATATGAGGTAGATAATACAGCATAGTTATGTCAGTAAAGCAGCAAATGTAAATATTGCAAACTGAGAGATAAGATAATGAGAGGTATGTACAACTGAAGTTCAAATGGCAGATCCAAAGTGACTTAGTGAACATGACAAAGTGACAATACAGTCCAGCAGCAAGTATTGCAGTATGAATGAATGAATGAATGAATAGTGCAAGCATACCATATAAACCACATATTATTAGTCCTGAGTGCAATAGTCAGTGTGTGTGCATATGTGCATATTATATAAATATAGTAATACATATGACTGTTCCTCAAGTTTCCAGCAGATCATTGCTGAGTAATAAGTGAAAGTGTCAGAAGTCAAACCCTCAATCCTCACATTTTCTGATTATGTCCAGGTTTATGTGAAAATATTTTGATTTTCAATGTGGTCTCCAACTTTGGGACCCTACTTTAGATATGATAGAGTCTTAGTACAAAGTAGCGAAAAAATTACTCAAGTAAAGAACCTCAAAATTAGACTAAGGCACAGTACTTGAGAACTTTCCACCAGTGCTGAATTGCCATTTAATTTCATGTCATTGATTCAATATGACATTATGCTCATTTAACTGGGTTTTGTGTTGCCCAAACCAGTAAATAGTAAGCTGGGAATTTAACTAACGAGTCAACATGAAAGTTATTATTTTACATACCTTTTTTCTCACTCTGCCACAGAAAAGATCCCCCAACCTTGAAACGGCTTTCAAGTTGAAATTGCAGAAAGATGAAAATGTGAGCGGGGGCGTTCGCAGGTTAAACTCACCGAGCTTTGTTATTGTAAGTTATGCATGTGCTGTAGAATTAATGTGTCATTAATTGCGACAGATGGTGCTGATACAGCAGAAAGCGTTGGTTAATGGGTGTGTATCAGCGGTAACTAGTTTAACATTGTTTTCTTTAGTTTCCAGCGTAATATGAACAAGAGAAATAAGCCAGAAATGAGTTTCCTGCTCCTTTGACAAATGGTCCCATTTATCTTGGGATCTATTATTCTTGATGGTTTCCTAAATAGTGGCTAGTAGATAAAGTGGGGAGGAGGAAGGGCTTTTAGAACGGCCTCAGACAGTCTCTAATCTGCATGTTTACTGCTTTCATTAGAAGATCATCAAAGTGTAGGATCGATTGTGTAGTAGTCGCTCAGCAAGGAGCCATATATCCAGCCTCTGCGGGAAACTTTGGTTGTTAATCGAAAGGGAGCCGTGCGCCGAGGATGTCTAACCAAACTGGAGGTGTGTGTAAAAGTTGCTGTGTGTGTGTGAGCCGGTGGATTTTTTTTTTTATAGCACCACTCCAATCACAGTGTCTGCTGTGAGTAGATCAGGTTTTCAGAGGAAGTGAAGGTGCTTCCAAGTACATCTGTGACTGTGTATGTGTCTTCAATCCCCTCTGGAAGCTCACATGCGTTGCCAGCACTTCCTACCCACAATGCTTTATGACATATACAGTATGTGTATATTACCCTAACCTGCGTCCTCAGATGAGCAGTCACGGCGAGCGCTAATGGAACACGTTGGCCTAAAATAGCCCATTAATGACACAGCTTGTTTAATGGAGGTGATGGAAGAGGGGGGGTGGGGGGGTGGAAAGAGGCTCATCTGCGATTGGCGGCTAAAGTAATCAATCGACGCCTCCTTCGTCCCTCCCGCCTCTCTGTCATCCCCACCCACACTGCTGGGAAGAGGAACCCAGGAGGGGAGGGAGAGACTGTGACGAAGAGGCAAGAAACTCTGTCTCGTTACATCATCACAACCCCCGGTATTATGTGCACCCTGATCAAAATTCATGTATTCAGCCCGCCTCCCACTCCCGCGGATCACCGAGGAAGAGGCGACTTGTTGGTTTATTAGCGATCACCCGTCGGATCGAGCCCGGACTCAGACAGGGTGAGAGAGGTGCTGGGGATGGATGAGAGGAGGAGGCGGGGGGTGGGGGGGTGCACGCGGTAATCGTCGGCCAGCCCTGTTTAGTCATGGTCCTGGTAATCTCTGGTGACCTTGGCCGCTGCCTGGCTGGCTGGATTTCCGCAGTGCTGCATTAATATGCACGCAGTTAGGAGATGGGCTCTCAGCCTGTCTTTGAGTCCGTTTTCGTCTGTCTCTTTCCATCCCCTCTCTCTCTCTCTACACACTCTCTCTCTCTCTCTCGCTCTGCATTTGTGTCCTTTTTTTCTCCCCCTTTTCCTACATTACTGGCAACCATCTCTCTCATCCATTTAGCTCACCTCTTCCCACACTGTCTATAAAAGAATCACAGACTTCAGAATTTACGATGGCATCTCAATTGCGCCGGTGTCAGAATTTGGCAGGCTGAAGGGTTTTTAAGGTTATTTTTATGGCATTTCTGCTTTATTAGATAACGTGCGGCCGGGCAAGATGGCAGAGACGGAGAGGGAGCGAAGGAGAGGAGGGATGACAGAGGTCTTTTGTCAAATAACAAACTTTGATATTCATTTTTTCCTCGTGTCGCACGCCTCGCCGTTCGAATCCTTGATTTGCTCGCTTCCCTTCAAAGAGAGGTCAGAGGTCAGGGTTGGCTGCTGAGCATCAGCCCTGCGTCTCACTCAAGGACGCCGGAGCAGAAAGTCCACAGTGCTGCCTTTCAAAAGAATGTGACAGCGGTTTGCAAACTTTGTGGCGTAGTGGAAAAAGAAAAGAAGACAGTGTCCCCCTTAAAATACTGACGCTGCATTTCATATTATAATTTCCTCTGCAGAGGGAAAAGGGAGATGACAACTCGGCCACCACATTTCATTGGCACTGACTTTAAACTCACATGGATTGACAGGAACAAAGAAAGGAATGGCAGCGTGACTGACGGTGAGGGCTTTTGTTTGAAAAGGTTTTAATCCTGGAAAAGTTCAAAAGTTCCCGATCACATGAATTAGTGAGGTACTGTTTATCGCTTGCTTCATTTCTCAGAGTGTGTTCAGATGCAGCACGGATCAATTTTAACTACAGGCAAAACACTCAACATTCGTGCACTTTATGAAATAATGACTTTCTCTGTCAAACCTTTGAGCGAGCACCGGCCTGACGCTTTTGTCAAAGTCGAACAATGCCGTTTTTTTTTTTCATCGCATCGGACCTCTTTAGCCTTTTAACGGCAAGAAAAATCTAATTCAATTTCTTTATGACATGCTCTTCATCTCAGCAGGGGAATTAGACTTTTTCAGAGCTCTCTTACAGCCTGAAGCCTCTATCATGTGTTTTTGTCTAAAGTCCAACCAAGGGCACTGCCTCCTTGATTTTCCTTGATTGCCGGCGGAGGGACAGCCAAGGGAGGATAAATGAGACAGAAGCAGATTAAAACAGGAAAAAAAAAAAAAGAAAAAAGAAAAAGACTCTTCACACTGCTGGTGATATCAAAAGGGATTAAAATGTGTTGCAGTTGCATTTCAGGTATGCATACTTTACTGGTGATGGCTTAACAACAGAGCTGCTGCCGTTTGATTGATATACCGGAGCATCGGCCTCAGCATTTTGATCAATATCAGAAGCCAAACTGCTTTTTATCCAGTGCAGCGGCTGCACAGATACGCTGTAGCCGGAGTTGTTTTACTGCGACCTCCGGCCCTCTCCGCCGTTATCTGCTCAAGTAGCCTGGGAGGGTAAGAGGAAGTTCTGCAGGTTCCACATAGCTGAACTTCGAATGTTCCATCTTTATTAGACTGAGAAGGAATTTTTTTTTCTCCCCTCCCACATTACTTTTTCAGCTTCATTCTACAGCAAGGTCAGAGGGCGTCGATGCAGCCATCTGGTATCTAATTTCAAATGACAAAACAGCTTGTCATTGTTGGTCAGCCAGTTTCTGCTTCAAGGCCTGTAGTTTCTTAGAAAATGAGAATGACTGAGTAGAGCTTTAAAAAAAAAAATGAAATTGAGCCTATTGCAAAGTAAATAACACCTAGAGTGATTTTAATCGTCTTTTTTTCCCCCCTTGATAAACAGCTATGCCACAGCCGAAACCTGCTATCAAGTCATGTTCACACTTCAGTCTATACTATCACAGCCAGATAACTACGGGCACCCAGAGCGTTCAATAATGAATAAACAAAGAAAGGCACCGAAGTCAGTGAAATAATCACTCGAATAAAGTCTAAATATATAAGATGCAATTGGCTGTTAGCTTGTTGGGGCCAAAGCCAATCACTTAGCTTGATCTGCTTGTCTTGATTGACGGATAAAAAACTGGTATTATGAATGAAAAAGGCCTTGTGAATTAAAAAACAGACTTTCTCAAAAAGCCATTTTTATAATTTATAAACCTCTAAATGAAATATAATTGAAATCATATTTAATAATAATGAGATGAGTTTTATTGAATTATTTCACAATTTGTCCTCTTCTTCTTTATTTCATAATGTCTCACGTCTGCTCCACTTATCTGCTGTTATTTAAACCGCTTTTGCACTGAAAGGCAGCTCTTTCTCACTGCCTTTGCACAGCTGCCATATTCCACTATATTTAACATTTTGCGATAAGACTGATGTTTAGATCACAACGATGTGATGCCGCGGCTCCTCTTACTTGTGCGTTCTTGTCACAAAATCTGGACTGTTTGTCAGATTGCAAGTCGCTCTGGACGTGCTTCAAAGTGCTTCAAATGCAAAATCAACCTTCAGAATACTGAACTCATCACGTCTCATATTAGCTGCTGCACTTCCTGTTTTGATGTTTGCATCTCAAGCTGGCAGTCCTCGCCAAATCTTGCCATCATCTCCTGCGACTATGAAGAAAATCTAGCAGCAAAGCAAATCTAAATAATTAATAATAATAATAATTTTTTTTTTTACCTCTCCACTTTTTTGGTGACACCTTCAAAGGCCTCGCTCCTCTCTGCATGCCCACATTCAGCAGCTGCATTGGGAGCACTTACCAAACGAGAGAGCCGGCCTGAACAGGAACAATTGCATTAATTTAGTGTGCTCGACCACCTCTGTGGATAGTCTGTTTACATTGCATTACCCTATTGTTACCTCACCCGAACCTACCGGCTGAGTCTCGCTAACAAGCCCGCCGAGTCTTTCTGTGGAGGCCTGCAGATTATTTTTGAGTTGTTGTGCTGAAGTGATTGAATGGAGCTAAGTGGCATGCATCCATTTTTTAAATACAGTAAACAGCAGCATTGATGAGTCAGTGGGTTGAGTCTCGGTGATTAGACCCTTCCTTGAAATAAGAATCACCTTTTCCTTTAACCTTTTTATTACTGTTCTACTTTCAGTGGCTCCCCGGCTTCCCCTCAGACGGTCATCCATCTAAAGCAGTGAACCCCGGTTTAATTAATTATGTATATGCAAATGTATGCTCATAGTGCCAGGATCTCCATTTTCATTTTCTTGGCTTTTTTCCCCTTCTCTAGCTCTTCTTTCCTTCTCTCTCTCTCTCTCTCTCTCTCTCTCTCTCTCTCTCTCTGTGGTGCCTCCAGGTGGATTTATTGTAAATTCAATTTGCATTAAGGTTCTAATTTGCTGACACTGTGCACGAATACACTTTTTTTTTTTTTTTTTTAAACTGTTATGCACCTCAGCACCCACGGCGGCTCACCCCTCCACCCAGGCCTGAACTATGGGTGCATTTAGAGGGAGAAGATTGGGGTGCAGCACGTTGTAATGGAATTCTTGCTAAGCTTCTAATTGGAGCAGAATAGGACGGCTTATTTTGAATCAGGAAAATGAACTGCTTGTTATCAGCCAGTCGGCGGAGGGATAAGGGAATTGCAGTTTGTGTGTTGAGGGAGTTGGGGTTTTTTTTGTGTGTGTGTACTGAGTGGAACATATAGCTGTGTTTGTGTGTGTGTGGCTTAAAGTACGCCTGTGTGGTTATATAACTAAAATGCTCAAAATGACCGTCATCTCTTACTTAATTAGTTCCATAGCTGAAAGTGCTTCTGACCTAAATACAAGCACGGCCTATTTGCAGTGATTTAATATTATTCATTTCGAATTTTCTTTTTCTTTTTTTTAACAAATGAAATATTTAAATCACATCCTGTTTTATTCTCCCCTATCGTACTTGCTTTAGGTTGGTGACTTTCCGCCTGTTTCAGAGAGACTTTGGAACAGTTTACATTCAGACCAACTTAATAATTCATTATCTTACGGCTGGCAGCTTGACTGGTCCAATAAATGACTCACTTGCCTTTCCAGATTTACAGTATGCAAGTTAATATGTGATTTGCAGACCTGCTTTCTTTCTTCTTTCAGTCTGCGATATAATTGGAGGAGAATCCTTTTCCCCAAAGGTAGAATTGTTTTAAAAAAGGCTCATTTGAGACTGTTAGTCATGTTCAGTCTGGAGAGAAGATTGGAAATGATTGACTTGTGGCAGAGTCTGCTAACGACCTGCATGCCATTCTGCATTTTTTCCCCTTCATCCCCTGATTCCGTCATTGTTGAACTCCCAGTCTTGGCCTGGGGAGGGAGTAAGAGAGCAAAGTTGCTCATTCTCCAGATACCACCCACCACCCTGAACCAGCCAATAGGAGGTGCTCGTGTCATGACAAGGGCATGATCCCTCACTGGTCTCCCACCTGCAAAAATTGTGTTCAAGTACTTGCAAAATGCATTTACAGTATGAATTATGACGAAGGACTAGGCTAACAATGTCCACCATCATCGGTCAATTATAATTATGTTTTTGTTAAAATACCAATTTGAGAAAGAGAACTTGTTCTTAGTGCTTCAGTGTAAAATGAAAACAATCAATTTGTCCAGAGTCTCAAGACAAACGTAGTCGAATATCAACACATTCTTTGAAACTTCAACATTCTTTTAAAGGCCTTTGATTTTAATTGAACTGATCTCAAAGTGCCGGTTGATTATTTTGTTTCTGTTTTTTAACGGAAAGCTTTTATTTCCCCCTCAACATTTAATTTAATGGAGTCAATGCGATGGATTTATTGGACGGGATGGGAAGCTCTGCCGACTGCAGAGCTGTCAACGATGGCTGGATCCAACCACGGCCATTTATTTATAATTGCAGCTTTGATATGTTTTACGATGCATCGACCTGATGAATAATGTAAAACTTGACGATGGTCCAACCTGACAAGCAAGAAGAATTTTCATACCTCTGTTTGTTGCGCGTTACAGGTAGAAGCCTTGCGACTCCTCTTGGGCCGCGAGACGATGCAAATTCAATCGCAGCGAATTGACGTGCGAGACGAAGCCAGAATCGCCACCTCTGGTGCAGGAATATGAAAGAAACAGGCGTCGGCATTTTCAGGAAAACCTCTCAGCCGGCTGTCCTCGCTCCCCCACGTCACTGTCTGAACACTGTCACAGAGAATGAGTGCAGTGCATCATATTATCTAGTTTGTAATTGAATTGTAGCGGGAGGTAGGTTGGTAATCAGTGTACAGCAGGTAGTTTTCGTTCCAGTGTTTGACAGTAATGTCCTCTAATGGGAAGCTCTGGCTCTACTCTTGTTCCAGGCCACTAGGTTTCCCTGGGTCCCTAGCTGCCTGTGTGAGTGTGTGACTGTGTGTGTGTGTTGTTGCACAGTTTCAATATGCGGTTTTTTTTTACCTGTCTGCAAATGTGCAGGCGTGCCAGGCGGAAAAGGTTCTGCAGCCTCACCTCTGAATTCCTTTCAACATTCCTGTCATTCCTTTTTTTTAAAATATGCTTGACCTTGAAGACACAACAAACCTGAGTCGCCCTCCGCTCTTGCTGAATTATCGGCGATTGCCAATTGCGCAGTGATTTACAGTATGGACGCCCTTGTGTGGCTTTTTTGGGGACCTCGCTCGTCCTTGCTGATGTGCAGCTTGAATCATTTCTCCATCATAATTTTCTCCCTCTCTCTTTGAACTGCCGGCACAACCTCCCCTCACCCTCCCACTCCTCTGTACAAGAATTGAATAGCTTGGAGATAGAGGAAGGGTAAATAACCGAGAGATGGAGGAGGAGAGAGGAGTACAAAGGCGAGGAAGAAAAAAGAAAAGAGGGGATGATGCCCTGGTAGTTAACAGTGTGGGAAAAAATGAGAGACAAAAAAATAAGGTCAGAGTTGACGTATGAGAGCTGACACCGGCGCCCATCAGGACGGCGCCCGCCGCTTGCTTTGTTACATATTCTTGCCATCTTATCATTTCACAGACGGCTGGCGCAGAGGCTGATGTGACAGAGGCTCTCTATCCATCTGGGCACGCTCTATTTTCACCGGCGCTCATTTCGCGGGGGCACCGGAGCACAACGCCCAAATGGTGTGTCGGTGTCTGTAGTGGACCGGCGAGGGTCTGAGTCACCGGCTTAGCTCACCCACACCGCCATGATACAGCACAGAATAACAGGCTGACAAGGCTGCCAGCGGAGGCAGAGCGGATTGTGTGGCCCGTTCTCTGTGTGTGTTCTCGCCGTGTATTTTGTACCTGTGTGGGTGGTGAGAGCGTGTAGAGGGGGGGGGGGGGAGAAAAAATGTCTTATCCACACTCTCGTCCTATGTGCGCAGTCATGTCTGCAATGCAGCACTGGGCTATTTTTTTTCCTTCCAGGAGTCAGTATTGTTTATGTTGTGTGTTTCCACGCCTCCCAAGGCTGTTTGTCTGTTTGTTAGATGAGAGGATTACTGGCGCCGTGGGGGAACAGAAGGATGATTTTCTGATTGTATAGTGCTCTCTCTGGAGGAGACACCCCAGCCATAATAGGATCACTTTTACATCTGCTCCTTGTCAAATGTTCCCCCCGAAATCGGCGCGAACCGGGAGTAAACATATGGATACGAGCAAATTTTGTCGGAGTCTGATTGCCCAGGAGAATCAGAAAGCTGTTCAGGAGACATAATCACCCCCTTTTAAAGTCAGAGTAGAAGTCATCACAGATTCTCACGCTGACACCAGACGACGGGACGACGAGACAGTTTGGCAGATTTGGACGCGGACGAGTGTCGGATGACAAATTTGATGCGAGTGCTATTGAGCATGAAAGAGAAAACAGGCCTAATCACATATATAGACTGATTTACATACTGCTTTGAAGAGAAATGTGCTCCTGTTTCCATGCAGTCGACTGCAGTTCTACTTCATATGCAGGAGTTTACTTACTATTCTGCATCCTCATAATGAAGCGAATGAAATTAAGGAAAGCGGTTTCTGGCTCTGATTTTTGCTACTTACAGCAACATTTAGACGATGTTTCATATATAATGTTTTGCTGCTTCGTTGCCAGTTTAAATAACAGAGATCAGCCAATAACCACTCAATGAAAGCTTTACATTTTAAGTAGTTGTTGTCAAGAAGGTCCTTGCTATTAAATAGTCCTCTCACTTGTTTTACATTTGTCTTTTGACAGATTTGGCTTGTTGGCACGTGCAGTTAGCTCCTATAGCTGAACACAGAAACATCCCAGAACTTGACTTTTAGGTTGTGTCCACATGCTTTGGATGAAGGTGTCGGCTAAATAAATGCAATGTTATGCAAGTGATGGGTGATGTATTTGAAGTGTTGTGCGGACACAGCACAGACGTGGCCTGAACCTGAACTTCCTTAGACGACTTGTGTCAACTGAAAACAAGAACCATGTCCTCTTCTGTTGCATGGCAAGTGTCACTGAAACACAAGTCAAACAGCAATAAACAAGAAATCTTATAGACTAGCTCTTGAAATGCAGGAAATGATTTCAAGTGTGTTCAAGATCAGAAAAACGTTAGGTTATGCTAAAATAGATCGATCAAATTAATTTTAAAAAATGATAAAATGGATGATTTGTATCTGCTGTTGGAGTGGAGACATGCTGCCTTCATGAACTGTGACAGTAACGGAAAGCTTCTCCTCTACCGGACTGATTTCTGCCAAGTCTTGCCTACTTGTGTGTGTTTGTGTGTGTGTGTGTGTGTGTTTGTGTGTGTGTGTTTCCCCCTGCGCCTCTTTCCCCATTCTCTTCCCTGCAAGGGTCCATCCCGGCGAAGTTAGCCTCGTCCCCTTTTCCCATCAGCTACCTCTCTGAGCGTCCCCGTCCCCGTCAGCATTTAACCTGTGATTGGAGACAGCGGGCGTCACTCTCTCTGGAGGCCGTGTCCAATCAGGGGAGCCCAATCTGATACAGAAAAAGGGGGGACGCCGGCAAGATTGCGGGCAATGTTTATTTTGCGATAGGAAGAAAAACAGTTTTTTTCCCATCCTTTCTTTTTTTTCCCCCCAATCACAGATGAGTATTTGCATATAAATGACGGCCCGGTGGCTGTCAAGGAAGAGAGGGACGTGGGGAGAGAGAGAGACAAATGAAGATGAAGTGTCATGAGAGTAAAGTGCAGGCGAGACGGGGAGAGATAGAGCTGTTTTATCTGCTTGTGAGCAACGGGTAGGAGGGTGGGAGGTAAATGTCACCGCTATCATGAAATAAGCCGGGCAGCTGGAGTCGCCCTGCGAAAATATCAATCTCTTCATCTGCGTTAAATCCTGCGTGTTTGTCATTTCTGAAAACAAGACAAGATTAGGCTAATGTTGGGTTCCTGTCCTTTGAATTTAAAGGAAAGAACTGGTCCAGTGAGACGACACACGTGAGCCATCAGACAATCATACAAGCAGATTGTGCCACGTTAGATAAACTGGTTTTGCTTGTGTGTCATTACACAGAAAAACTGAGTGCTCACCGATGCAATGAACAGAATGTTTGGTTTTGGTTATCCACCTGTGCATCCGACTATAGCGCAGGATGCTGGATAGGCAGTGCACACAGTGTTTGGACTGATTCAGGTTTATGTTAGTGCATTAGGCAGCTTTAGAGGAGCTGATGTGGACAGAGCCAGGCTACACGTTTGCCTCCTGCTAAGACTTTATTTTGATCTTCTTGTGGCACAGACGACAGTGAAAAGGTATGATTCCCAAAATGTTGGACTACTCCTTTAAAATTTATAAACCACTGTTGACATGCAGTTGTAGATTCCCCTGATTGTCACCATGTAGCCTGTAGCTCTGTAGCATTTGTTGCATTAATTTTGCGCCAACAATTGTCGAAATAGATGATGGCAGTTTGTCTTTCTCATTGATGCTGAGGTCCTATGGTGCACATGCATGAGAACACACTCTCACATGCATGTGGCCGTGGCCGATTGCTTTATTGGCTGATGACTCATTCTCTCTCCCGGCCTGCTGGAGGTACTTCAATCACGCAGGTAATCTCCTCCTGCTACGCCTGCAGCCGAGAGGTTACCTTTCCCCACACATCACTGCTATATTCCTCTTAATTGAGACCCACTCTGCTGCGACAGCGTTTTCACAAGGTGGAAAATGGCGGGTCAAGATTTCCGAGACGTCTTCCCCCCCACCCGCTTCCCTCCCTCCCTCCCGTGGGCAAAAGTGGCTGTGAAGTTGATAAGTTCCTTTAGGGACCCTGGAGCCAGGCCAGCTAAGACACTACACTTCATGAGGGCAAGTAAAGGTTGATGTGGCGTCACCTCATAGATTGCGCGCGTGTGTGTGTGTGGATGCGAATGCGAATGCTTGTGTGTTTATCCAATCAGCCTCGGCCTAATGTATGCACGCCTTTCTGATTGAATTACACTGGAGATTTTATGGAGAAAAATGGTAGTGAACCATCTCCCTGAGTGCTTATGGGAGAACAGACACTTTGTGGGAGTCTCAGTGGTGACCTGACTCAATCTGCATACGATTACCCCTCAGCAGACCTGTAACCCAATTTATGAGCTGATCACCTTCTCTGCAGGACGAGCACATGCTCATTCTCAAGTGACAATAAAATGTAGCAGGAACACGCTGACATAATATTTGTTTGGCTTTATTGTGCTGCCCTTTAAACCAGAAATGCATCATACTTTTTTTTTTTTTCTAATGCATGTTTACTAGCATCCTGGTCACATCTGTGTTCGCTTCAGCGGTCGGGTTGCACGCGAGATTTATTTTTGAATATATTTTAATATACCCTGCCCTATATATTCAATATGCAGAAGCTCCACTAAAATAGGCGAGATAGTTCCCATAAAACTATATGCATTCTAATGCATTTTAAATTCAGAGAAACAACTTTAGGAGATAAGTGGAAAACGCCTCGAGGCTGATTTCCATTGTGATCCTTTTAAGACTGAGGGTCAAATTAAAACAAGAAATAGCGTTCCACCGAGAGGACATGCTCTGAATAATGGTATATATTTCTATTTTGAAAGTATAATTATCTTTGAGACTCCGAAAGTCCTTCTTTGTAAAAGTCTTCTTTGACTTGACCTTGATTTTTAATGTATACTGTGGTTTATATTTGCATTCAAAACCTTGGGTGATTATTGCAAATACGTTTTTATGTGGAAATATGCATCAAAGCAGCCAATTACCTCAGGCATCAGAACCTTTTTTTCCTCTTCTTTATATAAATCTTGGTTTGGGTTACAATCACAAAACATGAGGCTTTTCATAAACGAGGCCACAGTTGGACAAATGAGACAAACATGAAAACAAGGCAACCCTGACAAATGGCTCTGTCTTTATTTAATGGCATGGTTAAATCTGGATGTGGCGGCAAGACCCCATTTGGATGTGGTGTCAGGGAATGTGGCTCTATTAAATCCCGATTTCCATGCACGGCGACGAGCAAACATTTGTTCTGTGATCATTTGGCTAAAACATGACAGCTGACAGTTAGCGGTTACCATTTTTTCCAGCTGACAAACAGCATTGTTGGACGCACTCGGGGACAGCGACTGAGGAATTATCCTTTTTTTTTTTACTTACGGGTCATGAGTGGCGGAGCCGCGAACGCCGCTTATGCTCGATGGTCCCGCACGCTGAATAGCTGCCGGAGTTGTTATTATCACTCAGCAGATTGGCCAATTCCCTCACCAATTGTGATCCAGCAGAATGGAAATCTGGTGAGCAGGGAAATGTTAATCGAGTTCAATTAGGCTTTGTACCATGTTTGTTTCCTGCCAAGAGATTATGCAGAATCCCCACCCTCACTTACTGAAATTAACGATAACCCTCTGTCTAAAGTCTGAAACGGGCAATTTGAGGATAGGTGGAAGATAACGGATATTGGCGCTGGCAAGCTCCTCTTGGCTGTATTAGAGATAAATACAGCAGGCCCTTTGAAACAGTTGGGCTGGAGTTCGCCCTTAAAGGGAAATTAATTTAGGGTTTTTGATGCTTTTATTTTTTTTCTTAACTTCTCAGTTAAACCGGGGATAGTTTCAAAGCCTTGTGCAGTAATCGAATGCCTCAGGGTGGTTTAAAAAGCATCTTTTATCTGGCAGTAATTTCACTGTTGCAAAGACCTACTTTTACATGTTGCCTATGTTTTTCAGTTGGAATCAACTATTTCACTTCTTATCGCATTTTTTTCATTTGTCTTTTTTTTTTTTTTTTTTATCAGATGCATACTAATATGTATGTAATTTAATTATTTGGTCCAGAATGTAATATTTAAATATGTGTCATTTTATCTTTAACTGAACCAGCTAAGCATTTGTCCCATTGGTAACACTTTGTATGCAAAGGTGTGCACAGGAAGTAAAGTTAACGTCGTTTGAAATGTGTTTGTTATGAAAACTCGATCTTTCTATTCTATTTCTATCTTGCGATTAATTAGCCATGTACTAATCCTTATAATTATCTTCTAAATATTCTTAAAGAATCCGAGAGAACAGGCCTCCTGCTGCATCTCTGAGCTCTTTGTGCACAGCATGTTCGTGCAGCACCGAACCTCATATCAGATTTGTTTCATTGAATTATCAAGATAAACATTATTTCAAGTCAAGTTTTGGTTGGAGGAGTTGGAGGGAAATGGTGATCATACTATATTGTACTCATCATGTATATTACATTAATTTGGCAGCTGTAGTTTATGTACAGAAAGTGGCCATTTTGCTTTCACTGATGATCATACTTCTTTACTTTTACTGGAAGAAATTTCAACTGCGTGACTTCAACTTGAGTATTTTACATTGTAGTGTTGATGTGTTTGCTTAAGCAACAGATCTGAATGCTGAGAATATCAAAAGGTATCTGCTCTACCAGCACGCCCCACTACCTGACCACGGTCTTTGCACCCCAAACATATCCTGTTGGCCCAGACAGAAGAAAAAAGACAAATTTGCTCAGAAGTGGGTTCAGTTTGGCTGCGCAGACAGGATCAGCAAAAACACAGCAAGCGCGTCAGTGCCAAACATCAGACGGCCGAGCTCTGTCATCGCCTCTCAACACTGCAAATAAACTCCTGTCCACTCCGGGTTTTTTTTAAGCCTTTCTCCTCTTAGTGAAGAAAAGAGTGTGTCACAGAATGAGAGAGTTATTTTGATGTTGTCCAAGTGCCTTGATATTTGCCACCACAGGGCAGCGTGTCGTATCGGCGCTAATCTCCGCCGTGTCTTACCTTGAGCCTTCAACTTATTATCGTCCACAAACTAATTAGCAAGTTCTCGATAAGCGGGGGTAGGCCCTTTGTTGCCATGGCGACGGTTAGTCTTCATCACAATGAGAGGATTTGTGGCGTTGGGTTCGCTTGCGGAGGACACACACACACACACAGCATTTGTATTTGCTTCATTTTGTTTCGAGTTATTCAGTCTTTGTACAAATTAGGTTGTGTTTTTTTTCACTGTCTCGCTCCTGGAATCCCAGATAATTGAGGGAATCAAAAAGAGGTTTAGAGGTTGATGTCAAACTGTTGAGTCTGAACGCGGTGTTCTCAGTCAAAAAAAATGAAGACTTATTGTTGCTGATTTCGGATCAGAGAAGGCACTGCAAGTCTGCTGCTGCAGGTAGAATGAGCTGTCAAATCTGCCAGGGGACATTGCAGGACTAATGGCACATTCAGTACAGTTAAAGGAAATATTTGCCCTCATAGTCACTCCAAAGTTGTACAGTTTGAAACTTTGGAGAATTCCAGAAACAGTTTCATAATAAAGTGCTATGTTTTATCCTGCATTTTTTTCTATGACCTGCTTCACCCGCAACATTTCCCAAAAAACCTTAGCGGTTGCAAAAATGATTAGTGATCAGTTGGTGGAAAGAAAATTGGGGGTGGGTGGGGGGACCAGACACAGCTGGAGAAGTGTCTGGTCACATAAAGTGTGTGCTGGGACCAGCAGGCGATTGGTTGACATGTTCTTTATGTATATGTGTGTGCTGGTCCCCTTTGTGTGTGCTGGGACCAGCAGGCGATTGGTTGATAGGTTCTTCATGTATATGTGTGTGCTGGTCCCCTTTGTGTGCTGGGACCAGCAGGCGATTGGTTGATATGTTCTTTTTCTATATGTGTGTGCTGGTCCCCTTTGTGTGCTGGGACCAGCAGGCAATTGGTTGATCGGTTCTTCATGTATATGTGTGTGCTGGTCCTCCTAGTGTGTGCTGGGACCAGCAGGTGATTGGTTGATCGGTTCTTCATGTATATGTGTGTGCTGGTCCCCTTTGTGTGTTGGGACCAGCAGGCGATTGGTTGATATGTTCTTTATGTATATGTGTGGGCTGGTCCCCTTTGTATGCTGGGACTCGGAGGCGATTGGTTGATATGTTCTTTTTCTATATGTGTGTGCTGGTCCCCTTTGTGTGCTGGGACCAGCAGGCAATTGGTTGATCGGTTCTTCATGTATATGTGTGTGCTGGTCCTCCTAGTGTGTGCTGGGACCAGCAGGTGATTGGTTGATCGGTTCTTCATGTATAGTGTGTGCTGGTCCTCTTTGTGTGCTGGGACCAGCAGGCGATTGGTTGATCGGTTCTTCATGTATATGTGTGTGCTGGTCCTCCTAGTGTGTGCTGGGACCAGCAGGCGATTGGTTGATAGGTTCTTTATGTATATGTGTGGGCTGGTCCCCTTTGTGTGCTGGGACTCGGAGGCGATTGGTTGATATGTTCTTTATGTATGTGTGTGTGCTGGTCCCCTTTGTGTGTTGGGACCAGCAGGTGATTGGTTGATATGTTCTTTATGTATATGTGTGGGTTGCTCCTCTTAATGTGCTGGGACCAGCAGGCGATTGGTTCATAGGTTCTTCATGTATATGTGTGTGCTGGGACCAGCAGACGATAGGTTGATATGTTCTTCATGTATATGTGTGTGCTGGTCCTCTTTGTGTGTGCTGGGACCAACAGACGATAGGTTGATAGGTTCTTCATGTATATGTGTGTGCTGGTCGTCTTTGTGTGCTTGGACCAGCAGGCGATTGGTTGACCAGCTCACTCCATAAGGAGACCAGGACAGGGGTGCAGTTGTTGTTAACCCTGCTTCCTCCTGTTCATTTGAGTTGAGGAGGTCAGTTATAAGTTATATTTATTACCTTGTGATTTGATTTGTTTTGGGTTTTTTGGCCTCTGAAGTCAGAGCATGTCAACCAATAAGTGTGTGCTGGGACCAAGAGGTGATTGGTTGACATGTACTTTATGTATATGTGTGTGCTGCTCCTCTTAGTGTGTGCTGGGACCAGCAGGCGATTGGTCGACATGAATATATCCATTCCTGACATATACATGCATACTTTAACACTGATGCAACCAAAGTCATATTTCAAAATAAAACCACAGTTCTAACATCATGCACTGTTACTGCATTGCATTCTTGTATATTGAGCCCTCTTTTCTTTGCCTCAGTGATGGAAGTTTTTTTGACTGAACTTTGCTCCTTGCCTGAGCTGGACTGACACCCAAATCTGTTGCTGTGATTTTTTGGTAACTGATAGATCTTTTGCTATAAAACTCCACTGCAGCCGCCCTGGAAGTATCTCAATGTGACGCTGTCATCCTCATCTTTCACTTTCAAGTGATTTAGAATATTCTTTTCCCCTTTTTTCATCTTTTCTGCTGCTTCTAAAGCGCTCACAAGTGTGGCCCCGCCGCCCCCTGCGTGACCCTAGCACTTCTACTCTATACACACGATAACATAAATCAGCATTGTTAAATCAACCCCCCCACTAGCGCCCCTACCCAGTGTACTGCCAACGACTGCCGCACGCGCCGGACCTCTCTGATTGGCGGCCCGAGTTGCTTCTTTGGTAAATAAAACATTTACAGAGGCTCAATTAGCGAAGCCTGTTGAGTCTGCCGCAGCTGCGCTCGCCAGCTGTTTTTAAAGGAAGAGTGATGCGGCGAGGTGAAGCGGGGGAAAAGAAGATGTCAGGAACATGAAGGGGAAAAAATGGATGAGGGAAGATGAAGCGGGCAGAGAGCTTGTTTTTGATTCGGCGTGGATCCACTTTGGTGTTCAAATAGAAGACAAGTGGGTTGTTTGTGTGTTGCATGTTTATCTGTATCGAAAGTGGCTAAAGCCTCTTTCAGCTCAGGGGTTTTTATCTGATTCATAAGATGGTCATAATATAGAGAATATTCTAACATACAGGCGGTGTAACTGCATGAATTAAAGCTTGAAAAAAGAAATTAATGTTTGATGAGGAAAAAGTTAAAAATGCAGTGTTCATAATTTTTCAATTAGACTAATTAACTTTCAACTGACTGAAAAAAACGATCATATTCGCAAGATCATATCACGTCACGAGTTTCAGTGATGGGGAAATAAGGGTAAAAGCTGTCGGACACTTCACTGAATCACCATCCAGTTGGGAACGAAAGTGAGGACAATTATGCAGATTCAACCCTGATTCTAAAAAAACTTGGGACTCTGTAACATAAATAAACTGAATTTGATTAGCAGCCAATTCTTTTTCACATAAACTCAAGCAGCACAAAGGCAATATATTGAATATTTGGCCTCATCAACTTCATTTTGTGTATTCTGAGTTTGATGGCAGCAACATGTTTCAAACAAGTTGGGACAGGAGCAACAAAAGACTGAAAGTTGTGGACTGATCCCAAAACACCTGTTTGGATCATTCCACAGGTAAACAGGTTCATTGGTAACAGGTGATAGCATCATGGTTGGGTATGAAAGGTTCATCCTGGAAAGACTCAGCCGTTTCCATGACCACAGAGAATGTGTTACTTACTTCACATCAACTCAGTCTGCGTTAAAATCTCACTCAGGAAGGACTCCCCTCGTCTGTGTGAGATTTCACCGGCGTGTGAGACGTTGATAAGGATTAAGCGTCAATTTAATATTTGGTGTTTTCTCATGAATCTTACACCCAGAGATAGAAAATAAGTCTGAGAATCCAGCGCATCCCCTTTGCCTGCAGCACATGAATAATGCAGTTATTATTCAGTCATTGCAACTTTTTTTTTGACTGACAGTCGGTGGCGGCTTTATTAGATGTCTTAACAGGAAGACCCCTATCGCTCAGCCTTGGCATGTGTGGCGGCGCAATATGAGGCGAGCTCCTTTTTTATTTATTTTTTTTTTTATTTTTATTTTTTTTTCCCGATTTGTGTGACTGAAAAAAGCATTTGAGACCTGATGGTGGTCTGATGGCTTTAGGGAGCGAATGCAGACGAATGGCAACTTCTAATTTTCTCTGGTAAAATCTGTGCCATCGCTGCCATTCAAAGGAAATACTGGTGATGACTTATACACAATTTATCACCAGTTCAGACTCAATTTATGTATGAGACGGTGACACGCGAGTCACATATGAATGCAGTGATGTTTGGAGGTGAAGGCAGGGGCAGACGAGGCAGTGATTGAATGCAACAACTGACGTGAGAGTTCAGTTTCCAACACTTGAAAAACATTTACACCTTATAAGGATCTTTGCTATGAGTGGTTAAGACACACTTAGGAAGCCGTATGTTAGAGGTGTGCATATGTAATAGCTTCGTTTGCTTCGTCTCTTGAAAGACAAAAAAGACTGTAGAGATCAGAGCTGCACAGAGGAAAAGAGCATCTTGATTGATCGTGAGACAAGAATTGCTGGCAAAGCACATGAAGAGACAGATGCCAGCGCTGAGAGTGGTCTTGTCCTGGTCCCCTTTTCATGATTACAAATGTCCTCCGCTGGGCCTTTTTTTTTTTTTTTCCTAATTCTCATTCTCTGTGTCCTTTTCTTTCAGTGGAAGGCTGCATGGATTGGTCGGTGGACTACCTGAAATACAAGGTGCTTCTGGGGGAACCTGTGCGGATTAAGTGTGCTTTGTTCTATGGATATATACGGGCCAACTACACCCATGCTCAGAGCGCCGGACTTAGCCTTATGTGGTACAAAAGCGCGGGACACGGGGACTTCGAGGAACCCATCAGCTTTGACGGCACGAGGATGAGCAAGGAGGAGGATGCCATATGGTTCCGACCGGCGGAGCTGGACGACGTGGGCTACTATTCCTGCGTGTTAAGGTAAGCTCCTCCAGTCACACGGTCTCCTCCTCTCTTCACTGCCATCAAATGTAAATAGCTGTTTTTTTTTACTGTTTTGGCCTTCAGCTGGAGCAAGCATTTATGAGAAACTCTTCCATCATTTTGGACTTGTTTTGCCAGCAGTGTGTCGGTAAAATAGCGGGGGTAAATAACATTTTCTGGAACCCTGTGGGCGCGGGTAAAGCTATGTTAAAGTCCTCCCCTGTTGATTTCTAATGAAGTCTCTCATCTCCAGCCAACAGAGCGCTGGTCCTCGGTCCACAGAGCGTCGTCTAACAGTATGAGGCCCCTTTGCTTCGTTTTTATATGCTAAATTATTTCTTTATTCTCCTCTGGGGGACGGTAAGCCATTACGTGCAATTGGTAAATCCATAACTCTTTGGCCCTCAGAAGTCCTTTCTGAAGACGCGAACAAGCGAGGACCGAGATGAAAAAGAATGGACAGTAATTCAGCACAGGAAGATTGAAAGGGGAAGGTAAAAGGCAGCTAAGATAAAAAGAAAAAGAAAAAACCAGGGGACTCGCGCTATCTTCCTTTTCCGCCTGCCTGATGGTGGAGGTAGACAATTGTTGAAATTTCCAGGTTCCTTGCTGAGCATTGGCAGAAGTTTTCATTAAGCTCGTCTGTGGCCGCTCGAAAAGAAAAGGCAAAGCCGACGTCTCGGAGCACACCATAATTTCTTTTTTTTTTTTCGGCAGGACAAGGGAACTTTGAAACACATCTTCCTAAAAGATAGAAGTGTAATCTTTTCAAAATTGAGAAAAATCCACAGTATTTCAACCTAAGCACAAATGATTGAGGACATTTTGTTACACTGACAAAAAAGGGTGAATAATGTACTCTTGAGCAGTCGCATTCAGCACAGGTTTCCTTGTGTTTCACAAGCTCAGTTCTAAGAGGTTTTGGTCATTACTATTCATCACCATTAGCACTCTCCCCTTTGCTGTGACGGCCGCCGTGAATAGAAACGGGCAGCAGCGGGCCAACAATTCTCATGGCTCCATTCATTGACATTGGGAGCTTTTTCTGGTGGTAGACAATCAGTCAGCTCAGAGTTATTGTGTAATCATGCAGAAAGTAGAGCCATGAGATTTGATTTGGACGAGTGGTGTTGCTTTTGTCGCCAGTCTCCACCATTCAGAACCAAATTAAGGGGCGACACTTATTTGCCCATCACGGAGAGGAATAACAATAGTTGTGAATGCAGAGCGCTTTTTTCCCGTCGCACAAGATTTCTCTCTGCGGGCGCTTCGTCGTTTGCCGCCTACAGTTGCTTTCCGCAGGTTATAACTGTGTTTACTTTGCAGAGTTAGGACGAGGATGTTCACTTTTTATTGCCTAACTTCCAGCTCCAAATATTTGCAACTCAAATGGAATATTTACAACGTTGACCTTTATTTACAATGCCGGCACCGACGCTGCAATCAGCTCCACTGATTTTCGGTGTTAATCAAAGCGTCCGATGCAGCTGGGGCCGTTCGCATCCACGCAGCATTGTGGGAATCAGACACAGTGAGACCATGTTGTGATGCACATATTCCCACAAGCCCATACGGCGGCATATAGAAATTATTTTTGAAAACCGCAGTGTCTACTGTCACTAATTATCAGTTCATCAGGAAATAGTGAAAAACTATGAAACAGCTTGTTTAGTTCAACCGTCCTTCAAAGTTCAAGATTTACTTTTTAACTTAGTTTTCTTTTGCTGAAAGAACCTGAGAGACACCAAAACTGAAGTGAAAGTGGTACCATCTTACACACTGTCATTAATATATAAATACTGATGAGTCATTAATAATAGTATAACACAAAACTCTTTCTTTTTTATACAGCATGTATAGTTCTATAGTAAATATAGTTTTCTGATTGTTGAAGTGAATGTTTGATTTTGTGAAATCCGCAGCTGCGCAACAAAAGGGAACAGCATTAATTTGTCACAAGGTGTTTACTGTCAGTTTTGCAACAGTTGACTTGAAGAGTTGATTAATGTGCACAATTGCGCATGCTTTATTATATAGTAATAACTTATTAACCTTGTAGGTAAAGGGCGTTTTCTCTTGACTGGCTCATTAGTCAGCTCTATACAGCAGCATACGGTGGCTTTTAACAGGGGGAAGTTCCTGCTTAAAAGGCTTGGGAGGATTAGGTTATTGGATGCTGTGTGTGTGTGAGTGAGTGTGTGTCACATGTTTAGTTTAATGCAGCCTTGTGAAGTGCATAGCAATGCTAGAATCGAGCACACGGGACCATCAAATTAGAATGATTTATAGTCGTGTATTAGCATATACTGTTAGTTCTGTTGAGTGGAGCCACAATAATAAGGCCAATGCTCAGTCCAGATGACTGACAGAGCAATGGTTTCAAGGCAACACACTCCTGATTGCTTTTCTCCTACCGTATATGAGCTAAAGCTGAATCTATATATAGTAGAAAAAACATTGATGTCACATGTTATTCAAAGGCAGGGCGACTCCAAAGTACTTTCACAGTCATAAAATGTTGCTTTTAGAGACGAAGCTCTTAACCTTAAAATGACGTCTCAGTCATCCAGGTCATTGTTTCAAAGGAGGGTGGAATCTAGGGCAGCTGGACTCGTGATACAGTATGACACTTGCAACCACATTTGTCGCATTTTTTTCCCGAGCAACGTGTTAAAAATTGCAAGAATGGATTCATCCAATTTCATAACAACATAGCGGAGACGTGACTCATTTCAATTTCCAGCCGCCGCAGCCAAATCGGAGGATTGCTCTTCTCTTTAGTCTCAGCAGCGTGGGTCCTATAGATGATCAGCGCTCGCATATGTTAACATATCACATTTGGATTAGGCTCTTTGGCAGCGTGTTTACTTGAGGATCCTCACCCTTTTGAAACACGGAGGAACCCGGGGAATTAGAGCGCTGAGCGGTGGAACGAATGAATCACAGCACGACAATAAATCATCTCTCGCTGGATACATTTCATACTCGAGCATGTTAAAACAATTCGGTCCCAGTCACTCGGGCTCCCATGACATTATTGTCTCAAAGCAAGCGTCGGTAGAGACTAGTGTTTCCAAGAACGTTACGCATGAGTGTTGAAGTTCTCAGACAACATCTCGGAATTATCTTTTCACTGTCTTTTGTGATAGCGTTTGTCATTTCTGTTTTCCTATTCAAGATGCAGTGACATGTGTGAGGATTACAGCCGGGTGGTAGTGTAATTCTCTTATCAACGTCCAGTGGAATAATAACATGCTATGAACATTTCCGTCAGTCATATTCTATATTTTTTAAGTCATCAACAAAGGAGATGCATCTCCTGCACAATCACTGTTTCCTTCCTTCTAAACATACAAAAGCAAGTTTGACATGTTTGTTATTGATTATGCTTCTTTGTCATGAAAGCAACAGGGGACGTGTTAAACAGTATTATCGAACAGAACTCCATAAAAAATTCATGCAGGTTGGAAACGCTGTCAACAAATACTCACTAATGAATAGAGAAAAAAAAGATGACTCATGCTCGAGATCATTTCAGGCCTTGTATAATAATTCTATAAAATCCCTTCAGGACTATATCTGGTTTGTTTGGTGAATTTTTTAATATAGAAAATTTCAAAACATCACTCTCATATTTCAATCATCAGACTCTTATTATGTTAGTGAGACCAAAAACACCATAAATTTAATATACTATACAAAAAAAATTTTTTCTCAACTTTTATAATATCATATAGTCACATACTTCCTGTTGTAGCCAATCAGCTGTGAGCTTATACGATATGACTCTCAGTATTGCAGTCCTGTCCGCGGGCTCTCCAGATACCAGGGGGAGAGATTTGTCTGCCAGTTTTCTGTCACAGGTGTTATTGCACCAGGCGAAGCTTAGCAGCGCCGGCAGAATATTCATAATACACCCACATCAGGACGGCCTCAGCCAGCGAACACACACACACACACACTGCTGCGGCGCTGCTTGCCAGTTTGCCGCCATGAAACTTGGAGAGCGACGTGTTATTGTTGAGCAGAATTCTGTTGTCCCAAATTCCAACTTAAAAAATGAGTTTGCTTTAGATGTGAATGTTGCCCAGGGTAACACAGCCCATTGACTCTGCATCTGGCAAATGTATTGAGAAAATATTTATATTAATGTAATTTGAGTCAGGCTTTGTGAGAATTTAGGTTCTCCTACTCAAGTCATTATCACTGCCAGGTTTAGAGGGATAAAGACAAGATGGATGTCACATGAGCATCAGCAGTTTACAGTGCATTGAAGGAAAGATGTGATGTATAATAGAAAGGAGCTTTGCGAGCAGCTTGAACACCATGTGGCGTAATGCAGATGACAGAGACACATCTGCACCGGGGGAAAGAGGGGAAAAAACAAGCGTCTTCATAAGTTTCGCAGCAAAGTTTTTTCAAGTCTGAAAAGCAGCTGTGGGGGGGAAGTGCCAACAGGGTGCAGATAAACACAATTATTTCCAATTCAAATCATGCAGTTTCAAGTGCTTTCTTAATCAAGAGGCATGTTATTAATAGTGTCTGAGTCAACTTCCCTTGTTTGCTCCTTCGCGTCGAGATTCGTGTGAATGCTCTGAAGTAGAGCTCTCTCGCAGTTTATTTGTTTCAAACATCACGTTAAATACGACACTGAATTGTTTCTAATGTTCTTCCTCATTGATTACATCCTTCTCTTCTTATATTCTCTCAGATACAGTCACGCAAATGTGCTCAGTTTGCCTTCTTCATATGTTTTACATTACTCCCTGCGTCTTACCTCTCAACCCACACACAGCAGTGTGTTTGCTCAGGTGCGCTTAAGGATGTTGGAGGGCACCGTCATACACACACACACACACACACACACACAGACACACACACACACACACACACACACACACAAAGGCAGCATGCCAGTTCTCCTCTCCCCTGAGATGAGCTGCTACTGACAGGGCCTCCAATCTGTATGTAAAAGCAGGCCAACTCCAGCGCACACGCACACACTCAACATTCAGAGCGTGTGTGTCTCTTTCACTCTCCCGCACTCTCTCTCTCATACACACACACACACATCTTCGTTGCAACACATGATGGAGGAACCGCTACATGCTTTGCGGTATAGGGAGAGGGAGCAGATGAGCGGCGTTGTGTGTCAAATCGAGGCGTCTCAGATGTTACACCCCGAGGAGCTCTGTCGTATGCAGAGCGAGAAACATCTGCAGTGGCGGAGTGTGTCGCTTACTGTAGAAAGACGGAAAACACGCACATACTCATGCGGGCCATCCGGGTACTTGGAGGATACCACTAAGTCCCCAGCACTGCCGCAAGTGTCTCCATAAGCCTATTAGCATTATAAAGTTGCTAATTCCTGCTACTTTATACCTCGCTGACAGCAGAGACAGCCGGGTAAAAGCCAGTGTGGTTAACATGGTGACAGGGATAAGGAAAAACATGGAGTTTGGAAATTCACTCGTGATATTGAAGTCTGTGATTTGGATAGATAAGTGTTATTGCTTTCATTTCTTTCTCATCAGCTGGAGCCAGGACTGTCCATATCTCATGGGTGCATTTTTTTCAAACTAGAAGAAAATGGCTAAAACGGTGCCGTGTGCTGGAAGTGACTGGATATTATTTTATAATCCAGTTCACCCAGGTTTTCAGCGCAGAGCCACAGCTCACCTGACATTCACCTCAATCTTATGAAGTTCAACCTCCGGCGGCTCCCTGCGGAGTTTAAAGTCCACGCTTGCCTGATCTCTCCATCCGCACTCTCACGATCATGCAGCCGTGTTCTCGCCTTCCCTTCCCTTCTACGCTCACATGCAGAGTAAATTAGAAAAGCAAACTGATTTGACTTGTGTCTGCTTCTGCCTTGATACAGTCACACGCACTGTTGATCCCACAAAAAAAATGTGTTAAATAATGTGTGTGAGGTTTTTTAGTCTTTGTCACTTTCAGCACTCTTGAGGTGTTTCCCCAGCTGTGCATCCAGTCAGTTGTCAACCCGCATTCTGTGTGGAATCCTCGATTGTTCGCTCACGCGTCATTCAATAAATATTGAATTCTGTGTGGAAAACAAAGTGGCGTGTTGTCAGTTTCCAAAACCACCCAACTTTAGTGAACAAAGTTGTGTGTGATGACAGCAGCGGCTCAGATTGCAGTCTGATTATTAGACCGTCTTTAAATGTCTTAACGTTCCTTAAACTGCTTTTAAATCAATTCACAAAGTAGAGCTTAAACCCAAGCATGCACCGTCTACACACGCTCGGCCGTTACAGGCGCACAGATGCCAGAACGGACACGTCGGCGGCGCATCGATCGCAGCGGAAAGTGCAGTGATTACAGTGTCAGATTAAGGACAGATGTAGCAGCGCGGGGAGGATCCCATTTCTTGGCAGGTAGCTAATGTTTCACCTTTGACCACGTTCGCCGCCGTTGGCGTGCTGCCACTGGTCCGCAGCCTTATTAATGGGTTTCATGCATGTCCTGCGATGCCCGGGCTGTCGCCGGCAAAGGACAATGGGAGGAGAAGATAACAAAGAAGCGAGCGCGCATCTGTATGTGTGCGTCGCTTATTTAAGCCTCACCTCACCTGGCACCTACACACACACTCGTACAGAGGAGCACACACGCATTAAAAAGCACTCCCCAGCCGCGCCACACCGCAGCCATGTTGACTGTGTTAGTATTCGTGGGCAGGAGCGGCTGGTGATCTCTCAGGGAAGTGACAGTCAGAATGGGCCGTCTGGAACACTCTGTCATTCAGCCTGAGTCAGGGCCTGTCCAATTGATCCAGCCCAGCTGTCAAAGCCAATGAGAGACGCTAGACTAAGGAGCGGCAGGGACGGTTTGTGCTGCCAGGGGTTATGGATGATGTACTGTATAATATAAGGATGGTGTTGGTGTTATAAGCTACCTGGCAGGAGACAATCAGTTAGCTGTGGCTCTGTGGAATAGCTTTGGCGAGGAGGGCTATAACAATGGCGCCCTGATGGATGTTTATTAATGGAGTTTATTTATAAGTGCTGTGCAGCTCCAGGGCACATATTGATGAGGTTCTGAAGTCACAATGAGAGGAAAAATACGTTTTCAGCCAACGATCTCTCCAAACACCTTTTGAATAATCTGAAATTTCTATCTCACTTTTCAGCAGTTTTACTAAGAAATGCGAAGATGGTGAATATTTCTTGAGACTTTTAACTGCTGGGGTACTTTGCTAACTCATTATTAGAAAATAGAATAATGTTAGCATGGTTATGTTTGCTTCTTTGCACAAGATACAGCTGAGACTGAGGTTATTTTGACCTGAAGCGCTGCTCAATTTTCTCCCAGTCCAACATGTGGATGTGGAGAGATTTTAATAGACACCTGAAAGCTTTAACCTCAAGGTGCCATTAGAATAAAATTCAAGGGATCAACAAAGATCAATACAGATTTTAGATTTTTTTTCTCTGGGGATTTCACAAAATTCCATGAAAATCCCTCTGACATTTAATGAGATTCAGTCCGGACCGAAGTGGTGAACCAACAAATCGAGAGCCTGACTGCTATCCCACAAAAGCCCTGTGATGTGTTCAATGTGTCTGCCGGCTGAACTTCATCAACAGATCACCCGAGAAAGTAGCTCCGCACACAGCACTGACTGATGGGAGAGAGGAGCATCCTCCACATTACTGCTTTAAGAGGTTGCGAGAGAGTTGGTGCCAAATCTCTGGCAGCAGTTATTCACAATGCCCAGGTGGGGTTTTAGATAATTGCGTGATATGGATTTGCCAAGGCGCTTCATCCACCAGCCAGAGGTTATTGATGATGTCCCCCTATATTCAGTATTCTTTACACCTGTACAGAGAGACTGCTCTGTCGACACAGTGCGCGGACAGCCTTTTAGTTGGCTCTATGCGGTTTAGCAGAGGCTGTTTTCCAGCAGCCATTGTCTGATGATGTATGGGCTGCTGTTTGGGCTCGGTCCACCTTTCACACCGCGCTTTATTCAGCCGTGTGATGTGGCGGCGTGAACTTGGCCAGATGCTCGCCGCGAACGTCTGATGCTACAATGGCCGTGTCAAAGTAAAAGGGTGCAGGGAACCATTTTTGGGGCCAGGTGCTGGATACTAATAGACTCTCATCTCACACTCAAATGGGAGTAGGATTGAACATGCAGTTTGTTTACGACTCTTAAATCAAGTTTTTTCTTTAAGCTCTTTTATTATAAATGTATTACATCCAAGGTCAGAAGCTTGAGAACAGAGTGCAGGTGAGTTACAGTCTTTTAGCCCACGTATGTATTTTAGAGAGGTTTCCATTTATGCTTAAAATATTTGCCCTAATGTATTCAGCTGCAATCATGTCATACTCCAATCCTCGATGCTCTCACCATAATGTGTGCTTTTAGAGCCAGAAAACATGATTACGCTATACAACATGGATCACACTATATATAGCTGCAAAACTCTAGTCTCCATTTTGTTTCATTTCTCCATAGGGGACTGAAACTCACACTCATTTCTCCTAATATGACTGCTACACTGTATTTAAGGCCTTGCACAGTACCATTATAATTCACCCTTGTGAAGCCTCCTCTCTCACTGTACTGCTCATTTCCACTTAATTTCAGCGTTTGAATTAATCTACGTCTGCAGATATTTAGGATGCTGCAGAAGAGCAATTCAGTTCCATAACACTGACTGGCATTTAAGACATTATGGAAGAACCAGATGCTCTTATTTTCCTGTCACTGTGAGGAAAAGATGAGATCAACATTTGTGTTTCATCTCCTTTTTTAATTTCCAGTTGATAGCAAAAACTTTTTCTTTTTCTTTACCAAACCGAGCATGAAGCTGCACAGTTGTGTGTCTTACTGTGTTTACATGCACATAGTATTTTGAATGATAGTCCCTATCCTGGTTATAATCACAATCTGGAAGACAAGTTTATACTTTCCTCTAAATCCCACATATGAAAGAAAAATACAGATTTTCTCTTATTGGTCTGTTAAAGTGAGGCCTCCAAGAAATATTATCCCATAAGGAAAAGAAGATGTGTTTTCATGGAACAGACTGCTGTAATGTGCTGAATGGATATCGGTTGTATTTATTCAATCGCGCAGCTAAAGTGTCCAACATTCCTGATTTCCAACCAGTCCCACACATAAGCTCATTCTGATGTACGTTGGCTGCTCTTTGGAGAAATCGGAATGTAAGTTTAATCCACCATGTGCCTGCATTACAGTCTCAGCCAGTCTCATTGCATGCCCTTCACGCTCCCTCTGATTGGACATTTGTCCCATGCTCGATTCCATTTGATTAAGCCGAGCCCAAATGGCTCCCGGCTACAGGGAGCAAAGGGGGGAGAAGGTTGGCTGTGGGGATTTTTTTTCGCGACTCAACCTCTAGACTCACATCAGTTCACACATCACAATCTGCATGAGGAAGCAGGACAAATGCACAGAAAGTCACATTTGACCAATCTGTATTTATTTTCATTTCATATTTTAGACACACATGCAATATACGTAGGAGTTTTATTCAGTCCAGTTTTAACATGCCATGTGGTGCACAATGACATCCAGGTTAAATATTTCCACATCCCCGACTGAGGGATTTTTCTCACTCACATCCTCAGCATTGCTTCCCCATATATCGAGCCTCTTGGCTCTCCTGGTCCACACTGAGTGGAGCAAGTCATCAAACAAGATGCCAAACCACTGCTATCTGATAGCAGGGACACTGACCTTCTCTTCCTCATATCTGATGGTGGTTTTTATCTGCCAGACAAATGTCAGAAATACCATTCCCCAAGCACAATCACTTTGGCACCACAGCCAACTTTTCCTCCCCCCCTCCATCCTTTCCCCCTCCCATCCCCTCCCTTCCCTTCCCTCTGGACTGTGAGCGGCTGGGGCTCCGAGTGAGACATCTGCAATACCGCAGCTATCAGTCAAACCGCGATATAGGAGGGAACTCACAGCTCGCCCGAATCCTCAGGGTGAGAGGAGAAGAGGAAACAGAAGCTTGATTAGAATTTCATAAAACTGAAAGAGCTCATTTAAATTGAACTGACAGTGCATATTGTAAAACAAGGAATTATCTGTGTTGGACTGGCTTTTGCAAAGGAGACTTTTTTTTTTTTTTTAAAGCAAATGTATTAGTTGGCGAGATCACATGTAGCTTCACGCACAAGAAATTAACATTGTGCATTGAAAGTTATACACCTATAATCAAAAATGCTGTCAACATTAATAGACATAAATTGCCTGCTTTTTTAGCTATCATAACTTTACTTCTCTTAAGTCTCAAAGATGTGTGAACTCTGTTAGGATGGGACTCCTTTAGCCATCGAGCCAGCTGTTGACCGGCTTGCCCGACAGCGCTTGTGAAAAATGCTGCATGAGTTTCTGGAAAGCTCTTTGACCCCCATGACTCACTTTTTTTGAGCGAGTTTCAGACAACCTTTGCCGCTCACATCTCCCAAAGACATCTCATCACATTCGCTGCACAGCTGCGACCGGTTTACATTTTTTCACCTATATGGCCCATACCCTCAGCGCAAACAGGCAATTCCAGCGGCGGCATTGCCGGCATGAGACGGTTTGCATTTGATATGCATAGCGGTATAGCTGCTCATACATTACACCCAGATGGCCCTGGGACCAATGAATAAGGTCATGACGGAGTTAGAAGAGAATACAATGGAGACAAATTGTTTATGCTTGTTATGAAATCGGGTTGCTGGCATAACGATGAGTCGAGGGTGTCGCGGAATGGAAAATGAGTTCCCTGAAGGCATCGACTAGGAAATGACTGACTAATGCGTTTGCACACAAGGAGTGCTGCTGTCAGTTTTGAGACACACAACTCAAGGGAAGGCTTGGAGGTATTCTTAGACTGGTTGGGAAATAAGTTCTTTGGTTCATGGAGGTTTTTTGGGGGATGATTGCTTTTGCAACTGTATCTGTACTGAATTGTATATATTTAGAACAGTAAAGGTGGAGTTTTGCTGGAAATAATTCCAGCTAATTAATTATAATTCAACTTATTTGGACGCCTTTAAAGTCTACATTGGCGCTATCATTTATTTGTGCCTCCCATTTATCACCATTACTTTTAAGTCCTAAGCGAAGTGTCTGTTTTTCTGAACACTTACCTCTGTTTTTTTTCAAAATCCTCAATCCTCTTCTAGCCATCTGGAAAGTGCTGCACATTAGAAAAACATATTTATAATGTGCTTCCCAATTTGTGAATTTCTTCATCCAAAAAAAAAGGTTCCTTGCTGAATTTATGCAACATGAATCAAGTTCTATTATGAATCATATTTCCACTACTCTTCCATATTTTCATAAAAACTAATGCGTATGTCTGTTGTGGGGTGGCTGTTCTCTCCTTGCAGTCGGCCTTGTAAGGATTGCATACGACACAATGCAGGAGATGCTGCCTGTCTAACTTTATGTAGTGTCTGTAGCTGCGCGGCCACATGTGTGGACACAAGCGCGTCGACAGGTGCAGGCGAGTGTTTTTCACAGCGTGGCGAAAACTGAATTATCCGCAGAGGTGTGTGTTCGCTCCCTGAGAAACTGTGTACTACAAGACAAGAGAGAAAAGGGCGGGTGGAGGCAGGGACAGAGACAAAACCGCAAGCAGAGAGAAAGGGGAGGGGAGAGAGAGCGAGAGAAAAGAGGTGGATGGATTATAATTGAGGCAGGAGTCGATTGTTCCAGCATGGCAGACAAGTGCCACACTCTTAGACAGAGGCTAAGTAGGAGCAAGTTGGCCCGCAGTCAGATTTGGGGAGCCACGGTGCTTAATCATCCCGAGCTTGGTGCAAGAGTTGACAGGTGAGTTATGAGCGGGCGCTACAGGTAAGCGCCCCAGTCTTCCCACTGCTCGCTGTGACCTTCGCTCCGGCCATAAATAATGCAGGGGCCATAAAATACTGATTTAGGATAACTGGGCCGACCCCGTCTCGGTCCTGGTTCATCTTGGCTTGAGCGCGGGGGAAGGCTCAACACTACTCGGGCTTGATGTAGTGCTCATATGTTATATGTTTACACCTGTGTCCAGAGTAATACATGAGTCCAATCTGGATCTCCAGCTGAGCATCAAGGGCACTTTTCTGACCCCTCAGACTTTTCTGGGTCTCGTGCCAGTTTGGACTCGAGCCTGTCTCGTCCTCAGCCGTTGTTTGATGTCGACCGGGCTTTTTCCCCGCCTGTCTGAAGCCATTGTTACATCCGCCTCTAAAGAGATGTGGCACATCCAATCATGCCAGGCTGCATTAAGCGTTGCGTACGCGCTCTCTCAGGAAACATCTTGGCCGGGTTCTTACGTCTGCCCTCCGCATCTTTGACGTGGTTGACATTCAGGTACACGCCGGCGCAAGTGACGACAAGATGGATAGTACAAGTGATGCGGCTTGTATACTCGGGCCCCTGTTGATGTGATTCTCTTTAGCTTTTGCTGCACTCTGGTACAAAGTGAAGCCTGATGGAAAGGAATGGGAACAATTTATAGGGTTTTAGAGAGACTGATCCTGGCTTCTGCAGAAACAGGACACACTTTAGAAAACATGAGGTTTTATAAAGACTGATCTGGTCAATGGGTGACAAATGAAAGAAAAAGCCAGAATAAATGATCTAAGAAACAAATGCATCAGGAGTCAAAATGTTTTAAGTATGAAATTGATTTTATACTATTACGCCTTCAAAGGTTTATCTTATCTTATTGACCAGATCTTAATCTAACTGAACACCTGTGAAAGATTTTTGAGTTACATATTAGAGAGCACTCTCCAACATCATCATAACACCAAATGAGAGAATGTCTCTTCCAATTACTAAAACACATTATGTTGGTTTTTTTTTTCCTTTTATTTGTCACCCATCTGTACATGTGGTTGACTATAACACGTACTGACAGCAGTGTGGCCAGACTTGTTTTTAAGTCTGCTACATCTGATCACCAAGGTTGTATTGAAAAGAGAAGCGTCCTTCAGTGACTCTATTTCTACCCATATCTCTTAATGCGATTTGAAAGGCTGGTTCTGTCCAGTCAGGACTCCCTCCTTTTAATTGAGGCTCAGTTTAACCCGGCCTTGAACCTTTAGAATTCACTTACAGTCAGGTGCTTAGCTACAGTGCTGCATACTGTAGACACATACTGAATATATATCCATCCAATGTGTTGCTGAGGGAATGATCTGGCAGGTGTTGGCAGCATCTCTCTTGAGCTCGAAGCCCTGATGGCTGCAGGAATATTTGGGCGATGTTTGTAAAAAGCTGCACTGATGCATGGCTGAACTAGTTGGATGGAGAAACCGTTTGACCTGCCACTGGATGACGATGAGGCAGTTTGGATGTTGCCTTATGACCATGACAGATTTCTCAAATTAGGCCGATCTGTAGGCTTAATCCTCAATGAACTTAATCTTCTTGGATGAATCCAGTTTTCCAACTCCCCTTGTCGACATTCCATGTAAAAGTCATTGTAAGTAGTTGGTGACTCTTGATAACAGGCAGTGAGAATCAAAGCCATTGTGAGTTTTTGTGTATTTCTATATTATTTTTTTACAGAATGATTTGAATTGCATGACATCTACATTACTAAGAATTCCCTTTTGAAATGCTGATACATTCATTCGTCCTACTGTCAGTTAAACTTATTAATGTGGAACTGCAGGAGGACAGACAGAAGATGTCTTATAAGACAATTGTAGGTTCCATGCTATTTCATGTCTTTTTATTGGTGGTCTGATGTCACTTATTCCTCTGCTATGGGAGACAATAAGTAACCTTAACCTAATAACATTCTGTGTCACGAGGTCAGCATGCTATATTAAACTGAAAAGGGTCAATATCTGTGGTGGCTTCATTTCACCGTCCTTTAATGACATTATGCAGACATAACCAACCTGTGGACCCCTCACCTCATGACCCGCGCTCGACGCCAAGACGATTCTCCGAGAGCGTCATTGTTAGCTGAAAGTCAGCTGTAACGGGCAATCAGCAATTATTTCATCATCCAATTTCTATTAGAGAGGAGTTATTTTAATTAAGAGATTCATTAAGTGAGTTCATTAATTTCCCCCCAGGTGCCGCGGATTCTCGGGGGAATTCCGAATCAATTCTGCTGCCTATTATTTAATATCAGGAGCGAACAGTGGCTGAGTTAAAGGGCAGGTTAGATCTGATTTCATCCTCTGGTGGGGCAGGTTCACTGAGAGTCAATAAAATGAAAAGAATGTGTCAGATATTAGTTGGTTTTTCTCATTTTAAAGGTAGCAATAGCTGCATTCAGAAATCTATAAATTTAACCAATGCTAAATCCCATGTGTATCTTGTAGCGAGTAGAATCTGCCATTTTTCCACAGCTTGCCAATCACGATCCATTCAGCAGGCTGCTTAACTCCTAACTGACCATTGCACATAATTTCGCCCCGTTTGCTGCATGTTGCAGCTCGAGTCCTCTGCCTGCCCTCCAGCTGTGTACAGTAGCTGTCAGCCTGGCACTTCTCTCAGCTGTTGTGTGCAGGATGCTATCTATCATTGCCACGACATTGCACATCCCCTTCAATTTGACACATTTGACAGACACCCTCGCCCATTAATGCCACGGTATCACCTCGCTTGTTATCGCTGTATCTGCAGTGTGCAGGGGCGTCGGATGCTCATCGCGTGGAGTACAGCGAAGTCTCGGGAGCACGCAGCAGTGGGCTCATTTTCCCTGCTTAGTTCTTTGGATCAGCCTCATGAATATTATACCTGCTGAGCGAATAGTCAAAAGATCACCCGGCTCCTCGGGCTCAAAAGGCATCGTGATGGATGCGAGATGTTGGAAAGACACTGTAGGACAAAGTGTTGGCCCACACCATCGATCACTCATGCGGAGCAGATGACACAATTCTCTCCCTCGCTCTCTCTCTCTCTTCCAGCGGGCGAGTTTATCAGCGCTGCCCAGAATATTTAACAGGGAAGAGAGCGCACCCGTGGGATCTCATTTGCACAGGTGTCCATCTGGTAGAAGTTGTCTGGGATAATCTCCACATCATGTCACATTTGCATCCGGGCTTCACGAAAAAATGGCACGCTTACTGTAAGGGGCGGGGGAGAGAGAGAGCGCGCGGCGGCGGCCAGTTCAGAGGCCGAGGGATTGTTTGCCGACACTGTGGCGAAGACCAGTGTGTGTTGCGCTAATCCACGAGGCGGTTAATGCTGCGCAATTATGTAAGGATTTAACATGTTTGTAATTGTTTGTTGGTTCAGCTCAATTTGTGTAACCAGCTTTAGTTGGAAAATTAGCAACGAGATTTTCCTAAACACTGCCAATTTGTTTGGTCTTTTAACCAGGAGGGATTTGCTGCAGTCGGGCTGGAGTACTTGTCAATTGTGACAGTCTTATTAGCCAGTTTGGGCGAAGAGAAGGTGCTCTCATTGAATTCATTGATCATCGAGGACCTTTGCTTCTGTTTCCCTCCTTCAAATAGCACAACTTTCACAGCCAATCAATGCGGTCATTGATTCCCATGTTCTGTTAAGAATTACTCAAGCAGCAGATCCAATCTCAAAATCACTGTCCCATTAATGACCCAAACATGCAACCTGTAAATCTGGATCTTTTCCTCTCTTGTGGCTGAGGAGTAGATCTAGTGAGGATCCCTAGCAGGGTCTGCACACACGCACGAGAACGCTCCGATTGCTTTAGTATTTATGAGACAAGCGTTTGGAGCAACACAAATCCACTGAAGGTGTACGGCGACGGCCGGGCGGTAAAATGAAATGTTTATTCCACCGTGGATGAATATTCACCAGTATCTGTGAGCCCAGGCAAGCATGTAGTCTCCAAACATCACAAGTAATCTTGCATTTTACGCCCCCTCTCCCTTGCATTATAAATTCTCTTCTTTATGTATATGACCTGAGCAGTTACAGTACATCAATTGTAGCGAGTAATTTTCTGCTAGCTCGAACTGTGTCTGCTTAACACGTGAAAACAAAAGGCTCAATCAATCTTCAAGCGCTGTTGACATTCAGAGCCGTATCCCTGCCCCTTCTACACATACATGTGCAATATATATGCACATACACACACACTTTTATTTTCTTTTAATAGCTTAGAGAGGTAGGCTCATCGTGCATGACTGGTATTCATACTTGAATGGATGAGAAAACACTGTAAGAACCTGTAATCGTCCACATTAAGGGTCATACTGAAGATGATGATTCAACTTTCAGCATTAAAGGAAAGTTTTTCTCCTACAAAAATGACAAATTGCGAAAATGATTAATTGCTTTTCACAGGAAGGTGTCTTTCAACGCATCTCCCTCTGCTGCATTTAGTGAGTCACATGAAATCTAATGAATGGGCCTGGTGGAGATTTTCCACTGAATTTATGTGAAGCCAGAGATGGACCGTTGGCAGCCTTTCTCTGCTGCATCTGGCAGGACTTCAATTCGACGCAAACTCATTTCTTCCCTGCGACTGATTCATTAACTTTGTGGTTTTTCTTGCAGGAACTCCACATACTGCATGAAGGTGTCCATGTCTCTCACGGTGGCGGAGAACGACACGGACCTCTGCTACAACTCCAAAATGAGGTTCTTTGAGAAGGCAGAGCTGAGCAAAAGCAAAGACATCATCTGTCCGGGTTTTGAGGATTATATACAGCCGGGAGAGGAACCAGAGATTGTGTGGTACAAGGTAAATTACACCTTGTTTTATTTGCTCACTGATTTGATTTCTTTTTAAATGAAGATGATGGAAACTTTCAATTAAAATTGTAAAGCTGCTTCAGAGGAAGTTATTTTATTTATATAATAAATAATAGGTCAGCTTCAAATATAATCTCCTTTTCATCAATAAAATTAATATATCATCAGTGATGGGAATAACGGCGTTAAAATAAACGGCGTTGTTTTTTTTCAGTAACGAGTAATCTAACTAATTGCTTTTTCCATCGTTACAGCGCCGTTACCATTTAAATGGTGCGCGTTACAAACTAACGCTACTCATTGAAACTCCTGTCATCCGACTCAGCTCTCAGCCAAAGCACCTGCAGAGCTGTTTGTTTTTTTTCTTTGGTGAGGGAGGAGGGAGGGACAAGACAACCGCATACGTGACGATGATTGGCTAAGGTAGAGTAAGCTGTCGTGGTAAACCAATAATATGCCAAAATATGCGGCAGGTTCGGTTTACACACACCGAGCCGCTCGCGCACACAGTAGCCTCGCGCACTCCCGCTAAACTAGCAGAGGTTAGCTACAGCAGCGGAGTACAGAGGGAAAGTTGGCGTTTTCAAAGTGGAAGTACAGATACGACTTTATTCTCCTTGAGGTAAAAGGCAAAAACGAACATGTGGCGTGTGCATTATTGTATGACATATATGTCTCGGAGCGAAATGTTTGTCCACGTCCGTTATTAGCAACTCTAATCTAATGACGCAGCTCTCAAACGTTCAACAGCACTTCATATAGATAAACTGTTTACTTTCATTGTTAGGAAAATATTTGAAATACGGTATGTCTACCAGTTGTGTGTGTGTTTGTGTTGAGGTGCAATAAATATTAAAAGTTCTGTGTAAATGCCTGTCTATGCAATTCTGCTATCTAGAAAAAAAATCCAAATTCTTTGACATTTAGAGTAACGCAATAGTTATTTTCCCTTGTAACTAGTTACTTTTATAGTGGAGTAATTCAGTTATTAACTTTTTGGGAGAAGTAACTATAACTAATTCTTTTTTAAAAGTAATGTGCCCAACACTATAATAGACAAAAATAAATGAATCTAAACTTTCTCCACCTCCTCACTGAGCGATGTGACGTCCTCAGTGTAAGTGACGTGGTCAGACCTCCCGTGTCCGGCAGGCCTCTTTGACAGAGCTGTTAGGTGAAGCTTGGGGGCCAATTCATCAGAGTGTGCAGGATTAGGTGGCCACAATAACTCACCGGTTTCCCACTGAATCAAATTAAAACAGCAGATAATGACTGTGGGCTCCACACCCTCAAGTTATTGGCTCTGGCTTTGTCAGTGGGGGCTGATTGAATTCTGGGACGTCTGTCTTGGACCACAGTTCGAAAAACCAAACCCACAGTGCCCCAGTTTCCTTTGCCTCAGGTGTCCTGTTGCCCAAAATTTCAAAGACCTTGGCTGTTTGTGGAAGTCTGTACTTAGTTCATACGCACCACCTCCATGACAGTATGAATGTAGAAATGTAGAATGAGCATCCTCAATCATGTTAAACCTTTACTGTGTAATGTGTGGTGTCCCTGCACTGCTGGTGTCCGCATACCCCAAAGTTTATATGAATATTCCCAATATTTTCATCTATTGTAACAGTCTTCACTTGAAAAATATTTTATACTGTATCAGCAGTATTTGACACTAAACACCAAAATGCATGCAGAGTTTACATTTACCCAGTTGTCACCTACCATCAGTCCTTTCATCCAAAGTGGTTGAAGTTTTCAATAAACTTTATAGCACTTTATGGCTAAAATGTGCTTTTCAGTATTTCAAGAAATAACACCTACAAAATGGGCAATATGGGTGTGATATAGAAAATGTTCCATGTTTGCACTATGAGACCACCTTACTGTATGGATTGTGATAACTGTTGCACTGTGGCTAAATGACATCGCTAATGTGGCTTCCAAATTAGTGACCGACCCATTTAGAGTGAAAAGTAGGCTAAGGATAAGAGAACGGGTTGATCCACATGTGGCATGACAGTTGATGAAAATGATGTGCATGATTTTGCCTTTCTGCCAAAATAACCAAATAATGTCTGTCTTAGAATTATCAGATGTTTCTGCTCATTTTGTCCTGCATGAATACTCTTACAGTGACTCTGACACACACATTTCTCTGCATATGAAGAAAACAAACTACTTTTCCAAAGGATTGCAAATTTATTATGCATTTGACCTCTTAAAACTGTGATTGTTGGAAGTTATGTTGCAGCTTTTGTAACTTCCTGTTCACACAAGGAGCTGCTTTCAAGCCATTTTGCACCAACTGATTTACACATTTCTTAAGTCTGTGACATTCCTTAGCTATTGCTGGTGCCAGCCAATTTAGCCAATTACTACTTTAAATCAAGTTACCAAGAACTTATGAAGGACTTTGTACATAAACTATGTCATGGAAATATCCAAAACTGTAGTTCTCCCTCAGTGTGATCAATGCAAACCTTATTTGTGCAACATGGATGCACCAAACTAATGTCTGAAGTCTGTCTTAATTTGTGAAACCTTGTGCATTGATGTGAGGTCTCTACCATAACTGCGCACAACACTCTACTCTCTAAGGATTTAGCCTGTTTTCATTCAATACTCTCAAAGATAAGACAAAATATAAAGTCTCCTCTCTGTTGGTAATGATTAGAGGTACACGAGTGAAAGCGTGTTTCCTGCTGATTTCAAACATTAGTTCCACTTGAATGGCAAAAGTGACACGGTGCGTTTCCTTTATTCTAACACTCTGTCTCCCCACGGTCTTCTTCTGTGTTTCAAATAAAGGAATGCAAGCCAAAGCAGTGGAGACAAACCATCGAGAGGAGGAGGGACACTCTGTCCATCAAGGAAGTACGGGAAGATGACATTGGGAATTACACCTGCGAGTTACAGTTTGGGAACTTTGTGGTGCGGAGGACGACCGAGCTGTCCGTCACAGGTAAGGGAATAAAATGTCTTCGCTGCTGCAAATTATTCGATTGCAGAAGCGTCTCTGAGTACTTTTGTTGAGATGTTTAAACAGTGGCACTTACTGAAAGAGGTGCCGCTGTTTTTGTGAGAGAAAAGGGAACGTCTCTAAGTGTACACTGAAAGCCTCAATGCAAATACATTCATATTTAATGCGTTTCGAAACAAAAGTATTTTCACAAAAGACTCTTTGTAGCTGATGCCTTCGCGCTCGGCGTCTGGTGATTGTTTTCCCACAGATTGCGTTCCTGACACCGTCAGCTGGCAAACGAAACGTCGCTTCAGGTTGTTGTTGTTTTAAAAAATTAAGCTTTTTAAAGCAGATCCCGGCACCTTTTGCCAAAGTGTCACAGTCAATAGCGTCGCAGTCTCTGTGACTCCTGGGCTGCTTTAATTGCTAAGTAGAGGAATTCACACAGAGCCACTTCAGCACTTTTTTTTTCTTAGGGCTGTTGAAATATTTAAGCCTGAACCTAAAGTGGGTGACAGATTGCTTGCCACTGACACCGTCACAGCCAAGGTTCCCACAGCCAGCTCTGTGGATAGGGAGAACTCAAAACTTAATTTTACATACCTCTTTTCTTTTAGGTTATCTGATTAGAATTAATTGTAGTTGTCCTAAAAAAACAGCAGAGCTATTATTGACTTTAAAGAATAAGTTTCCTCTACCATCTCTTTGAACGTTATGATTCATTAGAGAAATAATAATAGCAGCAGAACACATTTAAAATGATCCTGTATATTATGAATATGCTCTATTCTTTGAGTGAAAGTGTTCCTGTGCTTTCGGCCAATTTCACACAACCGCTCCGCCTCCTGTGACTCATCCGGTCGGGCTCACATTTCCTCCGGTGGCTCACGTCTGCGAGGATACGAATAAGTGCAGGATGACGCAGCCTGGAAACTAAACAGAGAGAGGCGAGGTTCTGGTTGGACAGAGGTGGGGGGTGGGGGGTTTCAGCGCAGATGCCATCGCACGCCGTGGGCGCCGGGGTCAGACGAAGTGTTTACCGTTAAATGCTCCCTGATTACACTTTATAGTCCGTTTAAAGACACAAAGACAGACTCCAGCGAAGGCCGCGCTAAGTCGTAAATCATTTTCTCACCAGCCTCAAAATGTCATCCTGGGGGAATAGGCCTAATCTCTCTATCTGGTTTGGAGACATTCAGCATTCCAAAACAGGTGGAGAAAGATGATGGATGATGGGCAACGGCAGTAGAAGCGACATTTATGATTTTTCAGAAAGAAATATACTCTTCCGCCTGCGTCTGTGTGGATTGTCTCCAACATCCAGCCTGACTGTAGGTCTTCTCTTTCAGCCTTTTTGATAGCATGCTTTTCACCCAATGCATGCTGGGATAGCAGCCCTCACAACCTTGAAGTGATGATGGTTTGACCTATGATAAAGTTGCTTTTGTTGTGGCAGAATGTCAGCCCTGAAATTTGAATTTTGTAATTGGTGCTTGAATATAGTGCAATAATATAGTAAGAGGTTACATAGTGGCGAAGCAGTTTATTGACATACTTCGTAGCTTTTAGGATGCAAATAAATACTTTCACCCGAAATTGACTCTTGCTGTAAGTTTCAAGATGCAATTTTTTCGCCTCGAGGTACCAAAGTGTAACACAAGTTCTCATTGTTCTTTCTGAACTCGCAGTGCTTTTTATCTTCGTAGAGCAATGTCAGTGCTCACTCTGCTTTTGGCTCGGTTGCTTTCCTTTCAGGCAGAATCGCTTCCCTCTGAGTTTTGGGTTTATTTATTTTCTGTTTTTCGATTGAAGGAAAAGTTCAGGTTTTTTTTTTCTTTTTGCACGTGGTGTTCTCTTTTTGTGCCGCTGCCGCGTCTTCGCCGATCATGCTAACTACGTTTTGATCCGCCTTCTATTTCTGTCTGCTGTTGCCGCCTCAGCACACATGAAGGCACATCACGTGCTGCAGGGTTCGTGGAAAGAACTCCTGATTGTATTTAGACCAGGAGATGTAGACGCTTTCATGAACTGGGTTAAATCGCTCTTTAGAGTTGTGCTCATCGTCAACAATTAGTGATGCAAGACCCTGTCCGTCTCCTTGATTTCCTGTTATATTTTGATACAGCCACTGATTTCATTTTTAACAAGTGTCCTCCACTAGTTGTTACACTCATTACTTCTATGTGCAAAACACTCGAGTCTTGTCTAATTTTCAGAATTAATCACGATAACAAGCGTTCCAGGGTTCAATTGTTGCGGCAATTGTCGGCCATTTATTCCCATTACATAAATGAAGTGCGCAATTGAAAAGGAGTAACAACATGACAATAGAGCTCAGACAAAGAATCGCACTGCCAACTAAGACAGCAAAGTTTTCAAAAGTGAGCCATTATCTAAAGTGTACTAATACTGTATTTATCAGTCCTTGTGTAGGAACTTAGCCCTTGACCATTATCTTCATTTTCTTTCATAGGCATAATTCATCTTTTATATTTGACCTATTCTCTTGGCTGTGTGAGATTTCAAACTGCTGACTCCAGCTCACTCCGGATGTCCTTCTCTCCCCCAAAAACCTAATAAGGCCCTGGACATCTTTGTTTGTGTCCTCTGTTGAAGTATCGGCCGTCCTGCTCGATAGTGTTTATTAAATTGTGTTTGTTGTTGTCGCTCTTGTTCTGGCGTGACGGCACATCTGTTCCACCAATCACTGCTCTCAACCGTTACCTTGGAACATCTAATGTCACCTCCTCATGCAGAACTTTCAGGAACTTGTCCCCAAAGATCTCCACATTACCTTACAGTGAAAGTACAGAGGTCCGCGGTTCAGACCTGACCTTTCCATCTGCGTTCTTTCATTGTTTTCATCTGGAACGAGCATACATGAACCTTTATGTAATATTATCATCAACCTCCCACAGATAATTCCAATTCACCATCAAAACCCTCGTCACTCCCCTCTTTATCAACAGCCCACAGGCCCTCTTCACAGCAGTGCAACGGGACAAAAGGTCAGATTCCATTTGATTATAATGAGAGCCGCTAAAATCATAATGAGCTCCCTCGCTGGGTAATTGGAAGCGACATCCATTTTTAAATGAAATTTTGGGGGTTTTATGACTTCTTTGTAAGTTGCACCATTTGATGCCTTAGATTAAACGTGGCAGAATAAAGGAGCGGTGATGAAATAGATATACAGGGGAGCAGCAACTTTGGTGTGTAAAATAGACTGTCAGAGTAGCCACCGAGCTGCGACTGATGCCGTTAACCAGCTTTTCTTGTTTGAAACCACAGCATGCAATGAGGTGTGTTTGGTTGGCGCAGAGTATGTAAATAAGCAAAAAGCCTGAGAGAAAAACAATCAGAAAATATCTCTGCACATAAGGTGTCTCTGCCCTCCTTCCTCCTCAAACCGACTGATGCATTCACCTGATATTTCTCATGCCTTTTGAGCCTGAGAGTTTTGAATAGACCGATCTGATACTAGCTTTGTGGCTTAAAGTAATTCTGGTTGCGACACTCGTTCCGACAGTCTCTCAGTCTGGCACTTTCAAAACCAATGTCTCAAGCGAACAATGACTCCTTGCCGGATAGCACCTTTCTGTTCCGCCGCCTTGCTTACCACCGAGTATCACTGCACGGTGACTTGACTGGTTTGAGAATGAAAGGAGCTATTTCGCTTCCTCAGCTCAGCCACTGCTCATGAATGATGGGAACCTTTCCCCTGATATGGGTTTTTTTTTTTTTTTTTTGCTGTGCATTTGTAAGCTAGAGGCTACGTTCTGCGAATGTAGACAATAAAGAATAACAGAGGTGCAGTACGAGTATAGAGCATGAATTTGAAGTAGAGAGCAAGACTGTGCATGACTGTCACACTGAGACTTCAGGAACAGGACTTCAGGAAAGGCACTCATCTACTTTTTAGTGTCACCTTGACCCCGTTTATATCTGGTGTTAACATGTGATCTGCATATGGATCACAGGACTCAGACCACATCTGGAAGTGGTCTGGGTGGCACTGCATTCGGTGTGAATGCAGTTTTTTTTATAGTTAAGCCACATTTTTGGGAAAATCATCCGCCAACCATGTCGAGGTGATTGATCAACTCAGCCTCACGTTGTCTCACCTAACATTGCAGAGCATTGTTCCATCACTTCCTTTGACTTGGGACACATCATGTTTGTTGCCAGTCCTGCCTGTCCAGTATGCACACCGGGATCAAATTACAATGAGAACAGAAACTAGATAGCAAGAACGCATATTAATAGAAAAGCCCATGATCGCATGTAATTATCCAGGTCATGTATCCAAATAGATTATGTTTATACAGAGTGTGAAGACGATCTCAGGGAAAAGTGAGGAGGAAAGAAGGAAAAATTGAAGCCAACTCATCTTTCAGAAACACAACCAGCTCCTCACAAACATAAGTCTCCTCCAATATCAGAGGCTTTAGGGTAAACTCCTTTTTCTTGACTTTCTTTTCAATATTGGAATCATTGTTTTTCGCATCCTGACCTGGCAGATCTTGGATGTCATTATCTATAATATATGCAATCCTGTCACCATGATGAATGCTGTTAAGGCTGAATCATATTGATTTTTTTTTCCTCAAACTTCAGTCTAGTCTATTGTTCTCCTGAAGCAGCTGAACGACTTTAGTTTTTGCTGAGTAAAAATAAATGTGGCGTTTGTTTTTGGTGGTGGCGGCGAGAGGAACACAGACCGCTTGTGGCACAAGAACACGAGCAACCCAAATATCCAGTATTAAATCATGCACAGTGCGAAGACATTTGGTGAACACTAAAATGTTAACAGCGCCTCTCTGTCCTTGTTAATCCTAATAAAGTGTTTACCTCTTTGGCTCAATGTGACACCGCCGCCTCTACACCTCTATTCTACAGCGCAGTACAGTCGATCTCCTGCCAGCACCATTTGGTGTCCATTACCAATTTCCTGTCCCATCCCTGAGTTGACTCATTAGCATATGAAGGAGGTTGGAACATAATTGCTCCTTTAATTGATGGAAGATAATTAATCTGGCCAAGGTGCTGCTGGAAAAGAGAAGAGGGCGCGCCGAGTGGATTCAGACAGTAATCCTTTCTTTCCTCGTGAATTTGATACACCGTGTAATCAGCAGGTGTGTGATGAGGTTTATTAATGTTTGCATCGTTTTTTTTAATTCATTACCTTTTGGTGTTTTGCCAGTTTATTAGAGAACACTTATACGTAAATATTGTCATTACTCTGTCTAAGGCTGCTGTGATTTGAATTTGTTGCCTCCTGTTTTGGCCGCTGGTGCATTTCGACTGAATCCTCAAGGGTGAGAATTAGTCACTGTAGCAGAGCATGGTTAACTTCCTGAACTTGAATGTTCTCTTTTGTGTTCAGGGGCTGAGAAGGGGAGAATGAGCACGTCCATTCGGGTGTCATGTTTCCGTCCAATCAGGGCTGGATTTGATAAATACTGCACAGTCATTTGACCCAGGAATTAATTGCATCCTTTGCTGCTAAAGACAAAATCCAGATGTTAGTTAGTGTTATTTCCAGTGTAAAAGGTTTTTTTTGTTTGTTTGTTTGTTGTTTTTTTTAAGAGTATTGTTTCTTTTTTTACCTTCTGGCTTTTCCATTGGCACTTGGACCCGGCTCGTTTTCAACTCTAACGATGATACATCGAATGGCGCGATGGGAAGAATGAGGAGGAGGGAAGCATTCAGTGACACAATATGTCTGTGTAAGAGTGCGTGCCTGCCAGGCTGTAAAGCTCACACTGCAGCTACTATAACATACTGAATGGGCAGACCCATAATAACCGTGTGGGTGATGGCCCTGTTAAAATTACTTGGCATTTTTTTAAATGATATTCCCATAATTACATTTGCTAAGTCATTTGCGCAAAAAATAACTGTCTCTCATGACTTCAGTATTTGCCAGCTGATAAAAGGATACGTAGCTGCATTTGAAGTAAATGCTAGTGAGCAGAATGAAAAGTACATGAAAAATAGCACTTGACAATTTTATGGCCACTTGGGTGCAGCAGAAACAAGATCGACAGAGAGTTTAGTGGAAATTATTTAACATCTAATACTTGATGTAATATGTTTAAAAAATAAAAAAACACAAGGCTGCTGTTTGACCTTTTTAAAAAAACACAGTCTTGCATAAGAAGAAATAAATGAGCGACAAAGCAATAAATGATTAACCTAGTTGGATAAAAGGAAACGTCACCACAAGCAAGATTTTATAGAGTTCACTGTCACCAGGCAGATTCCCTGCAAGGAGGCAGATGTGCACTTGTATGAAATGCACTCCAAGCTGAGTGATGAGCTCTTAAAGCATGATGGATGGCTTTTTGATCAATTGGATTTTTTTGTCCTGCTGCTTATTTTCTTCAATGAAGTACTGGATGAGGGTCTCTGGAGAATATGAGGACATCATGCACTTTTTGTGCAACATATGTTTGTCTAAATCATGAAGTAAACAGCTGGAATAATGCAAAACAAAATACCAAATCTGAAACAGGAAGATGTTTTTTTCCTTATTATGGTGTTTGTATTTTAAGATTTATGACACCATCTTTTTTATCACCTCCTGTTTCTGCCTCAGCCTCGCGTCTCGCCATTTGTCACGTCCCACCTCCGCCATACTCTCATACTCCAGTCAGGACCAAATATCAATCAAAGGTGAAAGGCAGAACCTGAGGCTTTCCTTTACAGCCAATAATGAAAGTCTCAAGCCGGCCTTTTTTTCTTCTTCTTCTTATTCTGCAGGCGCCAACTAAATTGTATAGTCAAGTGTGGCGCCAAATTAAAGGCCTTGTTGAAAAAGGACACGGCCATGATAACATCATTCAGAAATCAATATTACATTTTGCAACCTGAGGTCTATCTTACAGTTCGTAAGTGAACAAAAGCTGTGCGGAGGTGAAGGTGGTCACACGAGACGAATGCAGAATAATGCAGAAAAATGAGACCATGTCGTCCAAATGGAGGCTTTGACACTTTTAATGTCTTCAGTTTTTAGGCTGATTGAAAAACTTTCCCTAATTCTACATCAAGGACTTTTATTTTTTCTGCTCAATTTAAGTGCGTTTTTTTCTCCTCCTCAGGCTTTTTCCTTTTAATAAATTGTCCTTGACCTCCACAGAGACACAGACACAGAGGTCAGCAGCGAGAATTTTAGAGGAATTTTGTTCAAATAGTCTTTCCCACAACTAAGATTAGTGTAAGAAAACAGTTTGCTGAGATCTGCGCTCGACCACTGTGCCCTTTAGAAAAGAATGGCAGCGAGTGTTATCTTTAAAACAGCGTGTTGCAATCACCTGAAAGTCATGTGACATCTTATTTCCTTAATGCCTGGAAAGGCCAGAGGTTGTGAACAAATTATTTTCACAGAGGCGTCACGCACCAGCTCACTCATTCACCGCCATTAACGAGGAAGTTTTGCATTTCGCTCAGCTTCAATTCATTACTCGCCGCGCTCCAGCGAAGATTTCCCACCACTGACCGTACCGCGTGTCAGAATTTAATTTGGGTTTATGACATAATTGGGTCTCATTTATGGCGGAGAATGAGCACTCTTCGCTGCCGCCGCTCTTATTTGTGATTTAGGTTGATGAGGCAGGCGGTATTTTTAGATAAAACATTTTCTTGTGCAGGCTTTAATTTGCAGAAGGCTGGAGAAATCTTTAGCAAAAATCTGCTTTGAGGACGATCAATGAGACGCTCCCATCATCCCACTGTGGGTCATTAACTTTTTTTTTTACATTTCTGCTGAATCATCAAAAATGTTCATTCTTATGATGTCACGTCACAATATCGACGGCTTTTTTTTTTTCTTAATCGATCAGGTAATATTTGTCTTAAAATGTCAGAAAGTCATAGTAAGTTCCCCGAAGCACTTGTTTGTCAGTCCAGAAACCACAGCTGATAATTGTGGCTGTGGGAACGAAGGTGAAGCTTAATCATTAACAGTACGTGCTAAAAAATGTCTAATGATATCGATATATTGATATTGAAGCCTGCTTAGACTATAATGCAAGTTATACCGCCATGAAGGGAAACCTCAAACCATGCTGCTGTTAGACACAACGCACTAAAGGTCACGAAATAACCTTGCAATACTTTCAGCTCGCAAGATTATAATATAGTTTTCCTTTACTGCAGGAGCAGACACAGCTTTCATTACACAGCCGTCACATTTAAGAGAGGCACCAGAATGAACATCAGACTGTGCATATTGAGACTCACACATGATAATCGCATTTTGTATATTTGGGCAAAACAGCTGCTGTTGGCGGATTCCTACTGCTCCACAGTCACTTAATACATTTTAAAGAAAATGTGGAGCTGATTCAACCGTCACAGGAAAAACATCCTGCCTGTGTGTGGTGAACTGAAAAAGGCATCTATCACAGTGTCAGTGTGCAGTCTTTTAAGTTCTCCGACTTACAATTTTAAAGTTCTAATCTTGGTCTCTTATTGTAAATTGTACTTACTTTACAGTCTTTTTAGTCTTTTTTCTTTTATTTGAGATTTAGTCATTGGAACTTAGTCAAAGTTTTCATCATAATTGCCTTTTTTTCTTTTTCTTTCTCCTCGCTATATAAGTTTCAGTGAGAAATAAGCCCACCTTGAATTACTCACTAACTGTACTTATGTCATATCATATAAAAACAAATTTCTTTATATATCTAAACACAGCAATCCTTTACAGCCTCTTATCCGACATTACTGATGTAACGCTTCCTACCCTTGCCTGTCTGCCAGCCAGCAAATGATCATATTTTTGGAGTTGGAACTAGATAACGTTTTGATTGTAAATTGTTAATTATTTTTCAGCTGATTCAAATTTACAAGCCATCTCCCCATCAAATCAGGTTGATTTAGATAAGAATGCCTTCACACTGTAGATTTTCCACATGTTCCAATCCTCCCAGTGCAGTTCTCCACCGTGTCCAGCTGTTCGCCATAACTCCCACGTTTTCAGCAACCCCCACCCCATGATTTGGCAGGCTGTTTGTTATGCGTTCCCCTGCCATCGCCACCCAACCCGGCGAGTCGACTCAACCCTGCGCTCTGATCAATCCAGCAGCGGCGTGTGTACACTGTAGTGCACACTCAGCATCCCGGTGGGTTTCCACCTGCTGGCGCCATCAAAGGAGCGGCACACAGGAGATGTGATTGCAGAGCTTACAGCAGGGGAGGAAGTGGGCGAAGCAGGAGAGAAAATATCTGAGCGCGAAGCATGTGCGCGGCGTTCTCAGGCTGGAGTGCTTACTGTGTCTCAGCACAGGCTGTAATTTCACCGAGAAGCGTGTGTGGAGACTTGTCATCAGCTATATTTGCATGAAAAGGAACAATATGATTTGGTTGTGAATCCCTAAGATAAAGAATGAATGGATACAAGCTATCCCTCCATCTGTCTCCCTCTTATATTCTCCGGCCATCCGCTGTGTTTGTGTGATATTGTTTGCTCCTGTGAGACGGTGACAGGTAATTGGCAGCGTTTTTCTGGATTTTTTTTTTTTTTTTTGGTGAGTTTTGTTTTTTTTGGCTCGGCCCGCCAGATCCCAGCCCGGCAGACAAACTGCCGAGAAAAGAGCTCCAGGAATTAGTTTGACTTGGCCGGCTCTCCACAAGGTGAGATGACTTTGATCAGCGTCCCCTTGTTTGATGAGGTGGCACTTTCTGGGCACAAATGCTGTTTTAAGCAAACAAAGGACTATCTCCCTTGGCGTTTTGTCACAAGAGTTAGGACACAGGGCGAGCAAGGGTGGACTGGAGGATTTAATGCATTTTTAGTGCTAAGTATCTGGACACTTTATATAGATGTTGCACATTTGTTTGCTGCTTTTACACCTGGCACAGTGCAGGAGATACCAGGAGTTCCATGTATAACGCCATTGACTGAGACTAGAACAGACATCCGTCGACCACTTCTTTTTTTCCCTCACTCAAAGTTTTGGCAACAGTGGCATCATTATTGCATGTGCCCGAGCTAACCGAGCGCCATCTTTCATCCCTCGAGCGCCTGACACGCCGCGCCACCCCGTATCCCTCCAAATTCTGTTCGCACCGGGCGGGTCAGCTGCGCACGATTACATGTTCGCTCGCAGTGTGGGAAGCAGTGTGTCCTTCGTGTGATGAGGCAGAAAGTAAAGTGCAGCACATACTGGCTGAAAGAAGAAGTAGTCAGGGTGCAGTAGCCGGGATGCGCACGTCCAGGGAATGAATGGGATTTAAACATGAATGGGCTTTTGTGGAGAGCTGGCGCTTGTCGACTTTGGGAAGTAGACTGGTGGAGTGTCCTAATGACAATCAGAAATACTGGCATCAAACGTGACCTTGGATTTATCAGAAACATCCACTGTCAGTGTTCTGTCGGCTGTTGCTGGAGTCGTGGAAGGATGCTAACTTTGGCCACCAACTAAAACACGTTGACACCTGTGATTTACCATCAGCCTGGTTTCTCTACTTCACATATCAGATGGTCGACAACAAATGATTTGACTGGCTGAGAAAATTATTCACCACCACACCATCCTCCACATCTGCCAAATTCTTGTGCTCATGGGTGCACCAAACTGGCAACCGAAATGGCAGGTGCACTCAGTTCGCCCTCATTGTTCGCGTCCACGTGACACACTGCTCGTGCCACTCTTTGTGAATCCATGATTTAATCAGACAGAAACCCGAGAAACAGTTTTGAGTGAATATTTACCGAAACCTCTTTGCCTAAGAGACGAGGTCTTCACGGAGCAGGTGAAACTGAGAAACAGATGCGATGCTGGTTTGAACAGATGGTGCAAAAATGCAAAAAAGGTCAGGTGGTCTGGTGCCTGTGCTGCTATTGCGGCACATTGATTTGGACTTTTTTTTTAAAGAAGGAAGACAGAATCCCTGACAATAATCCCCCTGCATGAAAGTGGGATCAAGGGCTTAAAGGCCCTAATTACTAACAGTGGGCAGCTGTTTGACATATTCCTCATGATTTGACAGTATAATGATGCTTTTGATGAATATTGCTTTCTGTGACAGCTGAAACTGAGCAGGAAAGAAAAATATCCACTTCAGTCTCTCTCCCACATTTATCTATTGATTCTCTTTTTTAAGGCAAAGTTGACATGCGTGAATATAAGAAAGTGATCAGTCTTCTTAACATCAACTTAGTCCAGTGTTATTCCAGCTGAACCATGCTCCCCAAACCGACTGTCACCTCTTCGGCGGGCTGCTGTCATACATCTTGTCAAATATCTATCAATTAGCAAACTGTGCTTACAAATGCTCCTCTGACACGCCGTACATCTGGGATTGCTAATTAAGATGACGTGTTACATAATTAATGCCTTCGCTCTACTAATTAGCGCTCACTTAGTGCCTTAGCTTTGGAGATGTGAAAATCTGTGCTAAACTAGTGTTAATGTAATTCCGCACCGCGGCGGTACAGAGCAAAGAAGGAAAGTAAGAAGTGTGGAAAATTCCTTTAAGATTTTCCAGAAAACACGTCTGTTAAAAAGTGTTTTTTGACTTTAACGCCGTGTTGAAGTGTCTGCACTCGTTGTTAGGCTGATTTGGAGTGATTTATAGCTCCTGTCAAGGCCACAAGTACATGCCTCCAAGAGATTCTCTCCCTCTTTTCCTGCCTCCCCCTATCTCTGACAGTTTGTAGAAATGCCCCATCAAGGACACTTCAGCCACGTGTCAATCCGCTGATTGTGCCGGAGAGATAAGAAGGTGGGAAGGGACGGCGGATGGGACTCTTGCATAATTTATAGTGAGCAAAAATCAATTTTGTGGCATAAATTACTCTGATGTTAATTAGTTGCAGATTGGTCTTTTACAAAAGGTGCATTCTAAATCACTTCAGGGAGAGAGTCGCTGCGCCGAGGCGACTGAATTGCTCGGCCGGTGAGAGTTTCACATGATGTTGTGATGGAAAATTAGGGTTGTTTCCGTATTTAGAATCTGATCAACATGTTCTCAGAAGACAAAATGTTCCTTTTTAAAAACATTTTTATGTCAGTCCCTCTACTGGTGAGGCAGGGAAATCATGAAGGAAAATGGAAGCTTGTGTTAGTCAAGTAAATCCCCTTGCTCCCTTCACACACTGACACACACACACACACACACACCCTGAGTGCTGTGCACACACACAGAAACACGCCACCACACAAACCCCTCGGTCGGGGAGATTGCTTACCAGCGCTTAGTTCAGTGGCGATGCCCAGTTGGGCCTTGATGTAATGGAAATTGATTGCACTGCTCCCAGGCTACACTGTCATGACAAGTTATTTTAATGGCACTAAAGCAGGCTTATGTTGAAGTTTAAAAGGAGGGAGGGGGGCGGGGGCAGAACGGTGACTCGGGGCGTATTTGCAGCATTGCAAGGCTTTTTATTTATTTATGAGATAGCACAATGTTTCTCAATGAAAGGGGGAGTTTACAGTGAGAGATTGAGAAGAAAAATATGGGGTGGATGGGTGATGGGGGCGACACTTCAGAGCCATTTTCCTGCCAGCGCCAGAGTTAGCGCCTCAGAAGTGGTTGAAGAGAGCCACAAAAGTTATAATTAAAGAATGATTTGTGCCTTTCGCTGCACATTTAGGTGTCAGTTCTATGACGGTACAGTATAGCACATACAAGCCATATACTGTATGTGCCCATTTATCCCAGTAGTAACCTGTCGAGCAGGAGAGGCAAGAGAATTTCAGCCGAGATGGAATCTGTAGTTTATTGGCCTCACACAGGTAATGGCCGCAACATCAGAGCTGCGACAGGCGGAGGTTTCTCTGCCTCCAGGTTTTCTTTCCTTCCTCATCTGGACTTTTAAAAAAATAAAATGTAATAAGGACGGAGCTGCCATTCCCATAGTGATGTTTGTTCCTCGGGTGAGGTCATATCCTGTCAACATGTCGCATTCAGGTAACTCGTAGCAGAGGTCGTCCGTGGCCTCGCTGACGTGTGCATTTGTATTCTTGGAGGAGACTTGGCTGTTCTTTGCCATGGGCAAACTTCTGCAGAAGCTGTTTACTTTCAGTCTGCCATCCTGTTTCCTCTACTGCTTTTCTTCCACTGCTTCTTTTTTCTCCTCTTCCCACTCTGTTTAGCTGCTTTATAACAAACAAAATGATTTATATTATAAGCAGAAGACACAGAGAACTTAGTGATGAGTACTTAAGAGCCTCATAACACAATAAGTTCCTCATTTATTTTAAAGTTTAATGGCATTTTGAGTTTAATGGCATTTCGGATTGCAATGTCGCCGTAATAAATTACAATGGCTCATGCATGAGCACTTCAAGTAATGTGTTTCCCTCATGTTTTGTCCGCAGGCCAATTAAGGCTCACTGTGTGACAGTCTGACCAAATCAAAAGGTCCCTGCACTCCTTGACAGCTAAAGCAGCCAATTAAAATCCTTCGCTCGGGCTGAAACAGCCATCACCGCCCACCATGAGTGATCATTACCACATATGTGGGATGGACGGAATCCGTGGGCAGCGTATCGATTGAGATGGTGAAAACTGATCCGGCGCTCTGGCCCGAAGGATCCAGGCTGACGTGTCTTAACAGCGATGAAGGTATCAAGTCAGGTTTTTTAGCAACATCGCAAACACACACACGCACATCACGCGCCACCGTTCGCAGCCGCGGGCCTCATCACGCGGGTCAGCAGAGCCAAGACCTCGCTCGCATACTGCTTGATCATCTGAACGAGTCCGGAAATTAACTTTGATGTGGAATGTCTGTGGGCGAGTGGCTCAGGTCCACGAGGGGGAAAGAGGTGGCTGGTCAGCTGCGTCTGTGGGCGAAATGTGTTTGCCACATGCGGAGATATGAAAGAGGGCATGAGAGAGGAGGAGTGTGTGCTAGAGAGAGAGAGAGATAGAGGGAGAGAAGCCACCCCCATATACTCAATGAGGAGTCACTCGTCTACTTCAAATATGCTTAATTCATATTCAGCTCACATGGAGTTGTGGGCTTAGAGAGCTCGCTTTAATACATCTCAGCTCCCTCTGTGACAGATCTGGAGCATGTCTAAATTAGATAGTAATTTCAATGAACTATCTCTTACAATATATACAGGGGCAGACCTATCATTAGCACTAAGTGCCCCCCTTGGTGACACTGGAAAGCTGCTTTTGGCCTTCTTCTGTTTCGTCTTTTTGTGTTTCCTCTAACCTCAGTGAGAGAATAATTTGTCAGTACGAAAACTAGTTATGGGAGCTTTTAAAAAAATCTGCCTCTTCCAGCTCATTGTTTTGTTTTTTGGCCCACAAATTCAGCACTCATCAACTTTGTTTCCAGCAGCTTTTTTTTTAAAATTGGAAATTCGAGCAGATGATTTCTCAGGTGAGACCAAAACGCGAGTGAAAATTTGGTCTTGCATACATCAGCTCCATATGAAAATGATTCCAAATGCTGCTGGATGTGTTAACAGGCTATAGCTTGTTAACACAGTTGACATTAAAACTTCATTATGTGATAATATATCAGATGATGAGTTAATGGCTTGTTCTGCTGCCCCCATGTGGCCATAAAGTGCGTCAGTGCATCTTTAGAATCAGGAAAGCTTCTGTGTACTGTGTAACATTTTCCTTCATCGCGATCAACACCGTTATTGTCTTATTATCAAAAATCTTGCAGAGAAAGTCTTTCAACAGGAAGAATATCAATAACAAAATTTTGCGATAATGTGAGAATATCTTTTTATAATAGTAAGGAGATGTCACAGTATAAAGGAAAAGAGCTTTGTTGCATCTGTCCCCCAACATGGATGCAGTAGTGTTCTGGACTCATTAGCCTGCAGGAGTTGCTGCATAATTCTACTAGAAAACATGTTTGTGCACAGTCCAAGTATGCATTTCCCCAGGGGCCATGCATGTGCAGGGTAATGCAGAAAAGACATTTCTTTATACGCTGAGCATCCTTCTGTTACATATATGCAAATGCTGCAGACATGTATGGTTTTATTCATCATTTCAACATTACTTAATTCTTTTGATTTTTAAATCCAGTTCAGTGTTTTGACAAATTCGCCCGTTGATAAAAAGAACAATTGGAAGCCACACAGGCATCATGTCTTCTTTTAATGAGCAGCTGGGATGAGAATGAGAAGATTGGGCAAAGAGTATCTCTTATATATATTCTAAGATTCTGCTTTAGTTAGCATTCATCAGCTGTCTACCTGAATTACATTTACAGTAATGAAGAGTCAACCTACGACTCAGGCGACATCCACACGATTCTGTTTTAAAACACAAAGCTACGATTACACCTCACGTCAACACTACTCCAACATTTTAGAACCCCTGACTCTGTTGTAGACGTTCTTCCATTATTCGTCACACTACGATCATATGACTATCTTCTGGAGGAGTTCAAACAACATGAGCCTGTATATATCTTTGAACCTTGTCTACCAGCGGTTAATGCAACATAGATAATGAATTGCAGGCTTTGCTGACCTTGTTGTCTATGCAAGCAGCTGCTGTGCTGTTAAATTCTCCATTTAATCGTGCTGTTACTGCCTAAGCGACGCAAACACAGGCGCAGGCATACCCATGAATGATCATGTGATGTGTTTTCAGGTGTGTTAGTCAAGATGGAAATGATTTCTGATACGATGCTAAAATGCTCATCTGGACGGAAATTGTTTTTTAATATGCCATTTTGAAATGAAATCGTGTTAGTGTGAACAGTCTGATACTGCGTGATTAAAGCCTTTTATTGCATATGCTTCCTCTACATTTCTCCTCACATCTCCTCAGCTCCTTTTTTTAAACAGTACTCTCTGCTGTGACTTTCTAATACACACATAAAACGTGACCTTTACTTTGACCTTTAAAAGGTGAAGCAGTCATTTTTTAAGTGTCTGATTTTGTTAAGTCTATAAGTTCCTGGGATACATTAAAAAAATTATCACCAAAAAAAAAAAAAATCAATTGTCCTCTTTCAATATTGTCATAAAATGCTCTGTCAGATTGCTATGAACTGATCTGCATGAGAGAAAAATTATTTTATCAAGTGTTCAAGTGTATTAACTTCACTTCAACCAAATGTGACAGAATAAAGGCAGGGTGCAGAAATTTCCCATCTTCAACTGTTCTGACTGGATGTCGTGGTAGAATAACAATGTGGCTTTGCAAACAAAAAAATGTCAGAAACGTCTTGCTTGTAATGAGCTGCACTCTATTTTTGCAGATCCCATGTCTCAGTTTTCCAGAGGCTTAAATCCTTTGCATAAATGTCTCTGCCTCTTCCCTTCATCTATGTATAGCACATCTCCCCTGAACGACTGTAGTGGATGTAAGAGGTGACTCTCACCCGGATCATTCAGGTCCACGCTATCCTAACGTTTTGCACACTCAGTAGTTTTGCACTGCCGGTTTAAATTAGTGTGTTTTCATGCCTTTGTGACGCTGCTCTGATTTTAAACCGTTTTCTTTTGGACAATGCAAAAGTTGGAAACAAAAAAAAGGAGCTGAGGCAATAAAATGCAAGTAAATCTCTCAGCTGAGAGCCTGTACAGTTTGGGTCCTGCAACTCCCTTGGGGACAACAGGATTCAGGGGGGGTTAGCACAAACCAGCAATGTAGGGCACCACAATGGCAAAGCTAACCCTGCTGGCGCACGGCACCGACCACTGACCTGTTTAAACAGCTGGAACGTTTGGCACTGGCTGCCTCCGGAGATTTGCAGGGCCACTGGCAAAGGGGTTGAGAGGAAGGAAGAGGAGGGGGGAGAGGGGAGAAGGAAGGGGGATGGGTGACACGGCGGAGGAGCTGGGAGAAGGGATTCATAGCTCGGCAATAGGGGGCCACTGTGCAGAAATGGCACCAAGCAGGAATTAAACAGGCCACTGGCAACAAGCTGAGGAGGAGGAGGTTCAAGTCAAGTCAAGTCAAATAGACACAGTTTTTAACGGAGGGGCTGGCCAGTTTACGGGGTCACTTTGGTTGGCGAGCGCGATGAATGGGCAATCAGGGCAAATAATAAATAGATTGTCGAGAAGCCACTTTGTCAACTGTTTTGTTTGCATGAAGAAAAAAAAGGAGCCTGTGTGTTTCCGAGGGGTTTAGGCTGCGTGTCAGGGGCGTGGGAGGTTACTGACTCACACAAGGGAGCACTTAGTAGCTTGCGGCAGGGGTTCAACCAAAACTAAGCAGTCGCTGGCAGGAGGTGGAGAGGGACAAGTGGGCTGGAGGCTGGCGGCGGAGTTGGGGTGTTTTGTTAGATGTGCGATCGAGGCTGCGATTGTGATGCGTCATTGTGCTCTTGGTGTTCAGGGGGGACCCAGAATGCATCGTGGTAAAACAGGAAAAAGATGTAAAAAGAACAAGTGTAATTGGTATCAATCAAATCAGGGACGGAGTCAGAGCTTGAATTGTCAGATCAGTGTGTTTTATGTGGAAATAAGAGACACAATCACACGCCCAGATCTTCCCAGTGCAGCTGAAGCCGAGCTTAATATCTCAAACATTATCTTTAAATGTCAGGCTTTGGTGTCAGCTTGAATCAAAAGGGGATATGCTTCTTTCCAGAGCTGGCATTTTGCTCTCACATTCAACAATCACACTGCGGTAGAAAAGGCAGAGATGCAGTGCTGGTCGATTCGCCGACTACCCTCAACAGACCAGAATGCATCACAACAAAAACAGAAACCAAGAAATAACTAACGGCTGGAATATGTGCGACCATCCTCTCAATACAGCATCCGTCATTTCAGTTAGTGCCCCGAAGCAACCTCAGTTTATGTTGAAGTGACAAAGCCCTCGGGGCATAAGATCAGAAAACACTTTTGTGTGTCATTCTAGCTTGAATGGACTAGCGACATATTTTGTCATTTAATTTGGGGGACTCGCATTTTACCCTTCTTTAGCTCCACCGAGATATTTGTGTGCATCTTTGCACAACTTCAACTCCAGCTTAACTGACATAAGTAGGACAGGTTGAGAGAACACGTGAACATAAAAAAGCAAATTCAAACTACTCGGATGTAACCACAAACCACATCCTTTCAGTATGTGCAAATATCATTAGTGCTGTAGTGGAAGGTTGTCGAGACCGTGATGTGTCACCAATAAACAAACAGCCGTGGTAGGAAAAAAACAATGCAGCCAATTTTTTGTCTTGTGTTGTAGTCATAACGACCTGTGGCAACAGAACCTGAATTTAATAAACCTGATCACAAGGAACCAAGTTGAGCCATGAGACCCTCTGCTCTGGATCACATTGTGAACTGGCAGTGATGGACCGAGCAGCAGCTAAACCAGTTGTTATCTCACGGTCATACCCTCTCCTTGTGATGTCACCTGATCACAATTGCCTACCTGCCAGGTCACGCCGTCATTCGGAGCTCGCGATGATGCAAGAGAATGTCAATGACAGCCCAGGGTTCATGCAGTGGTCCCTCCGCCAGAGGGGCTGTGTGGAAGGTCAGGTGCACGCGCGTGTTCGTGATAAGAAAGGTTGAGCTGGAGCGAGGGAACAAGGCCGAGAGACGGATGAAAGAGTGTTAGAGAGGTGCTATCTCCTCAACTGTCACCGCAGAGCTCGCGGTGATTCAGTCGAGCTTGTGAGTCAGGTTGCACAAGGTTGTTAGAATATTATGTGTGAAGGAGGGTCGGCACGCTGCAGTTGAGGTGCTTAAATTCAGCTACACCATTATTAATGTTGCACTTAGTAATGAGTAACTATACAATAGCTTCTGATGGACCGGCAGGTTTTGGTTGCTTTTCAGTGTATGATGTCATGCCACCTCTCAGATGTGAGCCTCCTCGCTGTTTCGCCCGGGCCAAGGATTTCTTTTTTTTTTTTTTTTTTGCTTATGTAACATCCATTTGAGAGCTTTTTTATTATTAAAGACGATCATATCCTTGTTTATGGAAGTGCTTAAGCCCACTGGTTTAATCATTTTTTATTTTTTTTGTATTCCAGACGTTTGTTGGAGGCAGCTTTGATGAATAATGCAAGGGTGGGGGGTGTGTTTGTGCTGTACTCAATGCACATTCCAAAGGATGTTTGAGCGCCGAGCCGAGTGCCAAACACATTGGCTAAAATCATTTCAGGCATCAGCAATCAAACCTCGCCGTGGTTAAGGTCAAATGCCAATATTTGAGCAACCCAGTTTGTTGGGCATTGGCAGCGAAAATGCATTTGTTCAAGTCCAGTTTGATTGTATTTGCTCCGAGAAAACGGAGACTGTATTATATTACAGAGGTGCAGACTGTTACAGCAATAATACTTACCTGCACCTAGTAGCTATTGCATCAACATCACAGTTAAGAATGCCTTGAAGCCGAGTATGGATTTTCTACAATGGTCAGTAACACACAAGGGTCGATGAATTGCTGTAATCAAAGTCCAAACTGTGCTGAGAGATTTTTTTTTTTTTTAAGGGTCGAATATGACTGGCACCTCCATAGTTGTTTGCATTGAGCTGTATCCTGTTCAAAAGTAATGATGACAAGCCAAGTATTCAACAAGTTAATTGCTGAGATGTTACTTCTGACTTTTTGGGGTAGGTTCACTTTTAGTCTTTCCTCCAAATAGAGTAGTTGATCATTTGAAGAGATGTTTGTTGCCATGTTGGACTTAAATGTAGTAATGTCACTGTTCCCACAACAATTTTTTTTCCATCTTAAGTGAAAGACATTATGGCCAAAACCAAGAAAATAAGACCAAATATATAATAAATCAGAATTATCTTTTCACTTTTTTTATTTATATGGGAGCAGTTTTTCCAGCCATTTCGATGTAGCCAGAGGTTTTTTTAATCAAAGCCCATAACAGTGGTGAGTGCCAGTTAAGCTGATACCACATACTGACAATTCGCACTCAGGTTGAGGTGGCTCGTGTAAGCATTGATTTACTCCTTCACTTGCTTTTATTTACCAACCCTCTTGTACATGCACAGTGTGAAAAACATGAACCACACTCACACACAGTGCTTGTATTGTATAGAATGTAAAGAGGGAAAATACCACATTTGGCATAGCAGCAGATTAGCACTGTAGTCACTGATGAATCACCTTGCTGGTTGAATCTAACTTGGCATTAGAAATAGAATGTGTTCAGTAACTAATTGTGCATGTGCTACATGCTTTATAAATGGATTCTTGTTATGTAATTGAAGTAGTCATATTGCACAGTGGAAGTGTGCTATTTCATTTGTACAAGTAAATATATTTAAACACTTTCTGTTTAAGTACTATACAAATAAAATTATTATTATTAAGATCTTTATTCCTTTGGGAGCAGAGAGTCAAACCAAGCAATGAAAATCTCACCAAATTGTAAGAATAAACACAACAGAGACAACAGTATAGAGTTCCAAGTAGCGTCAGTATTTTATACAGCTCTTAAAGTATAAAGTCACAAAGCAAGTAATGCGACTCCGTAAAATAATCTGCTGTGATTTCTACCAGCACAATTAACCATCATCGCTTTGATTGGGCTGTGAATAATGGAAGAAATTGAGGTGAAAGCTATTAAGCATTTAGATATTTGGAATATAGCTTATTATGTTCCCAGCTGCTCGCGATACAGACTGTTTAAAAAACCGAGCTTGGCCAAGCTTGTATCTGTAATCAAAGTTTGAATTATGCCGATAACAACTTTTATGAAGCGCCGTCCCTCTAAACAATCTCTATTGGAGAGTTATAGGGATCCTCATTATGTTGTCTGTGTGATGTGAACTTCCTGCAGCACGGGGTAAATAAAAAAAAAGTAGTCCTCGCTACAGATGAGATCTGCAAGATGAGTGATGTGCCGAGCTAAACAGAGATATTATAATTTGTCCTTGGGAAGCTGTAGCACTAAAAATAATCTTTTTTTTTCTTCTTTTTTTTTTGAGCTGCAGGAAGCAACTTGTAAAATCTTAATTAAAAGATTGTATCAGACATGGCTTTGCTTATTGAAAATAGGGAAATAATGGACTTAAAAGACAAGTTTTTACAGATGGAGCAGAGAAATGATTCAGTGCGCCGGGGTAGCTGGAATGAGCGAGAACTTATTTGCCGCGGGGAGAGAATTGGCATTTTTAATATCCACAGCAATGAAATCTCAATATAGCAACTGTGAGGTGGCGGAGTGTCATTTGGCATAAGATCCTTCATTTTCTATATTTTCCTCTGCTGTTTGTCTCTTTTTAGTCCTCATTATGGCGAAAACAAAGCGTAATTAACGCAATCATGATTAATTACAGCACACAGCCACGGTTTACACATCTGCCTAATTGCAACTTTCTTTCACTTATTTCAAATGTTCAAGTAAGCAGAACTTGCCACATTAGTTGTTGTTTCTTCTCCCTCCTCTCCTTCTCCTTCTTCTGGCGTGTTCCTGCCCGGGCGGAGCGCCGAAAGGCTATTTTTCGCCTTGTTTCTTCAACTTTCTCTCGAACATTGTGAGAGCAAATTCCAGCTAAAGCAGCCCTTTGCTCGAACGCTCCCACGCACGTTACTCCCCCCCCTCAACGGCAGCCAGCTCCTCTTATAGAACAGGAGACGGCCATTTTGGAGGATAACATGGCCAAAGCGAGAAGTGTAGCTCTACCAAAGGCAACCTGCCAAGCTGATTCCCACAGCGATATACACATAGTAATACCCCTATTGATTGCTCTGAATATATTTATTGAGGGGAACCGGAAAGCAGGCTTGGGGGGAAAATGGGGGAATTTATGACAGCCAGCTCTCAAGATTAATTCACTTTTTAATTACAGGGAAGTACATAGGTATTGCCTGTCGAGTAGTTAAATTTAAAGCTAAGACAAACGGCGAGCAATGCTTGCTGAGAACGCAGTATATGGAAGAAAGTGTATGAATCAATAGCACATTTTTCCTGGAGTCTGCCTCATAGAAATTGCCGGCGTCTGTATTAGGTTCTCGAGCATATTCACGCTCAGTTGAAATTGGAGAGCGAGCCGCTTTATGCATGTGGTTTATCTTTCTTTGCCTTGTGTAAAACCTATAAACTGACTGCTACACAAAAACCTCTCCATATATTTTCTGTTACATCATTTCTATTGTTTTTTTTTTAGTATTTGCTTTTTGTTGTTTTCATGCAGGAGCAATACAATTCCCCTGCAGAGGAGAAAGCTTTCCAGAGTGTTAATGTATTTTGTAGGCGGCGCAAAATCTGAAACCCCCATGTTAACAGAATTTACGGCATCTGAGCCTTGGACCACCATCTCTCGAGTCTATTTTCACACCAGACACAAGCTGAAGATGAGCTATCAGGGTGTTTAAAGTGTGAGATAGTGACGATGGGGGAATCAGGAAAAGGGTTTAATTTTTTTTTTTTTTTTTGTATAGATATTTCACAGTGTATTGTGTGCAATTTGGTCTGCAGCACTTTTTTCATCCATCAACAGGAACCTGTCTATTTCATGTCAAAATGTTTCATATAAAGAACATTAATCATCCAGAACGTTTGATAACCTGCATGTAGGGTTCAACGTCACACCTGCTGCCATGTCATCATTCACAAAGGCCAGCTGGCATTTAAGCTCGAGTCAAAAGTCACATGCTCTCGCAATTGGTGTCTGACGCCGTAAAGGACAGCGCTCAACCAGGTGTCATGCAATCATATGTGATTTATGACCCTTGCAAGGACCCGTCTCGAACTAGCAAACTAGTAACTCAAATAAACAGAGGCATGTATGGAGGCATCTGTGCTATCTAGCAATTCAAAGTCGTGTGCAAACTCATGCAAGAAGAGCTTTCACAGCAATGGGATCTGCATGTGTAAAGACTGAATGTTGTTTCTGTCTATACAAACTAAAGACCAGTTTGTATTTGTGTCGGAGAAGTTCCAGCCACGGTTCTTTAACCTTTGCCTTGACAAATCAATCGGACCACTTGATGTGAACACTACGTTTTGACTCGTCAATTAGAAAGCTTTATGGTCCAGTTCTAGTAAGTCAGATTGTCCAATCCAGTCAGAGGGGACATGGTTCAAGTAGGAAGCATCACAAAAGCAGCAGCCGCAAATCCTGTAGACACTGTTATGATTCCATACTTTTGTCCTGTGAAAACGTCTTTTTGATTTGATCCTTTGCATATAAAAATTCAGCTGATGTGTGTTAACAGTAGCTAATTTATTATCTAATTCCTTCCTCATTGTACATTAAAATACACATGTGAACCCACCCAGCTCTCCTCATTCACACTTAAGTAATGACCCCTCCACACACACACACTTTCCCTGTTGTTTAAGAAGCAGCAATTAGCATCTTTAAATTTCCCTTCAGCTCCATTTTCTCATCTCATTTCTTTCTTTCTGTCTCTTTCTCGGCTCACTCTCCCACTCGATCCACACCCCGAGCTTTCTCGCAGCTTCTCTTCCACCACCATCTCCTTCCTCTCTGACTCATCCTCAACTCCTCCCCTCCGGGATATTTTCGGCCAGGCGGCTCGAAACATATCACCCTCCTTCCCTCCCTTCCTCCTCCTGCCCTCCTCCTCTCCAAGCGAACCAACACGTTTCTGAGGCGGGTGGCCCCCGCTGAGGAAACAGGTGAGTAATGAGTACAGGCCTCTCTAATTAACAAGCAACTCCTTCTCAGGCCATGCATGATTAGTCGCGCGTGATCCGTGTGCGGACAGTTTTTGTTGCGACGTCCAAATGTTTACAGTTGCTCGAGGTTCAAAAAGTAACGCGACAGATTCGAAAAGACATCTCATTACAGCGAAAATCTCTGTGTGTACCGTGCAGTATATGAGCGTTGTGAGTAATTACGTGGAGTGGCTTTCCTTTTTCAAAGCTGCCCACTGGAGAATGGAGTCACTCTGGCTATTCCCAGTGCCTGCAGTTATATGATTTATGTGATTTCCCCTGAATGCATCGTCCCATCCTCGGAGCCTTCTCATATTCAATTGTTTTGATGGATCTTCTAAAACAACACCTTTTTCAATAAGGAAATATACCCTTATTGTGTTGTGCTCAGGGTTTCTATATTGGTATTTCTCAACAAGTCTCCTCAGAGAGTGTCGAATTGTCATTTCTTTAGGGTTCTTTTTTTTTCCAATAGTATATTTTCCAGTGCTTTTCTGGGACTCTTCCAGAGTAGCTCATTTTTAACAAGCGGCATCCTTTTTTCAGATGAAAGATTTATCTTCCGCACCTCAAAGATATCCATCATAACAAGTGGCTGCAATTCAACGGAGCACACAAAGGTTCAGTTACATTTCAACCACATATCGGAAACCGGGCGAGACAGAATTTGATCTGCCCTGGTTGACTCTTGGTTGCCGCATCTCTGAAACAGCTGCACTGATGGTGTTTTCTGTCGCTGCGGCGTGCAGGAGCACAGTGGTGTGCAGAGGAACATCTCAGCGCTGATAGAAAGAGGAGCCACGTCTGTCGGTTAAGAATCAGAAAATGAGGCTGCTGTGGGCTCACCAGTCCCACAACTGGATGTTTGAGGAGAAGCAAACATGGCATTGCATGACAAATTTTGTTGCAACATATGTGGATTGTAGCCTGGTGCAAAAAGTGAGTCCATGGATGCCTTATTTACAGGCTCGTGGTTGGAATGTAACAGACTTTTTCCGGGCCCACGTTAGACACCGCTTACTCATAGTGTCGCTCACCGCGTTTGTGGCAACAGCAAATGGATACTTTCAGCAGTGTAACCTGCCATGTCACAAATGCACTCATCATTTCAGGACAGCTCCAGGAACATGACAGTGGGTTCAGTTTACTCCAATAACCTCCACAAAGCCAACAGAGCTTTGGCAGGAGGTGGAGCGGGGCGGGGCGGGGTTGAGGATGTGGTGGAACGACAGGCACTTTGTGACACATCTGTACAAGCTTGACCATTTCAGAGAGGTTTGGTCATGCCGTGTACAATATGTTCCCAAAATGACAGTAACAAAAACTTAGAACAAGTGAACTAGAGAAGTCTCTTTTGACTGGAAAGGTTTAAGTGTTGTTGTACAGTTATTGTACAGTACTGTACAACAAGGACAACACTGGAGACTTCTACTTCTCCATTATTGAGGTCCAGTTGAGAATTCAACTAATCCCTTCCACGTCCAGTCCCTGCAATATTTCTGCAGGACACTGTCGAATGAGAACAACGTGCTTACATGTCAGACCAATTAATGCACTTTCAGAACAGTATGCTGTAAGAGCCTTCTTGCCCTGAACTGTGCTCTCAGGCAGCACACAACTTACTCCCATTTTTATAAACCCATATCGCAGAAGAAGTCGTCTGTTTGTTCCCAGAAAAGCCGCTGCATTTCATTTTAATCACTGCTGATGCTGTTGCGCGAGGTACATAAATTAACCAGTTTAAATCAGATGTGCTTTCAACAAGACAATGATGAATACCTGAGCGGATGCTTTGATCCAATGGGCTAACGAGCAGGCATCATACCTGCAGATGTTGTGAGTGGGAGAATGATCAGTTCTCCATTAAAACAAAACGAGACGTGTGCATGTTGCATGTTTAGAAACTTTGTCAACCAAATTACTTAAGCTTATGAAATCTAAATATAGTGCATCCTCTATAGGTTCACATTTTCCTCTTGTAGTAGTTAAACGCCATCTACTTCATCAGAGAGATCTTCAGATACTCCACTCATCTTGACTTTGACCTCAGGCAGATGTTCCAGGGTAAACAGCCATGAGGTCCTCTCGCTATCGACAGAACTATAAAATTGAACTCCCACCACCAACAACAGAACCCTTGTTGTTCTCATGAACTCTGAACCGCTTCCCGTATCTGACTGGTCTGCACATTTTATGCAGTCCCTGCTGTTTGTGAAATGTTTGCTGAATGAAAATCGTGCCGGTTGTGTTGTGTGCTAATGAAAGCACCTTTCCTTCAGCTGAGGTCACTTTAAGAATTTATAATAGCATTTTCATCCACAAAAATAAAAGTGCACAATAAACCTTGTAAGAACTTAAATGACAGCCTCTTAAAAATACAATAAACTTCCAAAAGCAATACAGTAAGTACAGAATGAATTAATATACAATAGCTTAGTATTTACCTCCTGAAATTGACTCAAGTATTGTTCCCTTCTTTTGATTATTAAGAGAGTTTATATTATCTACCAGCAGAAACTAGATTTGACAAAGTGACTTTGTGAGTTCAATTCGCTGGTTTTCTGGTCCATTTATCTCCTCTGCCCTGAGGAAGCCAGTTACTTTTTCAAAAACTTTACCAGTCCCTGACTGCCACTGACAAATTCCTGCTCCTTCCCAGAGCTGGGGTGCTCCCCTCGGATTTAGTCCCATTTCTTACCAACTTATTCAACACAAGTCCTCTTGTCCTACATTGTCTGCTGGATTCACTTTAATGGCATTTCTGCCCATATAAGATTCTAGTTATGACATGTTTAAAGGCCATACTTTGTTTGAAGTCAGGCCAGCTGTTGTCTTCTTTTAAATTCAGTTTTGAGTTGAAAGCATAATCAAATTATTTAGGCCCATTAGTGTATACAAATTTTTGAATTTCTTCTTTGTAGTTTGAAAGTCAGTTCAAAACTATTTCTTCACAATGAAAGTTTTCCCATTCACTCATCTGCTCATCATCCTGCGTCTTGTGCTGTTGGACAATAGATACAAAACAGCATTTGGACCCTTTACATTACATGACATTAAAATCTCAATTAGGCCTCCTGTAATTAAACTAGTGTTAATGCTAAGATGCTTAAGTAAAATGGTGAACATGGTTAGCATTATGGCTGCAAATTATCAGCATTTTAGCATTATCAGGCCCAAACAACTCCATTTTCACCGAGGGTCAGTATAGGTCCTTCAAAAAAAAAAATGCTTTTGCCATTTGATTATCAGCTCACCAGTTTCTTATGAGCGGATTTCACAATATTACCATGAAATGTTAGAACATTTTTTATGCATGCACATATTAGCATTTTATTAGTCATATCGCTGATTGACATTTAAGAAAGAAAATTCAGCCTGTGATTTCTGATCTTAAGCAACTGAATCAAAAACATAGCAGAGGTTGAATGTTACTTGCGAGACGGCAAGAGTCAGACAGATTTCATTTTTTTGTTTGTTTTCCATGTGTATGACTAACAAGGCCTGCCTCTCAATTCACTGTAAAACGGCTTTCATTTATTTCCTCCCGTGGAACTTCCACTGCATCTTTCCTTTAACGACCTCACGCTCTCGCACACACGGACCCACGCGCACACGCCGCTCCTCTTAATCTATGTCTGCCGAAGTGGTCTTTAATGAGGTGTGAACAGAGGACCACAACCCTCTCCCTCCCTCCTTTTTCATCTTCCCCCTCTCTCTCTCACCCCGGAGACAGACAGAGCGACAAAGATGCCGAGCGATGGACGGGTAGGGGAGAGAGAAGGCGATGGTAGAGTTAATGGGAGAGAACGGGGTCTTTTTCCCCCCCCCTATTTCATTACTCCATCCCCACATCCATCATCATGTGATCGCGGCGAGAGCAGATCACAGGGCTCGGTGAGGGACACTTTAAAGATTTTCTCCCCCAGCTGATACCGACGTCAGGCTCCTCGGTGTTTATGTGACCGGGAAAGTGTGTGTGAGTGCGTGTAATGTGCTTATGCTCGGCGTGTGTTTGTGTGCAATGGAAGAAGCAGGTCAGGCTGGATGTGTTGCTCGCCCCTCAGCGAAAAAGCCTGCCCACTCCCACTCATAATAACCCACCACAGAATTATGGTTTTGTAGTTGAACACCAGCCAGCTTCACTAATGCATCTCAAATGTGTGTGTCTGTCTGCGGGTGTGTGTGTTTGCGTGCCTTGCAGCGTGGCAGGATCCCACTGATGAGCAGCGTATCAGCAGCGTGCCCTTGATTTGGATGAAGGGCAGAATTTCCACTGGAGTTAAACAGCCTTCTCCTACTTTGTTACATTTAGCTTTAAAATGAGCTTATTAAAAAACGTGCCAGAACTTTGATTACCTTCCAGGTTTGGGATTTCACCTTCAGCCGGCTCGGTGCAACTTCCAATCAGGACGAGGATTTGTGTTTGAAGGAGTTCTTGCTACCTGTCCAGACTTTTTTTTTTTGTTAAATTGAAATTTTCATCTTCTCAGCTTAGATTGCAAAGCAAGGTTACCACAGTGAACGGTGTGTCATAGCCTTTTAATTGAGAGTCGGTAGAGTAATCCTGTTTGCTCAGATGAAATTCTGGGGTTGGGAATTGTAGCTGGCAAAGGACGCTGGAGACCAAGGCCTCGGTTTTCAAGGATGGGGAAATGGCAGCAGCAGTAGTTTGTGTGTTCCCTTTGGAGGTATTAATGAGAAATCTAACAGGCTGCATGTTATTCAATAATATGATGTGTTAACATTTAGTGATAAAACTGGTGGTGCCTTGTTGGTCAAAGGGTCTACGGTTCGATTCCAGCCGACGTTGGTGTTGTGCAGTTGTGTTGTATTAATAGCATATGAGTGAGTTTACAGGTATTTTGGGTACAGTGCCAAGAAGCAGCTTTAACACTCTCAGGTTATTTTCAACATTTTCCATTTTCCTGTTTTTAACATCCCGGCAGTTGATACTTCAAACACCATCATGCTTTTCTCCCTCCAGGTGCTACTGAGGGCACTTGCTAAGGAGTTCTTCTCTATAATGCATAACACTTAGCTGATGAAATCTCCAACAGTTGAAAAGAAGTCGTGAAAACGTCCATTTGACATTTTAAAGAACAAGTCTTGAATTTGCATATATCTCAGCTGGATTTGGGTCATTATTGCAATTATTCTGTTTTGTTTATTTCAGTCGTAAACAAGTTAGGACATTAGATTTTTTTTCTTTTTTTATCATTAATGCAAATATATAATGTATAAGTGTGAAACTTCAACAGGATAAGCAACGAGCTGCGGCTCCATGTTTGATGTTTGTATCCCCAGCTGAGCTCTCTTTTCGTGTTACTATAAATACATGCAGCCACATCTCTACCGCTCTCCCTCTTCAGATTCGCCATTGTCTCATGTAGAACAAACCATCAGAGTGGAAAAAACTCCTTTTTTTCCTCTTTTGAAGTCCTAATGAAACAAAATAATCTAAGCATATTTCATCAAGAAAAAGGTAATTAAGGTAATGAGATTTCTTTACACAGCATCGAAACACGGCAGGCACAGGGAAAGGCATAATTCGCTGTGGTTCCTTTTTGAATTTGTAATTCATGAGCTCACATTGGCATTTTTTTCCCCCTGCTTTTAGTCGACTCCTCTTAACAAATTGCACCATCCTTTATTTGAGAGCATGATATAGTTTGTCTGGTAATTGATTGGGACAGCAGAATGATGGAATTGTTCTTTCATAAACCTGGGCGAGAGGACTCCACTGAAGGTTGTATCTTTGGCTGAAAATCTTGCCTTTTCCTGTGTTATTCAATATTTCACCAATAGTGTTTGACACTCTGAGTTGATTTTCTCATCAGGCACGTCTGCGCAGTGCTTCTCCAAGATGATGCTTTTAAAGTTGGTTTGTTTTCTGGCAAACTTAAAGTCTCAACATCTCCTACTGATTACATAGTGTCTCAAAATGAACCTAGCCAATCAAGCCGTTTGTGCTTCTTCATTACAAGTAGAGCCTCAAACAAATGCCTGAATCAGCCCGTGTTTAGGTTTGCCTGACAAGAACGTCTAACGAATCATCTGAGTTAAGTAAGGGACAAAGGTAGAAGTAGCATAATGTTCAGGAAAAAAACCTGTTCTGGAGGAGGGACGATGGTGGATGGGTGGGTCAGCAAGAAAATGTGACTGGCGTTTGCATCCTGTTTCCTACCAGCAGTTTCCTTTTACCATGACTGTGATCATTCCCTTAACCAAGAAGGTTAATAATTCATTTTCCCATTTAATTTGAAGGACATGTGTGCAAGTTGAGGTATCAACAAGGAGCCTTCATGTGCACACGATGTTGATGTCCTAAGACCAAAATAAAAACCTTCCTCCATCCTGTTGCCCCCTCTCACTCAAAAATGTTCGTATTTCGAGGTTTGACTCAGCGATCCCTGCTCCAGTCAAACCGCGAGTCATTTGTACCGAAGCGAGCGTCATCCCTCCGAGTATTTCCAAGCGTGCCGAGATAGGAAACCTCTCAGATGCCACTTTGAAGACTAGAACCAATTAGGGAATCATTATAATGAGGAGCCTCTAAGTGCACGTCTTTTGTTACCCAGCAGATGTCTAATTGGAGTCTGTGTATTTTTCGAAGGGAGTTCTGTTCCAGTGTAACCGTGAAACTTTCAAATCAAATCGCAAGACGTTTTGACAGTACATACCACATCTCCTGTGCAAAGGTTTTGTTTGCCTTTTGTTTCCTTCTTTTTTTTTATTTGTGTTGTTCTAATAGAATCTCATTGGGCATTTATGGTATTGCAAGAAACTCTCATTTTCCAGTCATCTTAGCTGTACACAGCTGAAAGTACTGCATCTCCCGCAGCAGCTCTTAACCTTCCCAAGCCCACTGCAGCTGTGAATGATTTTCACCTTAGGGTATACTGTAGATTCAGAAATGGTTGACTAGTTACACAGCTGCTGTATGTACAGTACCGTTTGTATTGCAGTCCATGTCAAAGCCATATCATCACTTACACCCTCATTTTTACAAGGAATGAATAGCATCGACATCGAAGCGGCTGCCGCTGCTTTGAAAGTGTGTGCATTGATGTTTCAAGCTTTCAATGGGTAATTCTGAGTCATAGTAATTTATCCATTTTTTTTCTGTCCACTCTTTAAATATTATATTTCCTTGTATTTGTTCCCATTTTAACGCAGCCTTTATTGTGGTCTTTAATGAATAAATCATACTCCCACTGTCCATGGGGGAGAAAGATGTGGAATTTAATGTTCTCTTCTTTTTCTCTCTGTTTGCCTTTTCACAGCTCCCCTGACAGACAAGCCGCCAAAAATCCTTTTCCCTTCAGAGAGCCAAATGAGCGTCATAGAGATGGCAATAGGTAAGGAAACATCTTTCGTTCCCTACGCTGGTGGCTTATTTTCTGTCCGTTGAGGGGACTGGTGTTGTCATACTTGTGGCATATGTCTGTTCATCATGCTGGCATCGCTTCAATATTCTGGAGTAGTCGAAGCTCGTTCAATGTAGGTCCTGTTCTACTTAACTGTGGCTTTGTTTTTACCAATATGTGTCACTTACTGCCTTGCTGGCCATATATGGTGGAAATGTCGGGGTCAAATGATGAAAAACAGGATTCAGTCTTTTGTAAAGTAATAATGGCGTGATCATGGTTTCCTGGCATCTACTGTAATTTCTTTATTACAGCTGCCATTACTGGAAACAAGCTGATATTGGAGACAGGCCTCTATTCTTAATTTGCCCAGTTTTCATTGGTACAGTACTTATATCATAATTTAGTTAGGCTCCTCTCTGTTTTCTGATGTGCTCCATTTTTAAGTTGTTTGCTGATTGCTGGTTGCTGATGCTTTTAATGTGGAGCTCAACGCATCTTCTGTTTACCTGTTCTGCTCCTCGTTTCTTCTCATCAAAGAAATACTGATGTTTAAGGACTCCTCAGTTCAAACTGCTTCTACTTTGATGTTAAGCTACCCAACACTTCCTGCACAAATATCTCATACAAAAGGCTTCCAGCCAGCTCAGCTTGAATATTTCCTCCTGTCTTAATAGGCCGTTAATGTGAAACATATGCCGGAAGTGTTGAGCTCCATTGAGAGTAGCTCAAAGCTGATGGAAACAAAAGCGATCGAAAATAATGTGGAGACACAGCAGATTGCTTAGTATGACTCTGTTGTTGTTGTTGTTGTTGTTGTACTAATGGAATTATTGTTGTGGAAATATAGATTATGCTGAATTTACCACGTGACCTGCTCATTTTTTGAATAGCAGACAATTCATGGCCTTTTACTTGAGACCAAATTCAATCAAATGCTATTCAACAAATCATCGACACTAGTTGCTCATTTGCAATTCTGAATTTTAAAGTTACATAATTTTTCAGGCACGAAAGTTGAGTTTGCTTCTTTTCACTTGCTCCTGCTGGTGTTTTGTCGTGCAGATCGTTTGCCCAGGTTTTTGTCTCTTAGATGCCTGTTTTCACCTAAATACAGTGGAAGTAAATGGTCTTTCACTTGATTTATAATGAATCCTCTTCAGTGCCCTGTGCTCTCACAATATTTACTGCACCTGTTTTTGGCAATTGAACAGTTTTTCTTATTACATATCCCTTCCTATAAAGTTCAGTTGTGTTTCAGATGTGGCTTAAAGGAACCAAGTGTTCAGTATTTTCACTTTGGTCTCTTCTCTGTCTTTCTGCCCTTTTGTGAATGGACGTTGAGTTTTCATCAATGTAGAAGAAAAAATCAGGATGAGTCATTTGACACATTTGTAAGATGAAGTAAGTGATTCAGTGGATATGAAAGCCACGTCCGCTGCTTTTGCTCCTCCTGTCCTATGGAGTGCCTCTTCATTGTAATCACACTGATCACATCCATCTTGGTTATCTTGCGCAATGTCAATAAGGCTTGTGTTTGTTCGGCCATAATGGGTCAGTAATGAATGGAAGTGGTGCTTCTGCGAAACCATCCATAATCTTCCCTCGCATTACCTTCAAGTTTATGATGTTAGCACAGCTTCAAATGACTGCCTCTGATTCCGCCTCATGCGGCTGCTCTCAGAGTGGTAGTCCTTCGTTTGCCTTCCCAGCTTTTGATGCGCGGGGCTCATGGGAAAATTCCCGCTTTGTGCCTTATTGGGCGAGAGCTCAGCTGTTGGTGGAACGGAAAATGGGTCATGATGAAGGCTTCCTTTGAAGTAAATTTGTCACGGATGTTGAACACAACTGGCTCGCAGAGGTAAAAGGTGGCAATCAGAAAATAGGTGCAAATCATCGTAGCTCTGAATTGATGACGGATAAAAGCCTTTCTGGCTTTTTTTTCGTCTGATTAAGTGTCTCATAGTGGATGATGGTGATGATCAAAATCCATTACCTGATAGAGAGAGAACAGGCAATAATGCTCCAAGGAAAGAAAATGTATTGCTTTTCTTGTTTGGGCTTGATGTGGATTATTTTGTAACTGCATCCTTTGCTGTATTTTTCATTCACTCTCAGGGATTTTCAGCTTTCTAGACACTCATCCCTTCAGCTACAGTTACTCTATCAGATTGAATTGTCATCTTGATTTTGATTTTCAATGGCTGAGGATTAGCAGGAAGTGTGTTTTCCTTACGCTCCTCCCTCCACCTCTGCACCCGCCGATGTTCTACAGAGTCAGCAGCTCTGTGTACATAATATATGAACATCTATTTGACTCTCTGCCTGTACAAGAGCCCTATCGCTTCCTCTCAGTGTTTGGCCAGCGTCGCTCTTGTCATCCGCAGAGAGAAACGCAGCGTGTCCTTACAGGGTTGCGGCGGAATTTTAATATTCATTCTCCCATGAAATATGGAAGCATAAATGGCTCTGTGTGACAGTTAATTAGGCAGGTGAGAGGGAGAAAGCAAAGAGGAGTGGGGAAAGGCGAACGTGGAGAGACGCTCTTCAGGCTCTCGTGCAACTCGAGGGATGAACAGAGGGAACAGACAAAATCTGTAAATGGGCGGCCCCCAATTAATCAGCGTGCACTTTTCGTCTGTGGCCCACTCCCTTTTTTTTGTCTCCTAATGGATGTGGTTGCTCAGTTATAATTGATTAAACTTAAAATGCTCTTGTTGTATAAATGCTCTTCTCAGCCCTCGGCGGGCACGTCTTTCTGCTGCTTTCTCCGCGGGACAGATCAGATGCACTTCGGGTCTGTAATTCAGTCTGACAGTTCAATGCGCAATGCTTTCACTCTATCTTGTGCAGATGTAGAATAATTGACTGCAGTCTAGCCGAGCAGACTAACTGCGGCGCAAGCCTCTTTCTCGCAGAGTGCTAATGTGCACAATTTGTAAACACTAAACACTTTGACAACGGGGTGATTAATTTCCTTAATGCATGAATGTGTTTTCTTTGGTCAGTGAATGCACCAAAAAATGTTTTTCCCACTTCTGCACTCTTGAACACAACGAGGCATTCAAACCAACAAGCCAGACTCACACTGATTTCTTTAGCCTTTATTCCGCTGCCAGGCTTGATTTGTTATAACACTGTTTCCATGCAGAGCTGACGCATCACCTGTGACCTTCCTTGCCTACCTATCCCGACATTTGTATTTCGGGTACAATTGAATTTACGACCATCGTGCCACTCTGTTTGTGATGTTCATTCAGGGAGCTAGTTCCCCTGTGGTCTTGATTGGCTGTTAAAACTTCAAGCCCTTTCAACTGCCTCCTTCCTCAGGATATCACACTTCATCCCCCGACACTTGACATTACGACACCGCAGCGAGTTTTCTGAAATTGCTGCGGAGAGAAAACAAGGCGACGGCGTCTGAGCCCCTTTGTTAAATTCCTCCACGATTCACTTCTGAGCTCTCGCATCAATGCTTTACTTTAAGACGCCACGCAGTTCACCTTTCTGCAGTTATGCATCATCAATCTGAAATAGGGCTGCACGATTATGGCCAAAATGATAATCACGATTATTTTTATCAATATTGTAATCACGATTATTAATCACGATTATTCATTATGTTAGGTAAAACATACCTTTTTATTGCACTCTTTTTTAAACAAACAAGTTTTCAAATTGAAACTTAAAATAATCATAAATCATAAACAATAAACTAAAATTTACCCAAAGACAAAGGGACAAAATAAATATGCTTTTGCAAAATGCAATTATAAAATGAAATGAAAATGTATCTTTATAGAGGGTCTTCAGGACTGCGAGGCGGAGGTCGCCTGTTGCCTGGACACATCCGCGATCTCGCGGACACCGGATTTCAGCGCACAAAAGTTTGTGCAGAACTTCCTTGTGTGCCGGGAGTCAGTTCAATATATCTGCGATCAGACCATGGACGTCCTGGCGAAAACGAACACAAACACGGGGGCGGCTATAGCTCAGGAGGTAGAGCAGTTGTCAACCAGTCAGAAGGTTGGTGGTTCGATCCCTGGCTCCTGCAGCCTATGTGTCGAAGTGTCCTTGGGCAAGATACTCAACCCCTAATTGCTCCCAATGGCTGTTCCATTGGTATGTCAATGTACGTCGCTTTGGATAAAAGCGTCTGCTAAGTAAAATTGTAGAAATTGTAGAAATTACCGCTTGTGTGTCCCAGCCCAAAAGCCGTAGTCTGTGCTTAGCTCTGGACCAGCAAAGACATGGTGCCTGCTAAGCACAGGTTTTTAGCACCTGGAGCTGGTGCTTACGCGGTGGAAACACAAAGAACTGGTGCTAAGTCAGACACTGGCTCCGAACTAGCACTAGCACCAGCGCAGTGGAAAAGGGGCAACAGTAGATGCACTAGCGGCTCCTCACCTCCAGATGCCTCCTCACTGTCACTGCCTGCTGCTCCCGTCATTGCACTCTCTTACAGTTTAATCATTTGAGGCTGCCGCTGCTGCAGGGTTTGCTCGCTTGCTGTTTAGGCAGCGTAATGATGAGGCCCTAACCTATGGGTCGCCCCCTGGTGGTTGGTGACTATTGGGTTGGGAAAGTGCTTGATTTGACATGCAACAGAGCTCGCTTTTTAAATGTTAAAATCGCCGACAATCATCTTAATTTAATCATGACAGCCAAAATCGTGATCGCGATTAAAATTCGATTAATTGTGCAGCCCTAATCTGAAATATTCAATGCATCCTTTTTTTAGGTGTATTCACTTTCCCCAAAACTGCCTCATCTTATTGCCTTCCTTTCGTGATGGTCAAAGGTCAAACACACACAAGCACCCTGTGCTCAAAAGGCAGCCTCCTGCTACTTTTAGGCTGCTGTCCAAGAATGAATTGACTCTGCATCTCCTAGAATGAATTCTTCCCTGTGTGGCTGTAGTTTATGAAAAAGATGTCTACACCATATGTAACATTTGCTTGAAGGGAAATCTTAAGGCTACAGCATACAATCATATCTTGGACAATAGCATGCTCCCTTTTCTGCTTCAACACGACAACGCACCCTTGCACAAAGCCAGGTCTGTAAAGATGCGTTTTTTCCCAGTTTGGTGTGCAAGAGCTTGACCGGCCTCCACAGAGACCTGACCTCGACCCCATCCTACATCTCTGGAATGGATCTGAATGCCGACCTTATCGCCCGGCATCAGTGGCCAACCTCGCTAATCGTGTCGGGAGCAAATCCCTGCAGCCAGGTTGCTTCCCAGAGGTGCCGGGGCTGTTATAGTAGCATGTTGTGAAAAGAAATGTTCATCAATGAAGTATGGGTGAACTATTGTCCGTATACTTTTGGCCATATAGTGTAGCATCATTCTACTTTGGGATTATGAGAACAGAATTAGTAGAGATTAGGGGTAGAATTACAAATATATTAGCAACAATGTTAGTAGCATACAGACGCTGGCAAATCTGTTTCTGATGGATTTTGAATGATAAGTAATACAAAAAGGCATTCTTTTAATTACATAGTTTGAAAATCAGTATCACTTCCTCTCAGAAAGGCTCCTTGCAGCCTCTCCATAACAATCTGACAATCTGCCCTCCTCTCAGAGGTTGAGCTTCCTCATTCGTCGCTCGGTGAATAATAGCATTGTAAACTGGAAATCGTTCTTCAGTCACTCATCGGAAGGAGTTGCATTGTCTAATGATATGAACAGAGGACACCTCAGAACAAAACCATCATTATCCGGAATTGACTTGGAGTCGGCAGCCACATCAAATTATAATTTGCAGTCCTTTGGTAATGATGAGGTTGGCCACATCAATACACTGTTATTCTGGTGCAGGTCAGGTTGCAGCAACACTCCCGTTTCCTTTAACTGACAGTGAAACCCTCACATTAATATCAAGAAGAGGGACTTGAGGAATTCTTTCTTTAAGTAAGTTTCTAATCGTGTGTATTATTTTTTTTCATCCTCTGCAGAAACACCATTCGGAAGAAATGATGAAGTGCACTTAGACAGCAGACAAAATGTCAACTTTCAGCACACTGTCAGAATGTGGTTGAAACTGAGTCCAACAGATGGTTTGGAAATGTATAACCTTTACTTGACTCTATCAATCTATGAATGTTGATCATCCCATTATCCTGGAACAGATTTCTTCCTGTAGCTGTATGGATTTGATCTTCTCATGGCACGATGTTTGGGATCTCCTCGCATTGATTCGTGCGCCATTTCCAATATTTAAAGATTATTATTGAAGTCACGGATGACCTGCCTGACAGTCAGCTGATGAAGGCCTGTCACACATAGGTAGACATGTGCGATAGATCATGTTCAAGGTAAATATCAAGAGTCCCGGAGGAATAATGTAAACGTCGAAGAGTCATGAAGCTGTAATGATCACATGAGGCTTTATTGATTCTTTTTGCTTTTTCTTGCTTGTAACATAGAAATCATGCATTGTCTTCAGATGACACCTGCTCACTTTGTAGCTCAGCTTGTGCAGCACCAATGTCCAATACAATGATTAATTTGAGTGCGGCGACCCATTTATTATCTTCAGTGCTCACCTTCACACATGTAAAATCTTACAAGGCCATGATTCGATTTAGGCCAGTTTCCATACAACAGGGTTTAATTCAGAGACATAATACAGTCTTCCATGCTGAGGAGGTAAGACAGGTTTTCTTTTCTTAAGATGGTACACGCCGTGGTGTGGAATATACCATACCTTTCCATCAGACCTTTTTAACTGATGTTCAGGAACACGCTCAGCATGCCCCTCCTTGATGACATCACTGAGAAAGTTGGTGTATTCCTGGTGGAACTTCTCATCTCTCTCAAACCTCCTCTTCAATCCCAGAATGCGTTGCTTTGCTACACAATGATTGTTTCGGAGAGACACCTCTTCTTTCTTAAAGGGGAGTTTCAAGCTGTAATGTCCATCTTGTAGCTTTACTGAATCCTTCACGATTTCCATGAACTTCACATCATCTCTCGGCATTTCTTCTTTGTCTCCTGATGTATTTTCATTAAAATCATGATTGTACTGATTACACAATAACTCCTCCAACCTTTCTATGGAGATTCTATTTACTAAAGCAGTGGGGTGGCCACTTTCACACCGGTCTTCACTGCATCCTTGAGGGGCGCCATTAATTACCCACCCCAATAGGGTCCATTTCCATGACTGTTTACTACTTCCCAGGCTTCAAGCATTTTGGAGGCATTGGTGCCTGTCAAAAACTCCACGTCAGCTTGAATGCGAGGAACATCAACACCATCTGTGTTTACAGGCATCCTCTTCTGGATGTAGACCTCTGGTAAGCCATAAAATCACTTTCCAGTGAGACTGTAAATCTCCAAACCTGTCAACCTGTAGCTGGAAATTGGTGCTGTTGAGCCCATGGTACGTAGACTGATTTGAGTTTTCCTTCCATTCATATTCAGCTTCCTCATCAGGTTTTCTGAACAAAGTGTGGCTGTACTGCCTGGATCAAGAAATGCATACGTTTGTGATGATTTTTTTCTCCTTTGCTGGACTTCACTTGAACTGGTAGGATGGAGAGAATCCCGTCACTGTTCCCGGCCCCTGTATGACCACATGTTTGCAGAGAGACCAATCCACTGCTCACAGATGGTTTCTTTGGCTGTTTTGAGTCTATGTTGTCTGCTCTCACCTTTTGATGGATGTGAAGAACGCTGGGATGGTTTAGGCTGCACACCTTACAAGTCAAGCGCTTATCGCAGTCCATGCTTTTATGCCCAATGCAAAGGCAGCCAAAACAAACTCCTTTCTCCTTTAGAAAGTAGATTTTGTCTCTGTGCGTTTTCTCCTCCAACCGTGAACACGGTTTCAGTGAGTGACTTTGAGAGCAACACACACAAATGCAGGCGTTCTTAGCAAATGCATTATTTTGCTGTTGAACCAGGTTAGACCTTTTGGAATTTTCACATGCAGGGGTTTCAATGGGGGTTACAGTGGTCGCAAAACTGTCTCCTTTAAATCTTGACCTGGTTTGTGATTTTGTCCTGCTCACATTTTTACTTACTGTAACGAATTGTGAAAACAGTTGAACCTAAAAACCCACACAGTTTGGCTGGGATGAATGCAGAATTTACACCTTTTAATAGACGATGCTGCTTGTGTTTGTTTTCGCTTTAACCCCAAAGGCAGCCTGGAACTAGAATCAAGCGTTAAAGGCACTCACCAGCCTCGATGGCAAGGTACAGACGACGCATGCTGGTGTTTTCCCAATCCAAGTTTGAAATTAAACGTCATCGTCAGCCATAACAATGCAGCAGCTCGGCGTCATATTCTGCACGTTCTGCAGGGAAGCACCATCGTCAAGTGCTTTTGAGCCTGGAAGTTCTCATCAAACTGTGAGACGCATTTCAGTTTCACAAAGAAAAAGAATCTCGCACAGCCTCAGCAACACCTTTCCCCAATATCAGACACACTCACATACACGCCATTCATCCCTCTAAATGTCACACACTCTGCAGAACGCTCCGACGATGCCAAAGGTTGAGAGGCCCTAGGATCAATATTACATCATTTCTCTCAATTAGGGCATTATTTATTCCCCTCAAGTTATTGTACATCTGCAAGAGATCCTATCTGCATTCCTGGCAAGTCTCCAGATGAGTCGAGGGCCCCCGGAGGGTGGGGAAGACAGAGCGAGATACAGATGAAGAGAGAGGAGGAAAGAGAATGAGAGTGGAATGAAGGTAAAGGGGGGGAGTTTGGGCGAAGAGTGGGAGCAAGGGAGGAAAAAGTGAGCGAGATCATTTAAGATTCACAGAGGGGATGAAATATGATGGTGTCTTACCTTGAGTTATTACAGATGAAAGTGGATACAAGACAGCGCACTGTCCCAAATGGTTAATATGCCCTGCGGCGTGGAGGCATAAATCGCGACTGTCATATTAGAAGGTGGGGGGTGCTGGTGGTGATTGGAAGGGATGCTTGGTGAAGGAATTCTCCCATTAGTATTTTACGTAAACGAGGTAATGAGGAGGGAGCGAGCGCCTCTGGACCAAAGGAGGATCGTTTCACCCAGCGGCCGAGGACGTGCACCCGAGCATGACCGCGGAGCCGAAACCGTGTTCTAGACGGCGGCTGACCTCCAAAGTCAAGCTATCATCACACGTTGACCCACCCTCCCCCTGCTCTGCTTCCTCTCAGCGGCTCCCACCTGCAGCCTCGTACCTGTCTCTGCAAACTGAGAGGGGAAAAATGGCTGAAGGCATTTGCTCTCCTTAGCAGAAAACAGCATCAAGAACTGGCCAAGGCACTTGAGTATTAAGATATATTGCCTCTTGTCCGTGCCAGCAATGCTTCCCGTCTCTGGGTAGACCTATTAATCATAAATTGGGCTTTGGCATGTAGTTTACCGAAAGTCTGGTTTGTTGTTTTCTATTTTTGTGTTTATGGGCTGAAGCTGTTCCTGCGTTGCACCTGCATGTAGGCCCTCAGGAAGGTCACAGGACTTCTGGCTTTGTCAGACTTCTATTGTTTGCCAGATCAATAGATTATGAAACTGTTTGAGGAGAGCTATCAACCCACTGACACAACAACAGGGCGCTCAAGAAACATCCAAAGTGCAACTCATGCAATGTGGATGATTGATGGGAAAGAAAACTTGATGAATATGTGTTTGTGGGTTTTGCCTGTTTTACCTGTATATTAATCAGCCAGCTGATTTTTGTCGGTCGACCAGTTGTACTAAATGCAGTTTTGCTGACATTGAATGTGAAGATGACTTGGATTGATTGTTGTCTGCAGCTCCTCTGAAGAATGAAAGTGCTGTTTGTTAATTTAGATGTTATTTCAATGGGTATGAAAAAACACTTTTGACCCACCGGATGGATGTGAACGTCAGTAGATCACAGAGGTCAGAGCTTTGCGTGTCAGTGAGCTGATTTGTTGAACCCATCAGGAGGCAGCAGTCTCATTTTGACTATCGTCTTATTCTTTCGTTTACACTATTCTGTACATTACAGTTCAGCACAGTTTAAGATTCACTAGTTGCAGTGGAGGTCTTTAGGCTGTCGAGGCTGCAGCAGCAGTGTATGTAGGACCTTATGTTTCAGTACAACAACCCCTTCAGGCACTTGTTCCATGTTGTTCTGCTCCTCTGGTGCTTTTGGGCTCCTCTCAGCGCAGTGTAAACTTTAAAGCCACAAGTTTTCGGGGGTTATCATTGGCTTTCGCTTTTCTCTGACCCCTGCACATGCACCAACAGACTGTGCAGTTTCCTTCCAGCTGTTGCTCCATCAACAGCTGTGTGCTTCAGATCTGAGCTGGGATTTTAAAACCCCTCCTCCTCTACAGAAACCCTTTCTGTTTTCTCGTGCTCCTTCCAGTGCCGTCATGTATCAGCAGCTTCTGCAGTGTAGTGCTACACCCCGTCTGATGTGGACTCCCGACAGCAGGAAGACTTGCTCTGCAACTCGTCGTCTATGACAGCTTGGTACCCAAGAGCCACCTGCTTTAAAATTAAGCTCGCCCTTTATTGTGACAGTTAAGCAGAGCGACTTTTACAGCCATTACATTACCCCTCAGTTTAACCCGAACACGGCAGGCGTCGTCTTGTTCTTCTGCAAGCCACTGTCCAAAACCAAACCAAAACTAGCAGGCAGATTTAATTCGTCGTGGTGACTCAACGGAAATCTTTTTCTTTTTTAAATTTCTTTTGTTTGATGCCTTTTTTCTCTATTATTTTTTTTACATCACCCCTTGATTCTGTTGAGCTTTTTTCCTGCTAAGACAACCTTTTTTTTCCCTCCAGAATTCATCAGCCTCCACTGTGAAGCCAATTCCACAGCAAAAACCCACAGCCAAAATGCAAACCCTGCAAACTTTCTCTTCCTCGTCATTCCCTTGGCAGCGCATGTGATGTTGCCTGGTTGAACTAATTGCCCTTGCTGTATTTCCAGCCAAACAGGTGGCTATATTGGTTTCCTTCTGGCTGCATTTATGTAACTGTGCATCCAGGTTGGACTGAGATGACAGCGTCTCCCCTCCGCCCGGAGCGTGACCTTGGTTTGGCGATGCTCCCTCTGCACTGTCTTTGGTCTCACATTGGTCTTTTGGGCCAACTTCTGATTCTGTATGTGCTGCGCGTGTGTGTGTGTGTTTGAGACAGAGGGAGATAGAGCTGCCTGTGATGTCCAGCCAGAGAGCTAGAGGGCCGGGATCACGGTCAGGAGGGGGAGGGAGATGACAGTGGCAGCAAACTTTGGCGAGTGACGCATAAGAAGACACGAGAACACAGATCTACAGTGTGATGTCATGATACAGTAGCTCACACACACACACACACACGGATTTGTGCACATACAAGCGAAAATGTTCTTCAAACAAGCAGAAACAATGAGCAAATGTTCAGCACAAACGGCCTCACATTCACACTCACACACACAAAGGTCTTGTGCAGCTTTTACCACCTCACACTGTCACCTCAAGGGATTTATATGTGCTAAAGCAATCTGGTATGGTCAGATTCTCCACACGGCCACGGCGTTCGTCGGCTTCGCGTTGGTCCATTGTGTCTGCAGTTGCGGGTCCTGTGTTTGATCCGTGGGCGGTCGTGCAACAGGGAATATGAATGTGTCAGATGAAATGTTGCAGATATTTGTCTCATAAGCGCTATGAGTCAGGCAACACCTTCTTTCTATACCTTGGGTGAGGAAAGTGTTTTTTTTTCCTTCTCGGCAGTGGGAGGCATTATGACACGTTCAGATAGGTCCTGACCTCTCTGCAGACCAGAATAGAATAATATAGAAGAGAAATACTATAGAATAGAGAGTAGAGTTGTCCTCATACCATGTCAGCTATGCAGCCTTGCAGACTTACATTTCACCTGTATTTGCATTCTGTTCTTTATCTATGATAGAAATACAAGTTGTCACCAAAGAAGAGAGAGAAAAATCAATGGGTAATATAGGTTCTCGTTAACCACTTAAAAATTTGAACCTTGTGAATGTTATTGTTTCTTCTCCACTATCATTGTTCAAAGATCGTCCTCTGCTTCGTGATGAATCAGTGAGAGTTGCTATGAATAAACGATTGATCTCAGGCGATTTCATTTAATTGTTTTCTTTTCTAAAAGAGAAGTTGGTTAGCTGGAGACATTTTAAAAAGTGGGTATTAATGTTTTGACTTGTTTTAATTCCTCAGATGTGGAGGAGCTCGGCATTGTTGTGCAGATCTATATTTTCCTATCTTTTAAATCCAGGATCACGAATGCCAGATTAAAAAATTTGCACAGATAAGGAATAGGTGTAATATTATTACATTTCCACTTGAAACCAAACCCCAATTATATTCATTACAAAGGGATTTTGTGTATCTGTTTCTAATTTGACAAATTGTTTAAATTGTCCTGATCCCAAAAAAGTCTTTGCAAAACAGAATGTAATAGTTTGCTAATCCTTTTTTTTTTTTTACATGTATTCCACTCACAGTGCACAAACAATATATTTCATATTTGACCTTATCGACTTCATTGATTATTCTTAAAATATGCTTATTCTGAATTTGATGCCAGCAACATCCTGAAGAGTCTAAAAACCAAAACGCCGCGGCTCTTAATTGAGCCATGACGATGAGCCGCCGCCACCGTAGAGCAAATACAATAAATTCAAAATTAATTCGTTTGAAGAGTTATATACATATCTGCATACGCTTATTGTCCCCTGTAGGCAACAAATTCATTATTTTATAGTCATTACATTATCACCGCCACATTTAATAATAATAATAATAATATATCATTGCAGTGGTTGACATATAGGAATTCGTATAAATATGAATTATTTATTAGAATGCATCATTTAGTGCACTTTTTTTGTCTGCTTTTTTTCTGGTATGCTACAAATTGCATTATGGAAGAAATGACTGGGATGAAAGCATCATTTCCCACCACCAACAGTCCACAGAGTAGTGTGCGGTCAGGACACAGCTCACGAGCAGGCAGTTTCTCTCAGAGCATCCTGGGTGAGAGTCACAAGATGTACTTGCCAACAGGAAATTCAAAATTTGTTACTTCACAGTTCAACCTATTGCTTTTGGTCTGGACCACAATGTTCCCAACAATGAAACCAAAGTGCCCGGAAAATATTGTATTGTAAAAAGATTTCAAAGTCCTCACTGAGAGAAACGGCGGCCACTGTGCCAGCTGCCTTGGCAGCACTCAGGTTTAATCTGAGTCTGGGGCTAACCGTAACATGGAAGCCTCCTCTTCTCTTCTTTAGCAAACACACACCAGGCTATTCACTCACGCCTGCCAACCACAGGCCACATAGAAGGTATTGAGCATCCTTCCATGCAGTGACGGAGCACTGTTATTGATTTCAATTATGACAGCGACATAGTTAAGACAAAGTGCTTTTCAGAGGATTGTGCATCGGTGGGTCGCTGCTCCATTAGTTACTGCAGCTATTGGAAAGGCATCAAGAGACTTTTTAGAATCTTCTTTTATACTTGAATTGTCCGTAACAGGATTGGACTTTTTTTTTTTTCGTCCATCACGTGCAGTGTCTTCAGGTTTTTAACATGTTGCTGGCAGATTTGCTGTGTAGTCATGCTAAAGACATAGAGGGTCACTCATCATCAAAACACATTAAATCACTTGACTGTCCAAACCCCCTTATGTTGAAAAAGAGGCAAATAAGGTTAAGCAGAATGTTGTTGTCATTTTTCCATGAGGTTTGTCCAAGTTTTTACTCCCCTTGAGCAAAAGCTGCCAGTTTTCGCTCATGATTGGCTCCTTCACTGAGGATCAGTTACCATTTTATTTACCCTGTCTGCCACTTTGGTGAATTGAGTTTTCATGAACGGAGAATGGATTTTTTTTTTCATAAAATAAAATTCATTGATTTAACCACCTAATAGACTCAGGAATGCTGAATAACAACACTGGCTACCTGTTGCTTTTAGAATTGATTTCAATATATTATTGATTGCGCCTTAACCCAGAGAGGCCTCGCCTGAGTTAATTTATCAGATGTCTTATTGACCTGTTGAACTTCCAGCTCTGTGAGATCCTCGGATGCGTTGTCGTTCCAGGGTCCAGATTAAAACACAAAGGCAACTAAACTATTGCACCTGCCAGGGGGGAGATCAGACTCTTTTCAGCTTTGCTCTTAAAAACCCATATTCTTCAAATTGCTTTTCACTGATCTCATTTTTGTTTGTTTCGCTGTTTGTGCGTTGTAATGTATTTAGTTTTATTGATTTTAGTTGGTTTTATTCTGTTTGCCTTTGCGTTGTTTTTATTGTAAAGCATTTTGTAGCTGTTTTGATAGGTGCTTGTTTTATATATTTATATATTATATATATAAGACTGTGTGTCCATATAGCATTTTTCTCCGGCAGAAAAAAAGCGCACTGGAATGAAGCACTTGTGCGGTGAGAGAGAAAAACGCTATATGAACACAAGCCCTGAGGCTCCTGTTTCGAAATCGAAGAATATATTTATTAATCAGAGCACTTGCGTCAGAAAATGTAGAAGCAGCTGTTTGCATCTCTCTCCCTCTGTGTGTGTGTGTGTGTTTCTCTCAGCACTGTCCATGGTCCTGAAATGGCAGCACTGCTCAAGTAGATGAAGTAGAGTTCTCTCAAGTATTGGTAGAGACAAATCTGTCCCCCCCCCCGTCCATATGCAAACCTATGCTGATAACACAGATGCATTAAAACAGACAGAAGAATAGTCACGCAAACAAACATCTCATTCTTTTGACTTCATTTGCCTGTCTATCATTTTTGCAGCCTCTCCCATTTTCTGACACTCATAAGATTCAGACAAATAACGACACGGCCGATTGTTCCATATGCAGCCATTATCCTCCAGATCCCATGCTGTCACTCACGGCCGAATGCTTGAGTGGTTCCGTGCGCTCGGTGTAAGAGGATGTGTTATTCTTTATGTAAAAGGTTTATGTATGTATTAGTCACTGCTTGAGGTACCTGTCCCAGTGTGAACCGAGATGCAATGAATTTGTGTTATTTATCTGTTTGGATCAAGACTCGGCTGTTGAGTGCGAGCGCTGCCAGGAAATCTCCACACAGAATATGATAGATGAAAACTTAGCAACAAAATACAAAACATCCCCCCCATCCAGCAGTCAAAGAGCAAACACACAGAGAAACTAAACTCACCAGAATGACGGCTCAATGTGCTGCCAAAGGCTTTTTTTCCCTCCCTTCTCCATCTCTTCCCCAAGCAGCCACTAAGGAGAGAAAATTCAAAGATTTAGAAGTGTGCATCTTCCTGACACCACATGCATATTTTCTTGGTAATGAAGTCCTTCCAACTTTCAAAAAAAATTCAACCAGCTATCTCCCGCTGCCACTTGGGGCTGTCAAAGTGCAAAAGTGCCCAGCGCAACTTTAGTAAAAAGCGTGAAAGTCGGCGCTCCAAAGTTACACCAGCAAACGTCTCGAACTCAGTTTGTTTGGCAGAAAGAAGTAGAACTTGGCCCAAGCTGTCTCACTGTGGTCCTGCTTTTGTACAGACAAACAGATTATGAATTCAAAGTGGCATCAAAGTATCATAAATAAATCAAATTCTGTAAAGGGAAAATGTGGATCGCATTGATGCCACCGGGGAAATTTTTTTGCATGACACTCAAATATGAAGTCCTCTTCCCAATGCTGTCCACTTACACAATCAATAACCTGTCTCTCCTCAGTGGTCGACGGTAGCAGATAAGTCAGGTTTTCCCAGGATGAGCTTAATTAGCCCATTTCATGGAAGAAGCAGGTGGCGCTGATATTTAGCGCTCTCAGTTTTTTTGGATGTGTGAAAGAAAAACAGCACTAACCTATCAACACCAGGCAGCTTCAGAGTCCCCGGGCTGTGAAGTCGCTTGCTGCCAAGTCGCCCCTATGTGTGTCTGCATTGTGTGTGTGCATGTAGGTGTGTCTGTGGTGCTCTATTGTATAAGCCGTGTGTGTGTGTGGATTGTCCCAGTTTAGAAGACCCAGAGCTATGACTCATCAACTAATAAAGCAGGAGGCGAAGGGAGAGCGAGAGAGAGAGAGACAACATGCCTGCATCTCTTTGCCAGTATGTGTTTATGATTTTTGTATGTGTGTGCGTGTGTGTGCGCGCTCATATTTTAAAAGGGAAAAAGAAGCACAGCATGAGTGACTGGGAGCCATGAGGGCGGCCGTATTAGTGCTTTCACTACTGTACCTGCCGCCCTTATAAACACACACACATTCCTTTGCTGCTTCCTCTTCTGTTAGTCGATGCAGCAAATGCATTCAGATAAATACACAACGTTGTCATCGCCTTTTGTCAGAAATGCAAATGATGTGTCCTCAGTCGTCCTCACCGTGCTGCCATGTTTGCACTCGCTCTTTCTCATCCTCTTGACCGAGAATGTGCAGGAGCTGCAAGTGATGTTTCTGCTGATTAACGTTTGATGCTACGTACATGGCCGCTAATAGAGACAATAATTTATGTTAATATCTGCTCTCAGTGTTTGTTCAGTTGAGGCTTATAGTTCATTATTCACGATTAAACACAGTTTACATTGTTAGCACTGTCCTGCAGAAAACGCCATTAAATATAATGGAGTCCAATTTCTGCATGTTGGAATAGTTCCAGCGTAAAATTCAGAATAATAGAGCAATTCTATATGTGGCTACTTACCCATATTGGTAAAAAAAAAAAAAAAAACGTAAATCAGTTCAGCACAGTTGTTAACAATGAAATAAAGCAGTATCTTGTGGACACAGGATGTTGGTGTGGGACATAGCAGCACTGTTTGTGGCCTTATCAGTAGGATTTTAATAAAGAGGCACTTTGATAAAATGGATCAGATATTTCAAAAAATGTGATAGCTTTATTGGTCGGAGTTCGTGCACAGTGCGGGTTTGCTTCTCACAATCGATGCACGACAACAGCGCTCGCCGATCGCGACGACCTGAACCGATGGCCTTTGCAGCAAGAATATAAAATGCCACACATACATGGATGAATTATTGAACAAGGAGAAGTGGACTATAGGGCGCAGGCACTGGGACCCGAGGGGGGGCCAAGTCTGATCTAATTTTATTATGTATTATTATTATGGTTTTTTTTTTCCTTTTATGATGCAGCTGTTTTAAACTTCTGATATAACCTGCACCACAGGTTTCCATTTATGGTTTCATATAGTAGTTTGTACAGTAGACTAACCACCCACATGGCAAACAATCAAGATGCAGCGTTTATTTTTCACACGGTTTGATGTGTTCAAAAGGAAAAGGTGCTGTAATATTGTTGCCACAGTTTTCAAGCAAGAATTTGATCTGACCTGAATAATTGTTGAGTAGTTGTGTCTCGACACTGTAAATGGTTTCATATGTACAGTGTGTTGTACAGTGTGAATGTGCAGTTGATGTATGTTTAAGTATTTGCTATGTTATACATTCTATATATTCTCAACACATGTATTTCCAACATAGCCTGAAGGCAGCATGTCTGACAGCTGACTGAGAGAAAGCCAAATATCACACACACACACACATACACATATACACAGAGGAGAGAGAGAGAGAGAGAGAGAGAGAGAGGCCACTTCTCACAGAATTTGTCAGGATCTGACAATAGGTTATGGCTTGTGCTGTATTGATTTTTCCCCCCTGTCAGACAGGATGTCCAGTAGACACATTCTGACGGATTGTCATGATTGTTACCATCTGAACTTGGCCTTTACCAGCTAATGTTACTGCTTATTTTCTAAAGGTGGGTAATAATGTCAGCTAAACGTCAGTCAGGCTGAAAAAGAACGGTGGGAGTTAGGGGTGGAAGGTTTCGGCCAGGGTGAAGGCATGACTGGTAGCTCGGTCCGACGCCAACCTTACACTGTGTACATTGTCATGCACACGTGGTTCAAACATTGATCTGTGAGAAGAAGTGATGTGTGTTAAGGAATTAAAAAATTAAAAAGTTATCTCAGCAGTTCAATAGCAATGAATCAGCCACATGTAAATTTGACACAGCCTGGAGAATTGGATCACCAGTGTTTGGCCTTGGGTAAGAGCTACTCCCCCTGATAAGAACTGACTGAATTAATTCTGTTTTCAAGTGGACTTTGGGCAAAGCTCAAGGCGTCTTACATTAGAATGGAAGTCACTTTAATATTAACGTGCGCCGATAGTGATCTGATTCTGAAGTTTTGTTTTGGTCTGAAACACCAACCAAGAACCGACCCAACCAAGAGAATCCTTCAATTACTGCACTGAGCTCCCATCAAAAAAAGCCATCTCACAACAGGTATGTCTTCTCAGGAGGGCACACAAATCAAAGGCATCCATCATATCACGCTCAAACACCACGTCACTTTTTCTTTTCAATCCAAAGAAGTGGATGACTCATCAGGCGAACCAGCACATTCCCGAAGGCACGGACGGTAAACACCGAATCAAATTGGATCGTGCTGTTGGCGTGAGCACGCATTGGGGGCGGGGGGGGTTCTGCAGGGATCCCACTTTAATTGAGACGCCTGCCTACGTACGCGTCACATCTTCACATCTCCGTGTTGCTTTTTTTTTTGTCAGGGAGTATAATGCAGGCTCATCCAGCAGCTGTCAATCTGCCAGCCGCTCCACTCTCAGAGAATACCAACGCAACGCTGCCTCCTGGGGTGCTATGTGTGTGAATAATGTGTGTGTGTGTTAGCGAGATCGCTGGGTTAGAGATTTGTGGAGCAGTGTGCAGAACACACATAGAAGCGATAGGGAAAGCAGAGTTTAGTGGAGAAGAGTAGACGACCGCCACAGGCCCACTTTATATCGGCCATGAGGGTTGGTTTCATATTACAATATAATAGTATTGGTTCAACCCACTTAATGAGTCACATCATTTCTTATGTTCAAATAGGCTTCTCAGGAATTAAACGATATGAAGGAATTGTTGAGTTAATGACTAGCTCTTACTGTATATTGCCGTCGCCTTAAGCACGAGGGGAAGAATGGGAACTGTTCCTTTACTGGCTCGGTGCAGAAAGGTGTGCAGACAAAGATTTTCCAGTGCAGCAACTGTGAGGAAGTTCCGCTTACTCTCTCCATTCTTGAATTATACACGCTATATGTGCTATAGCCCCACCTTTACATCCATATGGATGAATCGGCCTCCTTTAGGAGACTCCATTTGCATCAGGACTGTCGCTGTTTATCATTTTTCCCATCGTGGCTGAATTTGCATAGATTACCATTAAGATTCCAGCCCTCCCTTTTTTTGTGCTCTTCCTCAGGTAGATTATGAATCCTAAAGAGTTCTTCAAAGTGGGAAAAGCCATCTCTGTTTTGACTGACCATCTAACATAGCTCCCAGGCTTCAGTGGTTTGTTCTCCTTTGGGTTATTTTTGGGTCTCATTTTTTGGAATTTAAGTTTTGCCTGTCCTACTTACTGCATTCCCCAAAGTGAACTCGAGGCCTTTTTCAGCCTGATCCAGATTTTTCTCCCTCTCTCCCTCTCTGTCTGCCTGTCGTTCTCTCGCTCCCTCTCTCCCTCCCTCGCTCTCTTCCGACTCCCTTCTCAGCCATCTGTTCATGCTTGTGGCATCTCTCTATCCGTCTTTCCCTCCCTGCCATATTTTATTCTTCTCATCTCAACTCTCCCAACATTTTATCATTGCTCCCTCTTGTGTAGCTTCCCTTTTGCTGCCTTACCCCCGCGTCTGTATCACATCATTAACAGCCTTTGTGGCGCCTTTCTCACGGGCATTCATGCTTTCTCTTTCACCATCTCCGGTAGCGTTCGACAACCATTTCTCTCTACGTGCACCTGTAATGTGATATCTCTCAAGTTCACCGTTGTACTCCTCATTGTGATGATTTCCTTCAGGTGAAAGGAACCTGTTGTAGGGTGGAGAAAACATTTAATAGCTCTCATTTATTCATGTGTAATTCACAGGAAATCGCATGGTTACAAAGCAGATAAATTACTTCCAGCCCTCTTAATGAGGCAACATATCTAAAAAGGCAATCATAATAGTCTTAATGATTTAAATGTTTCAACTGCCTCAGAGTGAAAAACAATCAGTTATTTAAAACTGTAATTCTCCAAATCTCCAGTGGGATGCTGTTGTTTGAGTTGAGAGAAAGAAGAGTGGTTAAATAGATGAGGCCAATAAACTCAAACTGGAGAGCCACCCAACAACAGCAGACTGTAATTTTGAGTGTAATAGACCAAGCGACCTTTATTAATAAAGGGCAATGTACTGTGTTGTGAAAGAAAGCTACATTGGCAACACAGTGATAACATTATAAGGGAAACTTGTGTGGTTTGTCCATCAAACTCTTATATCAGTCCGCCGTTGTTTCGCTTGTTTAAGCCAGAGTGAAGCTGCAAACATCATGAAAGTCACTAATCATGACTAATGGTTAACGGCCAATATAGTCTATCAGTCATTATTACCTGTGGCCCTCATCTCTTTGGTGCTTTCCACTTGGTGATGAAGGCGCATGAATCTTGAACTGGCACCGTTGAGCATGAAATGGAGAGTAGCCAGATGTAACAATGAATATTTCAGTCCCACCTGGCAGAGTAGGGGGGTTTTTTTGCCCTAGTGGAAGTAGCCCATCTGTGAGCCTGGTCAGCACCGTGGTCTGGTTAAATACTTATCTTGTCGCCTTTGTACGTCAGGTAACTGTTTGCATGAGAGGTGGAGTAGTTATGCTTTGGTTTGGAAATGGTGCAAATGAGTGATCATGACCTCTCCCCCAGAGCCTTTAGGGTTGAGTCAGATGAGTTGACCAACCATGGATAGGCAGGTCTGTTACATCCTGAATTCTCTGACTGTTAGAAGAGACATGCAGAGCAGCAAACCGAGCTGCACGGTTCAGTCAGGATTCCTTCTTCCTTCACCGACGCTGAAGCGACTGTCATCCAGGAGGCTTCTCAGGTAATCGTGCCCAGCACAGTCGTTGGTATCTTTGTTGCTGTGCCTGCTAGCCTTGGCTCGCGCTGACGGGCTGTGAGTCGTGTGTTTGTTGGCGCGGCCTCTAGTAGATGGTTTGGCGCTCATTTTGTTGACAGAGGAGGCCAAAAACCTAAACTCCGACAACTTAGTGTTCTAGCTGCACAAGTAAAGGAGAAAACAAAACAGCATGCAGAAGAACCAGGTTGAGGCTTCTGAAAGTCCTGAAAAAAAAGAGGCTCTTTTAACATCTGGCACACCACACGAAATGCCTCATCGCATGATTCATCTCGCAACCATGTTGAACACTGTCTCAGAAGCTTGATATCTCTTTTTGCGATTCCCTTTTCCTTTTTTTTTTCATCCGAATGATTGACAGGCGAGGGGATGCGCATCAGCAGGTACCTCTGATCCATGTTGTTGGATGATGTCTGGATGATGTCATCACACGCATTACAACCTACAAACTGCAGAAGCTGTTGCCATGGAGATGCTTTTTTTTTTTCCAGTAGTGAAATGCGGTCAGGGCCTGGAGCGGCGAAACGAGTGTGTCAACCTGCATAAAGGCGAAGAGCGGCACAGTAGACTGCTTGAGTGTCTTTGTGTATCTGTGTGTGTTTGTGTGCAGAAAGGCATGTGCGCTTCTGTGACATTTCTGCACTCACCCCCCCACCCCCCCCTCACCTCTCCTGTCTGACAGTCCACAGCCAGTTGTGCAATGTCTGCCTTATGCTATACAGAGTCTTGACCCACACAGTCTGTTGACTAGAAATAAATTGATGCTATTTACAGTGTGTGTTAGTTGGCTGCTAAAACTCAAAGGAACATCCAAGGTCTGCATGCTTTAGTGTGTGCCCCCCCCCCCCCCCCGTCAGTGAGGCTTTTGAAGGCTGTGAAATCTGCCTGTCGGCCAGATGTATCCGTGTCATGTGGGATTAGTTGAATGTCGTGTTGTGTAATCTCATAAAGAGTGTGCGTCGTGTATATTAATGCACATGTGTGCACGTGTGGATTTGCGCATGAGTGCAACCTAAATAGAAGCAGTTTAGTTAAAAGAAGCACAAATCAGGCAGTGTAAACAAGCAAAACAGGACTTAGAAGTCGCCTCTTGAGAATTTCTAAAACATATGGACGAAGCAGAATCGTTGTGACAGTGAATATTAGAGAGTCTGCATCCAGGAGGTTTGTATCATTTTAATAACATTCATTCACACCGAGGCAACATTTTACATACATGAATATTCACTCTGGACTTTACCGGCATTTAACTTTTCACTCTCAACTCTCTCACACTCCTCTGGCTTTTATGAGGTCTCATTCGCACACCTCTCCTTCCTCCTCCATCATTGCTATCTGCTTGCAACATTAAGTCTCTTTTGATCAGAGAGGGTAATCGTCAATTACACGTGCAAGCTCGAATGCGCGTGCAGCCTAATGGACCCGCAATTCCACCGGATTTAGACGCCTTGTTTTCTGAAACACTTGATGGTAATTACGGCTCCGTTTTTGTCACACAGAGCCAAAGATAATGGCGCCAAATGTTTGTCCCCAAATCTTTGCTGCAATTATGGCCCAATGTTAATCAATTTCACCGCAGAGGCAAACAATGGAGAACAAACCTCTTATACAACCGAGGTCAGGGAACAATAGAGCGAAGACAAAAGAATCTTAGCCGGCCTTAGTTGGCTGTTCGGCACTGTAGCTAGGGAAACACAGAGAGCTTTCATGATTTGCTAAATATACCTCATAGCCACCTTGTGTGTAAGCAAATTCTCTATTCTGCTCTGCAATTAAAAATAATTACACATATTACAGGTAAAATGTCCATCTTGTCCCATTTTAGTTTGTCCATTCAACCTGATAGTTGGAAAATCCTGTAAATAAAGGAGAATTGGCTGGAAACTGCAAATGTGTCTAACATGTAAAGCACATTTTGCCTCTGTGAACGTGACCTCCCTCAGGTGTTCAGAGCCCCGACTCGTCCCTGACATGTCACCAGCGCCACGCTGGAGGTCTCCATCACCTTAATGGGCTGTTAAGCATCATTACAGTCTCCGTGACTTTAGCTAAAACACAGCCAAGGTTATCGATTCAAGGTGTTCAGGCGGGTGCGTGCGTCACAGGACACAATAGTGACTGATTTAGAGAGTCATGTGGGGGAGGGGGCGGTGTCGAGCATTAATCAAGGGCGGTGCAGAAAAGTTTGGTTCACGTCGAAGATGAATATAGGTGACGATTGAACGAGGGGACCTGAAAGAGCTCGTTATGGGTATTGATTGAGATTGATCTGGTCATGAGTGTTGTGATGATACTCACCAGGACCTTCTGGGACGTGCACGAGATCAAGGTTTCAGCTGTCACTCGTGGGTAAATCAACCGCCGACCTGGTGCAAATAGCTGTAACTCACATTATACCGAGGAGGAAGACGTTTCCTCGTGTCTGGTTCCATGTCATCATGCAAAGGCAGCTCGCTTAATCTCCTTTCCTGGAGTCGTCTCACTCTTCCATCACTCGGCGGATGGCGTGTGCCTCTCAATATGTCACCTTTTTTTTTTCCCTCGTAAATGTACATCATTTCAGATTTAGCACTCCGTTTGGCATCCAGGTCAGCTGCACACAGCCTCCTCCTACGAGGCAAAGGGATCTCAATCCACAGGTCATCAGCTCTGGCTCAGCGTCATAACTCACTGACCGTAATGATGTACAAAAAGAAAAAAAAATACAGCAGGAACAAGCACCAACAAGTTGTGCTGAAATATTACTGCAAGCACAAATCTAATTTATATAGTAATTCCTTAAGAAAACAGACAGAGAATAAGCTACAAGAACCATAACCTTTAGTTTTGCTTAGTTTTGACTGATCCCAGACTGAGGTGCATGATATAAAAATGCATTATTAAAAAAAATTAAATATTTGTTTTTCGCCAACTTAGTGACAACTTTATCCTTGTCATCCATCCTTTTGGCTGTAACTTTCCTTCTCCTCATTTCTTCTCTTGAAAAATAGTCTGCTAAGGAGTTAACACAAACCGTCTTCATCCCTGCCAAACCTCAACATGAGAAAAAACAGATGCCACTGTGTGGTTCAGTGGCAGCAATTACTGTGGGCTGTGACGACTCTGTCAAATTATCTGTAGCCACAGGTGGAGATTGACGGAATTTGAAGGACTTTTCTATCGAGCAGAGTACAACCAAGGACAGAAAATTCTGATTATCCCTGGGTTTTGCAGCGAGGCTATAATCTTCCAGCCCAAGGGGGAATGGCTCATTCATGGCTCCCCTTCTAATGCAGTCCACACTTTACAGTCGTATTACAGTATAACAGTAACTCATAGTGATAAGGGTGCAGTTGCGCCTGGGGTCGGTCTGCCAACTGTAGGAAGCATGTGTAATTTGATCTGATACTAGAGGCTCTTTTTTTTAAAATGAAACTACAGAGGGTTGTTGTTGTGATTCACTCAAATATATTAAGTCTAATTTGTCAGGCAAAGCATCGCTGGTCACATGATCCAGAAGGTTATGAGGTGTGCTCCGCCGTATGTTATTATAGCAAATAATATGGAACCAGTTTTCTCCAACACTCTTCATAATTATTGTAAAATGTTGCCTCAGATGTGACAAATCAGATTTGACAACACAACAGTTTCTGTTTGAAAGGTTTTTCCTTTTGTCCATATTATTTCTCACAATTCTTTTTTTTTTTTTTTTTTTTTTTTTTTTAGGAACATCCTGCTTCACATTCATGCTTACACACCTTCACACCTGGGAACTGACTTTTACAAGCAAACTCTTCTGCAGTGCCATTTAGCAGCTCCACTGCAGCAGCTGAGGGACATGCGGCATGTTCAGGGGCCCCGTGCAATCGTCAGGCGAGGGCCGGGACACCGCTCCCCTTATTGAATGGCTTGACAGCAGTGCAGTCTACATTTAATGCAGTAGACCGCTCCAACTTTATTATTTATCAGATCAATACTATGAAGTCACCATAGCTTTCATGGCCTTTGTTAAATATTATATCGAAAAACCACACTGAATTATTTCCAGTCTTCTCCCCCTCTGTAGATTTTTAGCTTCTTCCATCACCTTTTTAACACCCGAGGTGTTGGAAGGAAATCCATATTGATGTGAATGCATTTGGTCAACACTGGTTGCTTTTAGGCAGTAGAAAAAGAGAAACTTTAATATCCACCAGTGTACTTGGGGAAAAAATATGTTGAGGTTATGGTCTAAGTAGATTGCTAGTGCTTTGGAAATGTGGAGCTTCAAAGTGACCCAGTTTTTTTTTTTCTTTTTTGGATAGCCCTTTTTGATTTCTTCATAAATGCTGCAGCAGAAATGTGAAATTTGAAGTTCTTATTATGCGGCACAGATGCAACGACAATGAATGAATCCACACAGCAGCTGATTACACAGCAGCTCCTCAAACAATAAGACATGCAGAGGCCTCCGCCGTGTTCGGCCAGGCCAATAATTTCACCCGCACTTGTTGTAATAACCTATTTTTTTGGAGATAGTGAGCAAACAAAAGTATTTCCAATTAACAGGAATTTGGTGTTGCCACAGTCCGCAGCTGCCATCCGAAGACAGCATGTGTGCAAGATAGGACTTTGTCTGAAATTTCAACTGGTTGTGGGCCAAGCAGTTTTGAGAGCTGATGAGATTGCACACTGTGTCAGTTCGGCTCAAAGCAAAAATAATGATGGATTACTGTAAGCTTTTAGCTACACTGGTCTTGAAATCTGCAGTCATGCCGTATAAAATAGAGCGTAAATATACACCTATTTTCTTTATTAAACAGAAAAGTACAACCTTCTGAATTTCTCTTTTCTACCAAGTCACCAAGGTTTGACTCACACCTTTCTTCTCATCTAATGTTTTTGTAGCATTCAGCTTTAAGAGACGTCACTACACAGGGATAACATTTGTTTCTGCCATTGTTAAATGGTGTGAGCATCATAAGGGAGTGAAAGCGGAGTTTGCATGTTCACCTTCACCTGCGCCATCATTTCCTTGTACGAGAGCACCCTGTCTGTCACAGGAGCAGCAGCAGCTTCAGAAGCTGATCAAGGTTTACTTTAATGATGCTTTGTCAAAAGGCTCATCAGCACGAATTCATCTGTCACGCTGTTGATGTCAGCAGCACGAGGTCAGAGCTCCAACAGAACTTGTTTTGTCTGGAGGAACGTGAACACAAAGACCTGTGTGTCAGTCCTAATTATACAAATAGTTTGCTTAGGTATTTTAGTCTCTGTGGTGCAAAGTAAAGATTGGTGCAGATATTTGATGTGAGGAAAAACAAAACCTCCAAATCTGTATGACTTTGTGCCGTAGCTGTCAAGAGCAGACATGGGATTGAAGTGAACCGTTATCAGAACAGAACATCACCCTGGTGAGCAGTAATTGTGTTTCTTTTTTTTTTTAATTTGCCACATGGTGAATTGATTGAATAACACCTGCGGTGCGGAGAAGTGGGAGGTAAGGCAAAGGATAAACAAACATTAGCGATTATTGGAAAAGTCCACATGAATCAAAGTTGATTGAGGGGACAGGTAAAAATGAAAAAAACAACAGTCGGGATGTGCGACCGTGGTTTAATGATGTCGAATTCTGCTGCTGACAGCTGTGTCATGCACCAAGCGAGGTGGCAACTGAGGCTTTTGATGGCTGCAGTCTTGATTTAAATAGAGCTAAAACAAATAAGCACCCTAATTTTTCCAGCCTCGCATGTTGTCAAGATTTCAGCATCTGCTTCTTGGGTGACTTAAACCATGATCCTGTGAGAGAGGCTCTATCTGGAATTATATCAACCCAAATTATCTCATCCGGCAAAAAATATAGAAAACACTGTTTCTGTTTTTTGTATTATGTCATATTTATGAATAAAAAGATAATTTGCAACTGGGCTGGAGGGCAAGCATAAGCGTTTAACTGCTCACCAAAGAGTCTTGTAGCGTGCATCCAGCTAAAATTATTCTAAGGCCAGACATCCTTAAATCCTTTAAACTCACCATGAGCCTTTAAGCGCACTCGTCTGGAACTCTTAGGTCCACTTGTCTGGCTGATAAGACCTTTATGAGACTATATTTCATGTTTTACCACAGACACCGTTGAGTGTCAGGGGTAATGCAGGGTGGCATTGATATAGGAGTCTGGTTTGCAGAGATTACAGCGCGGTCGAGACAACAAAGTTGCTCGTGAGAAAGTCGATTATTGTAATGGCCACGTTCGCTGTGAGATGCGAGGCGAAGCTGCACAGCCATTTACTGTAAGATGTGAGGGGTGATGGAAGGTGCTTTTTTTGGACGAAGGTGGAAATGTGATCGGCATATTTTACATTGTGCCTCTGGTGTTTTCAAGCAATGCAGACAGATGCCTCAAGTGTCTGAGATATCCTCCACTAAGAAACCTGCCATCACCCAATGCAATGGATATTATTGGAATTTTATTTATGGGGCTCACAGCGATGAAAAATTACTTTCCAGAAACATCTGTGTTACTCGAGATATAGTACCTCCAAAGTTGGTAACAACATAAATAATAAAATATAGTGTTTTTAGGGCTGTAAAGTTTTAGATGTGTTTTATATGAAAGATAATTCCTGACAGCAGAAACAGTGGTTTGACCAAAAGTGATCCTCTTACAAGGGTTTTCTGGCTGTTGCAACTACATCTCATGTTCTCCATCGATGGAGTTTGATGATGAAAACCAAAGCTGCGTTTGGAATAACATACCATTTATACTGGGTATGACGTGAGGTCAGGTGAGAAAATGACCTTCTAGATTCTGATATGAGGTCAGTTTATCCAACGCCTGTATGGAAATTCGCTGCAACGTTGTGTCAAGGAGCCTCTGGCTGCATCACATGACTGTCTTGCTTGAGTATGCTTCAGTGTGAACAGTCTGCTGGTAATGGCGCACTCCATCATTCATTTATAGGCAGTAAGTAGTACATACTGAGTGAGCACGTAGGAGGAAGTATGTTAGTATGCAATTTCAAACACAACCTATGAGATGCAGTTGGAAGCTCTAGAAAAGGTTAGTACGTGGGCCTTGAGTTACTTTTTTTAGCGTTGCACTTCTTATTTATTGTTAGTCGAATGTGACATTGCTGCATCACAAATGAGTTTAAGCATTGACTGAAACCTTGTGGCAAATGGTGGGAGGACACACACTTTCTTATTGCGCTCATCCAACAATGTCAAATGTCAGTTTCATTTTCTGTCAGTCTGTGAAAGCTACTGATGCACGCTGACATTATGTACAATTTTATCAAATATATAAGTTTGAGAACAGGATGCTGTCATGCTGTTTACTGTATTTATACAGTTGCCCACTCACACCCAGCACCCGGCTCTCCTCTGTTCTCCTCTCCTCCTTCTGAAGGAGGACGTGGGCTGATTCTTGACCTTTCAGCGCACACCCCTCCCACATAAACACTCACTCATGCACAGATATGTGCACGCAGCCTAAGCTTCAGAGCCAGGGGACTCGGGAGAAGGCTTTCGCCCTGACTTGATGCCCCCACTTGAAAGTCGTCCTCCTTTGGCCCCAGCGGTACTAGTAGGGGGAGATACTCTGCCTGCTGAGAGGTTGACTCCTGTGTCAGCAAGAAGGGGGAGAGCGAGCAATCGTTATCTGGTCTTGCAGGGGAGAAGAAAATGTTCTCGGAACGCCGCAGCCGAACATGCAAACTTGTTGTCATTCTCAGTCCAGCACTTTTTTTTTCCTCCTCAAAATGAAGATTGCTGCTTCATCTGGCAGCTCTGCAACAAGACGAGAATGTGCTCGCGTAATTGACTGCAACGATATCATTCAGATGCAAATTCTAGAGAGAATGAATGTCTCTTAAAAAGAGCTGTATATATTTAGATTTGGGTCTCTCTCTACCAGGGGCACTCTTACCTTTGCACTTTCGCAACTTCGCCAGAAGAATACAATTAACTCCACTCTTAGAACTTTTTTCCCCCTCCTAACACTCTAAACAAATTATCCTGCAGATTTTTTACCCAAACCTCCGTTGTCTCACTCTCCCTCATTAATTTGGGGCTCACCACAGCTGAGAGCAATAATTGCTTTTTAGTATTCTTGGTGCAGTATGCTATGGGCTTCATTTTCTATAAGTAGATAAGACTAACCACTGTGATGGGATCTGCATTATTGATGTTAGTGTTGTGTTTGGGGATGTGAGACGGGGCCTCCTCTGGAATTCAGTTTATTAACGTTTAAAAATAGGCTGCTTAATGTCCAAATATGCATGGATGTGCAATCATGCACGTCACTTGAGAAAAAGAGGAAACAGTGTTTGTGTGTTGTTTTTGCCCGCGCACACCCATCTGCGTTCACATGCTTATGCGTTTGATGAATGTAAATACCAGACTATGTCTTTGCATTTTCTGCTACGCTGCCTCTGTGCAGGTTACTTTGCTCGGATGCAGAGCGCCTGCTTCACAACAATGAGAAGTGACAGAGGAGAGAATACCACTCTCGTTTGCGGCCAGGCTTGGCTGGCTCTGTGAGGCCCACAGCTCCCCAGTGACAGAGTCCTTATTTCTGGGAAGATGGGCCCGTAATCGGACTCATATACTTCACACCCCTTCCATGTAATTGGACTCTGGGTCGCAGATTTAACCAGAGCTGCCAATCACATCATTGGGAGGGGATATGGACAGAAAGTAAAGTGGAGAAAAGGGTCTCTTTTCGCCCTGGACTGCAGTGTCTGATAGGAAGCAGGCTTTCAAGTGACACAGTCTTTGGCCACCAGACTGGAGATTTTCAACTCTTAACAGTGACTGAGTTTAGTTTTTTTTTTTTTTTTCTTCTAGACTCAGTTCTCAAACCCAAAATGGAAACACAGGGTTCATTCATATGCTTTTCACATGCAATTGATCATTTTCCCAGTAACACTTGCAGTCGATTGTACAGATGAACCTTTTGCCGAGTTAGTCAGATAAAGCCAAGAAAAGAAGAAGGTGTGTTACAGTTAACTGAACTGTATTGTACTGTATTGACATTGGCAAATAGCAATTTGCTATACTCAGCGCTACTTTGTATTGATTTACAGATTCTGTAACACATGATGTTGTCTTGTTGGTGGCTGAAATCTAAACATTGATAACGATAATTTGGCCTCTTTTGTGTCTCAAACAACTTTTTACAACTTTGTCAACACATGATTGTATAAAGGAGAAAATACATGGGCTCAGAAACACTTTGTATAACTGTTTGTTGTCTTCCACAGCGTCCTAACTTTTTTGGAATCAGGCTTGTACTTGTTGTGAACTATGTAGGCAGCGTATGTAAAAAGTTTTCCTCAACAGTGTGGCACAGCTAATGCAATGCATCAAAGTTAATTACACTGAAGTCGACTTAAAGGGTCAGAACTCAAATCACTCAAATCCTCGAAAAACATATTTTCTCACTTAGTGGTGTGCGGCCATGCAGATAGGTTTTCTTTGATCAGGTTTTTAGATATCTGCCTCTGAAATTTCTCATGCCACCCCAGTGCAGTGGAGATTTGTTTGTGTTGCACGAGGAACACATGTTGTTCTGAAAGGTTTTCACTTGTATAATTTTGGCAAAAAGAATATTTCCAATGAAAACTGTTTCAGAGAGAAATGTTGCTGTTTAGATTTTCAAATGTGAAATTTTCATTGCTGCGAGCATCAGAAATGAAACTCCTTTTATCTCCATTATGTTGGGTTGTTGTCAGGCCGAAACAGATAATTAAGCAGGATCCATCCCCATGGTTAGATACTCTGCGAACTGAGCCTTTAACTTTTGGCCCAATTCCTGGGAGTGATTCTGAGGCGCTTGATAAATGCAGGCCTGTTACGTCCGCAAACCATGTTCAGCTGTGTGAAGCAGTGTTGTGTGCAAGCCTCCGCAGACAGGAAGACCAGTATAAAGAGGGGAGGATCAATTAGCTTCCTTAATTAGGCTAATTTGAGCCAACTTTGTTAGCTCGTTTACCTCTTTGCCTGATGAAAAATGAGCCGGCGCGCTCAGCTATTTGTGCATGCTAATTGCGGTTGCTGTATCAATGCGGCGTCGAGTCTCCTCGCGCTGCCTGCGTGAGACGGATGCCTCTGGAGTCCTATGCAGAAGGCGATAGACCGTACCTTCTATTCTGTCTGTGTATGTGCATAATCACCATAGACCGGTGATTACACGGCTCTAATTACTGTGGCACATATTTGTTGATTTTTTTTTTTTTTTTTCAGATAATGAGAGGAATCAGCAGCTGTTCCATCACACATGTGGAGTTTGGTTTTAACTGAAACTTTGATGTCAGAAGTTTTTTTTAATACAAGACTGAGGCTAAAATGCTCTAATGACAAAGACAAGTCCTGCACACTAACTACACACAATATAAATCTGTGCTGCCGTAGACATAGACAGGCAGAGGAAAACAAGTGCAGCCCGGGGGGAAGCTTCAGCACGTGAGCACAGCGTAAATTATCTGCCCAGATTGCTTTTCTGGAGTTAATCATCTCCTTTTATGTTATTCATTTGTCAATGGTTATTGTTTGTCAAAGTAATGCAGTCGCCGCACGATATGAAGTGGAATGTAAATTTTGTTTGGGCAACTCATCGTTATGCACAAAAAGAGGGTGGCCGCGCTGCAGGATTTACATTTACAATTACAGTCATGATACAATCATCTCTCATCATAATTCCTCTGCCCGGGATGTCAGCTCCGATAGAGAACAGGCTTTACACACTGCATACCAAACAGCTGCTTGGCAGGCCTGGCACCATGCTTCAGGCCCAGTGATTTACACCATGCAATGCCTCTCTCGCTCTCTCTCTCTCTCTCTTTCTCTCTCTTTCTGTCTCGCTCAGCTTCTATGTACCACTAATTCTTATTGTCTGTCTCTTTCAGTGTCTCTGCCCCTGTATTTCTCGTTGCTTGTCTCCCCTCGTCTCGCGGAACACAAAACACGCACGTTTGACCGGGGCCAGTTCTTCACTCTCCGTTGCATAAACCATCATTTAATGTCGCGATGGATCAACACGTTGTGGCCCGCGCTGCGAAGGAGTCGTAATATCATTTGTTGAGAGGCAGCCAGTGTGATTGGTTGTGTTTGCCAGGCTCTAGTGTGTCATCTTGTCTTTTTTTTTTTTTTTCCTGGGAAGAATGAACAGTTTGAGACGGTGTGATCGTGCAGGATGTCAGAGGCCGGCGTGCTGCAATAAAGTTATTGTCATGTAGGATGAACAACCATATTTGTGCTTGCAAGTCACACACATGTGGATACAGCTGGCTACATAGTGAACAACACATCTTCTGTTACATGATTGTTTTGCAGTTATATGTTCAGATTTGTTTCCTGGCATGGTGCATTCATGTGCTGCTGGGAGTTTTCTTGCTTTTCTCATTTCAGAGTAAAATCAAACCAAAAACAGGCACAAATGTCACGAAAACAACAATGTGAATTTTTCTTGTATAAAAAAAGGTTTGCTGTTTGGCAGCAAACTCTCAAGCCTCATGGTCTTGGCTTACAACAAAATATAAATTCTGCCTATGAATAAGTAAAGACAACTGGAAAATATCACCAGTTACTGGCTTGTAGCTGCAGGTGCTGAGGTACTTGGCGTCTCACCAGTAGTACACCAAGTTGAAGTGTTCTTGAGTAAATACGCTAAATGCATGCAATAGATAAATCCTTGAATGTGTATAAAATGTCAATATATATGTTGGCATTTCTTTTGCTGACTTTTTAAATATTTACTGTTTTAAATCTTGACTTGTAGTAGCACATGCAATATAATTGCGATATTGGTGTCAGTTTTTTTCCCTTCTTTTTCTTTTCCTAAATCCCAAAAAAGTTGACATTTTTGAAGATAAAAAAGTTGAGACCCTTCATTGTAGCGATTCTGCCTTTGGGGTAGAAAAACTTGTTAAACACCCAAGTTCACAGAGACATTTTACAGAGTATCTCCCCGTCGCCTCAACCAAAGCTCTGAGGCTTGACAGGATCCGATATTATTGGTTCTCTTTAATTATACCAGCATTCTTTGCAAGCATCTTAATCATTACGGCTGTGATATAGAGAGAGGACATTCTCAAAACCGTGGCATTCATGATTCAACAGCCTCTAACAAACATGCTTGTGTGTAAATTTATGGAGAAGTACATGACGGGTAATGAATTGTTACGCTGCTTTTCAGGTGATGCATTTCCTCTTTATAGACTCCGTTATCTTGGCCATAAAGGAAGCTCTGCAGACTGCGTAAAAACACACTGCTCAATCTGAGTGTGATGTGGAAAGAATGGGATAATCCTCCTTGTGAACGGCGAGCGCCTCTGCGCATACAGAGCGGACATGTAAACCTCTGCGGATATCCCCGTGTTCTTCCATCCTTCTCATTCGCCAGCCATCGCTCAGGTTTAGCGAGAGGCTACATGCAGCACTTGTTAAATCAAAAAATTTGACAGTTTCATCTTTGATATCTTCCTCTGGATCGTCCTGCTGACATGCACTTTTCAGCTACGATCAGGGAATTGTTGGGATTTGTCTTAAAATATACAAGAATAACTGGGAGAATACTCTGTCAGCAGTTATGATGTAAAAAAAAAAAAAAAAAAAAGTCTACATCACATCCTGTAAAACTCCAGCGCAAAGTAATCCAACACTTCCAGCACATGTTGCTTTGTACCTTATGTCAGTAATGATCCCTGAGATAGTCGGCTCATGCATTTATCATCACATTCTTATATCTCTCTGTTTTTGCGGAACAGCTGACAAGCGCTTTTATTCCACCTCTGATAACATGAATGACATCTTAGTAATCAGTTCTCTGTTCGAGACTTTTACAATGACTTTATGCTCAGAATCAGTGCGCGAGGGGACCGGGCGTCTGCTCTCACTTTCATGTGGATTTGAAGTGCACTCGCAGAAAATTTTCTTTGTCAGTATTCAAGTGTTGCCTTGCCCTGTTGATCTTATCGGGGGGGCAGGGAAGCTAGAGCACAAATCCGGCGAAAGCAGCTTTATTTTAATGTCACAGGTATTAGATTTGCTGAAGAGCGAATATTGAAATGGGCTTGAACTTGGCACGTTTAAGGGGCTTCGCATCCATTCTGCTTGTGGTGCAGATATGGGTTGGGGAAATGAGTTTTCCCCCCCCCAGACCTGATGCTAGTCTAGCACTCTTCCCTTTCACTTTTTTTTTTTTTTGACGAGCCCTCTCTTTTTCCAGTCACACTTCTGCTGAATCCCGCACGCTGTCTGACAAGAGTTTTATGCAAATGCAAGCAGTTTGGAAGGAGGGGGCGGCGAGGGGCGATGACAAGGGACCAGGATTCATCCAACAGACATCTTGTACTGGTAGCATGTAGAACAGAGCTCCTTGCCTCATTTGAGGTTTAAGCTATTTCATTTCATGTCCAAAACACTCCTCTTAAGGCCTAATTATACACGAGCTGCCAGAAAGTAACAATGTGAAGTACAAGGGTTGGAGAGATTGTGAGGAATGTACTCCCTGTCTTTGCCCATATCTCGGTGAAATTTACATAGATTAAGGAATACAGAAAGAGAGCAATTACCATAAATACCAATTAACATAACCTATTAGTCAAGTCAGGTTACATTTTATTTGAACAGGACTTTTGTGCAAATCTAACCTTCCCTCCGGAACCAAAATGGGCGAAGACAGAAACATTTAGATACTGTGGGAAATGCATTAAATCTTTATGAGCATGCATATATGAAACAAAGAAAATGCATTTTTTCCTTTATCTGTCTCACGCTGCATAGTGAAAACTCATTATTATTGAAAAATCTTTTTTTGAGATCTTGCATTTAGGATGCCAAACACAGCTCAGCTTGGAGAAAACAAAAAAAAAAAGTAATTAATTTCTTGCCCTAGTTCTCGTCCAAACCACCGCTGTCATGAGGCCTGAAGGTTTGGACACGTTTTAGTGGGTAAATTATCTCAGCAATTTCGTGCGAGTGTCAAGGGGGTGTCATGAGGAAATGTTCTTGTGTAAACAAGGCTTTTGTATCAGCGATCCCATGTGTTTCACCAGCCCCTATTGTTAAGCTCAATTAATCCTTTTACCTAGTGATGTAGTGCTGCGGTTGGGTTTTCAAAAAATACCATCAGGCTTCCCAGGTTGTCCCCATTTGGGAGGGAGGGTTCGCTGGAGCGCAGTCAGCCCGGCTTCAAGAGAGCTCGGCGGATCACAAGGCCGAGTTCATTAAACGGAAGCAAACTCAAGGGAGAGAGTGCGTAAAAGTACACCCGGCGACAGTGTGAAAGGAGAGCCATCGGCTGACCCAATCTCTGCCCAGCAGCTGGCCACTTGCTCCCCGGCCAATTAGCCCGGAGAGTTGAGATGCTTTCACTCGCCCATGATAAGGCACTACCTCTTCCTCATCGGTCCCCTTTAATCAGCCTTTTCCCGAGCATCAGTCTTGAGATTAAGGCTCTATCAGTGCAGCACAGAGGAAGGGCCCGCTCGCTCGCAGCCGTCCCGCCTCTTAACAGGAGAGGCAGCGGCGTGTGAGCGAGGGAGGCATGGGTCGACGGAGATAAGATGCACCCAGTGTCGGTGAGAGGGGGGATGAAGCGAAGGGGAAGGGAGCAGAGGCGAGGAGGACGGACAATCAAATGTAGTCAGTGAATCGCAGGTGTGTGTGTGTGTGTGTGTACACGCTGTGTCGATCACTGTCTTCTCATTGTAAATCACATCTAATACTGCATTCATTTTCTGGTGTGAGTAATACTAACAGACAGGAAATTGTATTTCCTGGGGTCTGCCACTGACCATGTATGATTGCAGCCAGGTATGAAAATGCAATATATTATGTAATGAACAAGCGCGCTCCAAATTATCCAACTGCACTTGAAAAAGAGAGAGAGCATATCTGAAGCGCTGGCACATTCAGAGGATTTGTGAAGGTACATCGCATTTAATCCCAACATAGATTTGGTTGCCCTCTGAACAGTGGATATCCAGAATGATATCAGTGTAATTCCTGCAATGCAAGACTATTTCCCTCGCTTCAGTTGCCTTCATCCAGCAGGCCTCTTACAAGGGCTCTTCACCAGGGGAAGGAGGGGACGAGAGAGTTGTTTCAGGCCCGACGTGGTCTTCATACATCCTCTTGTTGCAACAAACAGGAGGGATTACGGATCATTGCCTTTTGAAAAAGCCCATCTCCGTCCTCTCAGTAATGTTCCCATCATCGAGCCATTACAGCGACGTGCTGCTCGCAAAGCGCCTGTTTCAACAGACTGACTGAGCATGTAGGCCACTCAGGGCGGCATTGGAAAGGCAGGTTTTTGCGCTACCTGCCGAAACTTGCATCCTTCTGTCGAACATTATGTCGACTTGACTCGATCCATCTGTGCTCTCTGGCAGCACAGAGTCACGGGGATGTTGGAAGTGTGTGGCAAAGATTGCCTTTGTTGGGCGAGTGAAGCTTGCAGGTGAAACATACTCTCCATTTCAAATTAGAGATTTGCATTCGTCCTTCCTTTAGACAGTATGATTTGGTTCAGTTTTCTGTGACTTTTTCCCACATCTTGCCTCAATGTCACTTTTTCATTATGCGGCAGCTGAGCACTGCCTGTTGGTTTAGTGGAACTGATTGTTTTTTGATGACAGTTGAGAAGGTGACTTACATATTTAGTTGATGCTTAACATTGGTGGTAAGTAAGGGCATTGGAATGCGTCGGAGAGAGAGTGTGCGAAAATTGTAATGCTGGCACAAGCTGGCACTTAAGAGCACCCTAACCTTTGAATTATCATGGACAGCATTGCCTCTGGTTATGTGTAAAATGTCTGCTTGCAGTTTTAATATTTTCTCATGTGTATTTAGACCTGATTCACCTTTGCAGAGCGCTTTGGCTTCAGGCCGTTGCTCTTTGTGCTTGTTAGGAAAAGGCCTTGTTTGGAGGAAATGCCTAAGTAACAAAGATTTGCATAGACAATGGCACAAGGTTAATAAGTGGCGTTTACACAGCAGCAGGAGCTGTCACAATGTTAAAAGTTAGTCTGTGCCTGCAGATAGAGTCAACAGTCTGTGCCAGTCAGAGCTGAGAGCTCAAAATGTATGAGATGATCAAGTTGAATTTGTGTGGAATTTGCCTTTCCAACCGAGTTTTATGTAGGGACACCCCTGGGACTGGACCCGGGCTCGGAGAAAAGAACAGCGGCTCGGCCGAGTGGTTATCCATCAGGCTTCAGTCTATCTCCACAGGGGGAACCGGTCAAAGAAACACACACTCGCTGTTTGTTTGCCGCGATTGCCACCTCTGAGAATACCCTCGCCAGTGACTAAATTGGCTGCAGGAAACACTTTTTGGAGGGAGCGCGAGCTTGCCCATTAGCAAGGAAAGCAGGTGCGCTGTTTTGCCCAAATCCCAGGATTTATTCCACGGTCATCAGGCCCAGAGGAATAGATTGTTATTTGGCCTTGTTTCATTCTGAGCCGAATAAAACTGTATGGGGAAAGAAGGGGAGGAAGGGGGGTTAAACTAACTGGGACTTTGCAAAGTCACCCCCCTTTCAGTCATTTGTTTGCATCCGCCGAGGTTTGGATCCCGACATGAAGAAGCCATTTGAGCAGAAGAGCTCATTTTTATTGAGTGTCAACATTTAGTTTACCATGCATCTTCGGCGCGGCTGCGTACATCTACATTTCTCCGGGGTCGCCCTGAGCAGCCTGTCAACTGAATGAGGCGGTTATTAATGTAGACACTCGCCTGTGTGCTTACTGCGTCCATACAGCTGTGACAGAAAGGCTGTTTCGTGCTCCGTGACAACGCGCATGTACAATGAACGGAGGAAAAGCGCCAATTATGGCCGCAACGCTCCAAAGTGGCTTTTAGTGCCCAGACGAGGAGATATCTTGAAACTGACTCTGACACACATCCACTCACGCTCCCACATCTACATGCACAGTGTGTTTTCCTTTTCAACTCTTTGATTACTTTGTGGATGCAGTGATTGTGAGGCTACCCTTGATTAGCTCAATTTATTCCCCAGCCATGCCAGAGGGCCATTTAGGGAAGTTTTTGCAGACTCTTTCCATTTATCAAGATGGGAGGCAGACATGATTTGAATCTTAATATGTCCTTGCAGCACAATACAAACAAGTGCACACAGACAAACTGTGGCTCTCAGTGTGGGCACGCATGCTCCATTTTTAAGATGAAAGAAAGCGAAAAAAAGGTCTCTGAAAATGATGTTTGATTATCACGTCGGCTTTGTTGTGTCGGTTTGTTTTCGGAGCCTTTCATTACGGCTGGAGAGTCGGCCCCCAAACACTCCACTCCTCGACTCCTACTCTCTGAAAGTCAGAGTTGACCAATGGATGGTGATTCAGCCAGAGGAGCAGTATTGAAGTTTGAACTTAGGTAACCGCGGTGCATACTTTTAAAGAATGCTGCTTTCTAACCAGTGCTGACTAACAGAAAATGATTCATGCGTCGATGACACTCAGTCGCCACCCCCACCACCACTACAACCAAATAGGTGGCTGGAAAGAATAGGTAGAGCTGAAATACTGCAAGGTAAACAAATAGGAAAACTGAAGGCCGTCGTAATTGACAATGACCTTTATGACATACCAAACATGAAGTAGTCTGCTGACTCAAAAATGTGAACAGAAATGAACTTTGAATATGAATCTATTGGGGTTTTTTTATATGAATAGAATCAGATAAAATCTATGTCTTGCTGACATCTTCTCAGAGCCCTTTTTAAAACCGATCAGTTATTAAATTTCCAAGTAAACTTGCCTAGTTTTCAAAGTTCAGTTTAGTCCAAAGCACTGAAGATGATACTTTTAAATTAAGATGATCTAATTGATAGTAACAACTTCACCAACAGTTGGCCATTTACTCAAGTATGAAACTCTAGATTTACTTATTTTTATGTTTACTTATTTATATCTTTATATATAGTTTATGTTATTGACCTTCATACTTGTGTCTAATCAGTTCTATATTAATGCACATTTTCACTGTATTGTGTGCACATACTGTCTGTTCTAGATTTTTTTGTAAAAGTAAAAAAGTCTGTCTGCCTAGAAACGGAGGGCTTGATTTGTTTGACAGCCGTGGAAAGACTTCCTGGAGTCATGCACCGCTAGCATTACTCAACCTGTGTCAGGCAACAACCTTTATAGCCTGTGTAATACCTTGGCACCAACTTAATGGCCAGGTAATACAGGCAGCGTTTAGAGGAGGGTTTGGGGGGTGGCTGCCTTGTAACGGCAGCTCCTGGGCCGGTTTATCCTCCCAAATCTTGTCCTTATCTCTGGGATCAGCCCGGAGCTGCCCGCCCCACCCTGCCCGGTTTTGGACGACCAAAGAGAGGTTAGGTAGTCATCGAGTGCGTGAGGATTTGAGGGTTTAAAATTGGTGAGGCAGTAGATTATCTCATGTTTTCCTGGCATCCAGACTGAGGTTAATAGGCTCTTTTCAGCACTGGGGCGTAATGTCGGCTATCCGCCATTGTCTCTCGTCAGCCTAATCTGTTTACACTGACTCTCTCGTTCCCCGATTTGACAATACGCACACATCTGAAGAACGAGGGGGACAATGCAGCGGACATTAATTCTCCTTCTGAGAACACCTTATTAGTCTCGAGAGGCCGTTTCCAGAAAATGGCTCCAAATTTATCTCGCTCCACTTCCTGATGTGAGGGGAATTCTTTACTGTGACACGATGAGAGCGCTCATCAATTCTGTGTTTACGTTGAATCAGAGTCTCTTTAAAGAACGGCCTCCTGGGAAATTATTTCCCTCTCAACAAACATTGTGTTCAACTCGCCCATACTTACCTGCGTCCATCCCGAATGTATCGACTCAGGAGGCTACAGTTTTCTTCTCTGCATCTTCTCTTTTTTCCCCGAAAGCTCCCTTTCTGCAACTCTCTGCATTTTTCAGTCTGAAAATAGCGGAATCACGGGAATGTGGCTGGATTGAATCTCAGCCGGCTGATTGGATTGTCTTTTGCTCTATCTCAGGCTGCATTAAGCGGCCGAGGCTTTGGACGTATAAAAAGGTGATGGATGCCTCCTCCTTACGTCTGGACTGCTCTGAGCTGACCTCAGCAGAAGGCAGGAAAGGCAGGGGGAAAAAAAAGAGAGAGAGAGAGAGAGAGGCTGTGATTTACTGACCGGGCCGGTGAAAGCAGAGGAGAGGATGAATGCCACTCAGCTCCCACGTCTGACAGATGTAAAGAAGCGCTCCCACTGCTTCTCTGTCTGTCTTTTCGCTTCACTTCTTTTCTCCACGGTGTTTGGAAGGAACATGCAGCTCGGAGAAATTACGAGGGGTAATTATCACCCGCTGCAAATCACAAGATTTTGTGATTAGCTATCAAACCCATTTCATTCCTCATCTTAGTTTCCGGTTTACTCGTTCCCTCCTCGCTAATTAGTCTGCCCGGTCAGCGCGTTATCTGCTCTCCTCTCTCCCCGCCGCCATTATTCACTGCTGCCATTCTCATTTCAGTCCTCTAAGGTTTTAACATTACAAGAACATCAAGATCAATTGGTGCAGTGGTGGTTTTAGTACTAAGTGGGTGCATCTGCTGTGACCCTGCCATCCATCTGTCAGTAATAATTAGGCTGCTAGATGGATATTCTTTCTGCGCGAAGCAAACGACGGGTGAGCCCGGCGTTCTGTCTCTTCAGTCTACGTGCCGATGTCTGTTTGACTGCTTGAGAAAGCAGAAATTATTCAGGCAAATGCCAGACAGCCCATTATCCCGCATACAGTAAGATGAGTCACGTCCTCATTATTATTAATTCGAGTGAATCCTTGTCGCAAAGCTGGACTTCAGGGACAAATCCTCGTAGAGCAACATGTGAGGCAGGCAGGAGCAGGGCCGAGGACACGCGAGGTCGGTGGCTCCTCATGTCCCACGGACTATTCAGGACATTTTTTGTTCACCTCACATGATCAGACACAGTTGATTAGGGATTATATGAGACAGGCAGTCACAACACTTTATTGGTTTCCCCCCTGTAGATCGTTAACTTACCAAGAATATAATCAGAATATTTGGACAGACCAGTAACTCATTTATTGGATAGTTTTCATGTTTTCAAAAGTTTATTACAGTGACTAAAAATGGATCTGATAAGAAATTAGTTGAAACTGGAACTGAACCTTGTTTGTCGCAACTTTATCTCTAGAGTATGATGGAAACCCACATTTTCAAGCAGTCCTGATGCAGTTGTTTGTTCTGGACCAGAATTCATGTTGGCCTTGAAAGAGTGCTCCATCCATTATCCATTGCACTCCTCTAACAATGTCAGAGTCACATTGCAAAGTTGTTTTTTTGCAAAGTATTACAGTTGATGCAACAGCACCCAAGATTTCATCTGTTTTATTCGGTGCCTCCTTCTTCGTTGTTCAAACTTACTGCCTACATTATAATGCTTGACCGTTGACAGTTGGAGATTCGGGTGTATTATGCTAGTAGTGGCTATGTAGCCTTGAGCCTCAAGCAGAGATGAGGAGTGGGCTACAGAGGTCTGCTAAGCTCACATCTTCCTAACTCCGCACCGCCAGACGTCTTCTTTAACAAACTGAACCGAGCAGACAAACGCGCCAGAGTTAGTTCGAGACAACGAAATGGGTTCGATATGAAAGCACCCTTTGACCCGCACAGAATCCGGCAAAGCCACATATATACAGCAACGCACAAAGATACACAAAGAGCCTGAGAGGAAAACAGTTTTGCATTTCTTGCGCAAGACATCTGATGCTGTTTGTCCCAGTCAGTAGGACTGTAGTGGTTGAATACACCTTCAGACTCCAACTGTGTTCTAGTGCAGTTATTAGACCTGTGCCTGATGAGCTGAGAGGTCTCTTAGGTTTAATGCCAGTTGTTAGTTCTGAATAATATTTTAGAGTTGTGTGTTACTCTTGCAGCCAAGGAAGTATTTATTTTTTTTCATAATTTCTTCCATTTCTCGAATGACCAGTTGCTCGTCTTATAAATATATAGCTAGATATAGATAGATAAATGCTCGGATTTTGAGAGGTTTACGTTAAAGTAACATCCCAGATCGACATTTGTTTGAGAGATGGGGAAACCAAATACAAATTGATCTATCGTCTCTCAGCCTTTGCTAAGGTGTTGAAAGTGTTGCCACATGTTTGGTTCGATGGGCAGTGAAAGCAGTTCTTAGTCCACGGAGTCGAGGGAACAATTGGGAGATCTTTGGCTGCTGTATCATCACCTCAAGAACACTGGAGTTAATGAGGAAAATTACACGTGGTGTCTGTTTATGTGGGGGAAGAGCGAGAGACTGGATCAGTCAAGTAGAATATTATCTCTGTAATGTGAGAGATTTTATCTGGTAAGGAGGTGGCAGACCTCTTATGCTTTTATTTAAAGACAGAGTAGAGTAAGAGTAAATCATTTAGTCGCCGGCAGAGAACAGAGCCTCAGGATCATTTATCATTTCAGAGATGTAAAACTGTCTCAAAACTGTGTTTTTAAAGATTTCATAACTTGCAGTTTATTTGCTCATTACTTGCATTCAGCCTTCTGGTAGATTCTCTGTAAGCAGTTCACTCATTTCCCTTTTCTCCACAGAGCATTTTGGTCTGTCAGGACACAGTTAAAATTACCCAACAAAGTTTTGCACAGTGACCCAAAAGGGCACTTTTAACTTTGTGTGCTCAAAGATAAACTATGTGCTGCATGTGCAGGGATAAAATGCTTATTTATGAATTTGGCTTCATCAGGGTGGTTAGAGACACAGATGCAGCCGTGCACGCAAACAGAACCTGAGCAGGAACAAACCTGCTTCTGCTCGGCCTCGCACACCTCTGTGGCCAATTTACCATTGAAAATCTTTAATTTCATACTTTTAAATATTTATCCTCTCCAGCATCTCTTGGATTTGTGTACAGTGGACTTGGGCTGTTTGATAATCTCATTGGGTGGATAATCAGAGGGCTGTGTGAATAGAAATGGTTCTTCAGATTGCAGAATCAATATTCAGCGCAGGCAGGAGCGTTTCTCTGTAATAGTCCTATTCTGTAAAATGTATGGATTAAATGTGGGGAAAAAAACGGGATCTTCACCACAGCACTAAAGCTGTTTTGTCTGCAGAGATTGCAGAGCCTGAGAAGGCACCGTACTGTGCGATATAATTCCCCCAACGGACACACATACCTGTAATGGAAGGAAAAACATTAGCATCAGGAGCAGGTGGAGTATGAAGATATATGATGGCTAAGCCGCCGTTCGTTGGCCGGCTGCTGGCACTTGTGCCCCAGTTTTACAGCCTCCTGACTGTTTTATCAGCTCACATCAGTGTGTGTGCAAAAATACACATATAGTGTATACACATGCGTGTGTATGGACATGTCAGTGTGTATATACTAAAGAGAGAAAAGGCTTTTCAATTGCCTCATGCCCCACCAGGCTGCCCCGGCGCAGCTGGGGAGGAGGCCAGAGACATTACTCAGCTATTAAACTGTTATTCGCAGGTGTCACCCTCAGCGGGGGCTGTGTTGATAGAGGCAGAAACGCCCTCAAGGTCCACAGCTATATACACACACACACACATCCTTCAGGCAGGGGTGTTTGAGGTCCGGGCTCCTGGCTGTGGCTCCCCGGCTTGATGGGGCGTAACAGGGGCCAGAAGGGGAGCAGACGGGTGAGCCATGTCTGGCCAAGAGGGGGGCAGCGGGACACCAGAGGACAACGGGACTGCGCCAGTAGGGAGGCCACCTGCCACTCCATTTCACCCGTGATGAATCGGCCTGGTTTCTTTTCTCTTTGCCTCGTTTCTGTTGGGAAGTTCAGACTTTGATCTGACGGCTGCTAGGAGAGTGTATAATATAGTACAGTATATATAAGGTGTTAGTGGTCTTGGGATACAACAGCTTTTGTGGCCCTGGAGGAGCTTTGGTAAGTTAGAGAAAATAGCCCTGATGATGTCAGAGTGATGTCATCAGGGTTATCCTGCTTGGGGTCGGCGACTACAAATTGATGAGCAAGCTTGCGAGGTGTAGAGATTGAAAGACTTGAGAGCTTACCAGCCAAGGATGATCTAACAAAAGATATCTAGTTGCATTCTGGGAATTGTAGGATCTGGCATTTTTGGACCTTGATCAATTCCAGGGAATAAAGGTGTGGATATCTTGACCTCTGCTACTTTGATTTTGAGTAGTAAATTATGGGACTCTTCCTTTAATATTGCAAGAAATATGTGCATTATTTGAACAAATTCTATTTATTACCTAATTGTGAATTCTTCTATAACCTAAAGGCTAGTGTTTAAAGAAGTAGCCCTAAGCGAACAGCTGCCCCCCTCACCTCCAATTCCTAATATTTGTAGTAGGGACAATTAAAACAGATCAGGTTCCTGGATTCATATAACTTGTGTCAACCCATTCAGATAGAACACCAGTGCAGGATTGACTCACACCACTGTTTAAGACCATGCCTGCATGACTCATTTTCTATTTGCATCTCAGCAAGGGCAGCAAACCACTTAATAATCACCTGTCCCTTTGCTTCTATATCAACAAGTTATTTGTCTTCTTTCATAATGAGCTGGACATTAATAGTTTCTGGTACTTACGCCAGCGTCGGTGGATGAGACACAACCTACCTGATACAGTAAGTGACTCATTTGTTTCCGCAGTCCATTACGCTCCAGCTGTGCTAGCTGATGTTTTAGGAAGCAGGTTCATTCATTACCTGCTTCATTAGTTCTGTCCCTCAAGGTATGGCACCTTTCTGTGATTCTCTTTTTTTTCCTCTAACACTACTTTTTTTTTTTAAGGCTTTGACCAAAGAATGCCAGACAGGCAGTTTCCTGTGCAATGTCCCTCAGGGGCTTTAAAAATATCATCCATGGGGGGGAGTGAATAACTGGATCTGCATGACTGAGCATGTGAAAAAAGAAACTAACCTTTTTCAATTACATAAACAGAGAAAGGCAAAATCATCACTTTACCAGAACAATTTGAACAATTTGATCCCTGGGGAGTCATTAGCTGTATTATTTTCCTGCATCAATCCTGCGTCAGCACAGCAGTCTGTGCATTTAAGCTAAATATTTAAAAAACTATAATTTCTGTTATTAATCTCTCTCAGTATAAAACCCGCCCGAGAAAAACACTTAGTATCCTCTGAAAACCAAATTATGATTTTTCACTTCGCCTTGTGGTGCAGTGCAGAGAAGGCATTCAGTCAAAGCATGACTCACGCACACAGCTGTGTTATATTTTGCTCGACTGGAATCCAGCTTGCCTCCTCATATACATTCTCAGCAGATTTCACAAACGCCGGTTTGCGATATCTACACAAAAAATAAGAGAGTCGTCGCAGCGGGAGACATCCTCTCAGCAAATGCTGTTTGTTCAAATCCAGTTGCGTTACTTCCTCCAGTGTGATCACACACGCAGTGTGATTTTTCTGCCTATCACAAAAAATATAAAGACGGCAAATTATATTTTTTTTACGTATTCAAGTATTATGCCTTGAAGATGGCTTTAGATGGCAGACTGACTGCCTTTGATTGTGTTTACCACCCATTGCTTTCTTAATTGGTTCCCTCTAATTTGGGAAACTTGCTTGTTGAATGTTTTGTTAAGTGCCAAAGATGTGTGGTGGCGCCAAACAGCACCCTGCAGAGCGGCACAGTCGCGAAGAGTCAGGCTTGAGCGGGATGCATGAAAACGCAGCCACGCAAACACACGTCGGCTGTTGGAGGGGGTCCTTGTGAAGTGGGTCCAGAGCTGCTGGACGGAGGCCTGAATGCTGTCGCTGTGGGCGCAGCGCCAGGGGCCACTTCTGCCTCTGGCCCCCCAGTTTGACTCTATTGCAGAGCCACATACTTACTTGCACACTGATATGTCTGCATAGAAAAGCAGTAGCTCTGTTGTGACAGCATCCACCACGATTAAGGAGAGCTTCACCTAAGGCCTGATTTGATGTGACATCATGATCAGATGAGACAGGATGTGCATGCATATCGTGTGTGATGGGAGGTGAAACCTGAAAAACTCCACAACAGTAATCATGTAGTTTTGTGCACACATCTTTTTAACTTAAGACTTCCATATGACGCCGGCAAAGATTTTCAGAATGTCTGAATACAAACACATGATCCACCTAAAAGTGTCATGTGTACAGTCTTTACTGTTCTTTCTATCTGCACTTACTCACAGTGACTCCAACTCGGGATCAGAACCCAAAGCCTGTGTTGATTGAAACGCAGCGATGCTATAAGCTGCGGCTCCTCTTCCTCCCACCTCCACTCCCACTCGTCTTGGCACAGCTCCTGCACATTATTCCTGCTGCTCTGTCGAGTGTCTTGGCTTCCTCGCAGTGTAGCTTTCCTAATAAGAAGCGAATGCAAGTTGTTGTGTTTTTTTAAGCGTTTTCGTGGAAAATGAAATCTTGTTGCTGTTTATCTCTCAGTCTAATGAGACACGAGGAGGTATGGGATAGCTGCCGCATCGCAAACAGTAATCAGAAGGAAGCCGCCGCACATGTACTCTGCACCCTGTGTGCGTTTCACATCTTCGCACGCTGCTAATCATTTGCCGCGCTCTGTGTTTGATTTGCTTTGAATGAAACAAACTTAATTTCAAGGGCTCAGCAAGATACAATGCTTCGTAATTAAGCTCCAGCGTGCTTCCCTATCTGGAGCTATTGACTTTCCTACCAAGTAATGTTTAAGCAAGTCAGCACGTCCTGAATATTCTTTCAGAAACATTCACACCTGGTTACCCTGCTGTCAGTCTGCTGCCATTTTAACCTGCACTGTGAGAGCTACAGTATGGAGTCAGGCCTCCTCTCCCCGTATTCAGCGCTGGCTTATCCTTTACATACTAAACAGCAGAGAGACTGTGGGCCTGGACTGAGAATGTGTGTGACAGGTAAATAGACAATATGTGCTTAGTTGAATGTATAGCATGTCGCCTGGGGGATGCTTTGATGTGTGCATGCATCCTAAGGGGAGGATATGGGTCGGTGCAGATAGGGTTTGTCGCCGCACACGTGCACAAGCAGGCAATGTGTGCGGCAGGGTGGCCTAGAAACAAAACAGAGAGGTTGCGTTTTTGATCGGCCGAAGTTCACGAGCTCACCCTGCTAACGTGCCCTCAAGCAAGATGCTTAATCCCAGTGTGTGACCTTTGAACTTTCTCAACGAGGGCAAGCAAATGAGGAACTGCCCTCTGGGGGGAAGTACAGTATCATAATGTATTACATAACAAGCATACAGTGACACATTTTTTCTTCCTGTGTATCTCTGAAGCACCAAGGGGGCAGCGAGGAGGGGGTTGAAAAACACAAGCAAGACGTAGCCTGTCATATTAAAGCAGCCAGCAGCAAATTGCACATCTAGGCTAATAAAAGCGACAGGGAAATTGCTGCCAGCAGATTTCCTCCAAATCTCCCCAGTAATTCCCCATGAGCTCTGGCATTACTGCCTCACTACCCAGCCTCAGATTAACCCCCAACCCCCACCACCGTCCCACCCCACCCGCCAAGGCCTCACAGCAATGCAGCTCAGGGCTCCACCATGATAGTTTAGCCTCTTGATTTCAAGGCTTCTACATTGTCCTATTTCAAAAATGGCTCTTCTTTTCACACGCAGCTTATTAGTGAGCAGCATTGTAAGGTCACAGTCCAGTACTAGTGTTGTAACATATCGCGTGTTGGCAGGTAATAATTCTAATTTTAAAAGAGCCATACCTCCATTATAGTCTTGAGGGTGTTTCTTTATAAGCATTTGCTTAAGCAAGACAAATGCACCCTTGACATGCAATTAGCACCGAAACAATTTGTGAATTAAGAGTTAATCAAGTGTCAGAAAATTAATCAACAGCAATTCTGATAATTGATTGAGTCAATTCCAAAGCAAAGTTGCCAATATTCACTGGTTCCAGTTTCATGAATGTGTTTTCCTCCTTGCTCTGTAAACTGATATTTTGTTTTGAACTAAGTTAATTGAGGCTAAATGATTTGGAGATTAATTGATAAAAATAATCATCAGTTGAGGATCTAAAATCAATCAGTGAGGTGAAGAGGTGGCTCATCATCTCGATGTACCCCCACTCCATTTCTAACAGTTCCCACAGTGCATCCACTAGAACAGCTGTACCCTCTTACTTTCCTCCCGCACTCCGACTCCACCTCGTCTCTGTCTCCTCTCCACTCCCTCAACCCCCGGGTCAACCGGCCCTGCTGCGCTTCACCTCTGAAAGCGTTTGACCTAGACCCGGTGTCCAAGCCCCGCCAAACCGAGCCGATCGGCATTCAGGACCACATCTCATGTATCCCAGCTCGCAGCAAGCAGAGAGACTCGGTATGAGCCCACCTCCTCTCCGCACGTCAGTGTACACAGCAACTGATATTAAAGATTCTTTTTTAGAGCGCTTTAGGAAGCCAAATCTGTGTTTCATGGATTCTCTTTCTTCTCTCGCTCAGGCTGTCTCACTCGCTCTCTGTAAATCTATTGCTTTAACCCAGTCTTGCTCTATCCCTCCTTCTTTCACTTCGCTTTTAGAAGGCGAGGTCTTTTATTATCAGCCACACAGCTCTGGGGACAACAATATCAGTCAGTCCGCCGCTTTGGTTCAGACTAAAATATCCCAAGAATTATTGGATGAAATTTTGCACGGCCGTTCACGGTGTCCAGAGGATTAAGTCTACTGACTCTGCTGATCTCCTGCCTTTTCATCCAGTGCAACCGGCAGGTCAAAATTATTGTTTATCCTGGGAAATATCTCAACATCTACAAGGTGGATTAGTACAAAATTTGGTATAGACGGTTCCCACATGATGAATCCTGCTAACTTTGTGTTTAGTACTTATTACGAACACATGAAACTTTGGGGTTTATATATAAATGACTCTCTCACTACATAAATCACTGCATTGTGTGGGTGTTTTTGCACTCCCTTGTCACGACTCGATTCACAAAGTTTTTATTCAGTTGGGAATTTGGATTTGGAAGTAGCCAATCAGATGGCTTCACCTTTCCAGTGCATCACATGTGCGTAGATTGCAGGGTGTCATTTAATGTAATTATGTGTGCAGTTATGAATGATGAACAGGAGGAGAGGCCAAATGTCAAACAGCTGCCTGGCGTCTGGTATGGAAATTGTTAGCTAATGCTCATGCTAAATGCCACATCAGTAATTTAGCTTTTTAGAACAAACACATGCGATCATGCATGACAGGATCTATGGATTAAATGATACCCTCACTTTTTGGCTTACGTGATTGACTGAAGTCCATTTTTTGTCAGTCTATGTATAAGTGTAACAACATCCAAATATTTTATACACAACATTAACTTCTAAGTGCATGAAAATATTTATTTGGAGTCATTTATATATATCCCATAATACATTTGTGAATCCTTGTGTGTGCATTCATTAATACTGAGCCTGATCCACAAGCTGCGAGCGTAGCTGTAGACTCTTGTTTTATCTCCCTCTCTCGCCCTCTCTTCTCACTTTATTCTCTCTCAAAGTTTTAATTTATATCATCCCCGAGTCAATTTGCCTAAGTGATGTGAGTGAGGTGTGCCAGTGGCACCAGCAGCTGGTTTTTAAAGTATGTGCCCCGACAGCCTCAGCGAGGGAGAGGGGGGTCTCACACTTCTGCAGGGGCTCCATCTCAGCAATGCAGAATAATACATTAAGTTTATAAATAAATAAAAAAATAGGAAAATGACATTTTGAAATAATTAATGGCACTAAACTGTTACAGCAAGATAATTTAATTAATTAATATTTCCTTATAATAAGCAGAGTTTCACACCTTCATGGTGATATTTTGGCTATTTATTTCATCAGGACTTCATCATTTAATCCTGAACACTTTCATTCGCGTCAGCAAAGAGATGACCAAGATGAAAATAACATGGCATGACTGCTGCCCGGAAATGAAACGATAAGCAAATAATAGGAGCGTGTTCTGCCAAGTTTCCTAAAATAACACCAGTGTTTCATTCAGTTGGCAGTTAGTTGTTAGCCCATTGACTGCTGAACATAATGTTATTTTAGATGAGTGAAGTTTTCGTTTAAAATTAGGCTTGACGTGTTCCGGACGCTTCCAGACGCATGAAGCCAGATTAACCCGGGTGGAAAACAAGATGGAGACGCAGGTTTATATCATTCTCTCCCTAACACAGCTGTAAAGTAGATAAAGAGCAGGTGTGTGTTTAAGCAGCGGTAGGTCTGATTGAGGCAGATGCATGTGATAGCGATCCTACACACAAGCTCTCAGGTCATGAGGAATTCAAATACAGAGGCAGCAGCCAGTCAGATGCATCATTTACCTGCAGAGAGGGAAGCAGGGTAAAGGAGGGGCAATTGACTGAAAGACAAACAAAGGGAAAGGCGGCGAGGTAGCGTAATTTGATCGGTGCATGCTGGGAACTCATCAGTATGCTGCTTGTGTACCGCCCCCCCATCCCCATACTACACACACACACACACACACGTACACGCGGAAGTTGCACAAGGACGGCAGTCAAGATAGACAAATAACAGTCTAATGTAATCGTGTAAACAACTCCATCACTCTCATTGTGTTTCAGCATTCACAGTCCATACACAAACACACACACACACTTTTGTTATAACACTCATGAACACTGACCCCCGTTATTCCCACACTCTTGCGTCTATTTGCTTTTCATTTATTTATAGGTGCTGAGTAATTCTTAGCGCGGAGCTAAATGTGTCATCGAGCAGCACAAGTTGTCATGAAATGCGTTTGGATTATTAAGTGTGTTTACCTCAGGAAATCAGCAGACTTTTTTTTTTAACTTCAGACTGTATTTTATTTTGGGGATTTTTTTTATTTAGCACTGATGCATTTAGCAGTTTTGGCCTATTTTTCGAAGAAGACAACTAAGGTGACTTAAAAAGTAACTTCAGAATTGTGTTGGCACAGATATCATTGAAACTATTTCTAATTGGTTTTTTAGCCATTGGTATAATAATATCCAATTCTCTTGCTAAAGTATTGCATCTTCACAAAGTGGTCTTTGTCTTGTGTGTGACAGTTTTTTTTAATGTTTAAACTTGAGGCAGCAGAGGCAAAAATATCAAAACACCCTGTCTTTCAAACTTGCAATGCAGGTTTTATGAGAAGAACTTGTCGTTTCCAAACCCTGATGACATTGCTATGACATCAGCCAGGTCATTTTCTCCAGGTTGATAAAGATCCTCTAGACACAGAAAATTTGTTTTACAACTGTTTGCAGAAGCTATAAGTACTTTTATTACTTAAACTGACATTTATGTGTAAAAGTGGTGCAGTGCCCCTTTAATTCCAGCAAACCTTCTTGCTCACTCACTCATTTCACTCTGCCCTCAAAGCCTCATCTGAACTGATTATGGGCTTGAACAGAGCATCTGATACAACAGTTCAGAGTTTATTGGAAATCATGATGCAGTATTTGCGATATTTTGCGGATTATCAGCGAGCACCGATCACATGGCGGATTTGGGAGCGCCGCTCAAATCTCTGCGGTGGAGAAGCTACTATTCTAACAGTGGATGAAGCGAATAAGCCCAAAAGCTCCTAATGTGCCTGCTGGTTTACAGATTATAACAGATGTTTGTCAGCCTGTTTCGCTGGTGAAATGTGGTGGCTGCAAACAGTGATAAAGGCTTTTTGGTGACGAGTGTGTTGTTGGTTGAAAATTGTGAAAACAGAAATGCTTTTTTTTACTGTTTACAACACTGCGGGGGTGAATTTCCTGTTATATCAGACCATGTCTTTTTATCTTATAATACTGTCATGAAAGGTCTGTATGTTTAGAAATGTTTTTCTCATTCATCATACATGCACATATTTGCATTTTAACAGCATGAAATATACCAAGAAATATGGATGTATACATATTCACAGTCCCCCCTCTGTTGCATTCATGATTCAGGGAGCGGTGCATGATTGACAGATCAGCACGCTCAAATTTATGCACACACCATGATATCCCCCCTTTATAATGTTTTCCGGCATAAGGTCATAATTTACCTTGCCTCCTGTTACTTCCTCTCCTCCCTCCCTCCCTCCCACCTCTTCATAGCATTCCTTGTAATTTATCGTATTGTTTTTAATTAAATGGATGGCAAGGGGGTTTAAGTGCCCAGCAGTTCCAAGACTTGCCATTTCACATTTGAATTCTAAATTCAGAGCACACCTACTGTAAAGGGGGACAATAAAGCTGAATAGGTCCCAAACTGCTGCGCTGCGTGTTAGAGGGATTGAACAGTTAGACAAATGTCACCTTTAGAAGAGAAGAGCGGGGATAATACAGCGACGGCCTGGTGGCGGCGAAATACAAACTTCACAGACATCAGGACACCGCAGATTCACGGCTCCGGCAGTCTGGCTCGTGTATTCTCAGTCTGGCGTAGAGGATCAGAGAGGAACCAGCCTCGGATTAGAGAGATGCTCGCCCTGATAAAAGAACTTTAAATTAAATGGAGTCACAGCGGGCTCAGCGCAGCACCACTTCCTTCAGTAAAAACAAAACCACATTTCTGCGTCTTATGAAACAAGATTACAAGAAATTAGGGTAATTTCATGTTCTAATATATCACACCTTATTGCTTTATTCCACTATCTGTGCATGTGGTCCACACCTTGCAGCACAGAGTACGGTCAGACCACCAGAGTGCTTAATAAGGAAAATATACTGCAGCATGGAGTCGTGGGTGGGAGCGAGCAAATCAATTCGATTATCCACAGTCCAAGCTGAGATGTATGTCGGAATAATCAGAGGGTGAGCTATAGACTCCGAGGGTTTATTCTCTCTGACTGGCGTTAAATGTGATTTCCCCATATATCAGGTCAGTGGAGAGTGTGCCTCAAAGGTTATTTGCTGTAGGTGGCCGTTCACCAGACTCTGATTTTATTCCGATGGCGATCTGACATTCAACAATCACGGCCTGACAACCCTCCTGACCTTACAACATTATAATCTTTTATTTTGCAAATGCACCATTCTTGTCCGAGCCCACCCACACCCCGAGGAGAATCCTTGTCGCCTTTTCATGGCAGATATTTCCTATCATGGTGACATTTTTATGTCCCTGGACGCTCGTGTCAATCTTATGATAATTTATCCAGATGGACACATGGAGGGTTTTTAAACATGTTTTCTCATCATGGCATGTTTATTAAATTGCACAATTTTATATTGTTGCTGAATTTGGAGCGACCTTTTTGATGTGAACATTAATTTATTTACCTCCATATGTTCATGCAAATTGGAAGGACAGATTCACAGGTAGTACAAATCACTCCACATGTCCTGCCTGTACATCAGAACACACACACACACACAGAAACGGAGATCTCACACTGTGTTTTTCTGTGAACATGACGGACAGGGAGGAAGCAGCAGGAAGCTGTGTAGATGATGCCTGCTCTCACCAGAGCTGTAACCTTTCCCTCAGCGTCCTTCCTGCAGAGTCCCTCTTTCCTCCCGGCCCCCTCTGTCACACAGTCCCATTGTTTGTCCCCGTCCTGATTCGGCGCTCATTATAGAAACCTGTTTATGCACAAAGCTCTCCCAAGACGTGCTGCAAGGCATGAGCGAGGAGGGAGACAGGTGAGGCGGAAGACAAAGGAGAGGAGGATGAGTCGAGATAGAGAAGACGAATGAACGTTTAAAAGAGAAGCAGATAAATGGAGCAGCGGCGACAGCTGATGTGCTGTTATTGATGTTTGATAATTCAGCTAGTCAGTTAGCATCTGTGCCTGTAAATAGCACTTCACGTTTCAGATAGGGTGAGTCAAAGAAGCAATTAGTCAATTGGCAGAAAAGCAATTAACAATATTTATTTATGTCACTTCTTAAGCACAAATGACATCGAACAACACAGCTGTTTTCATTATTCTGTACACTTCATTAATCAATTAATCAGAACCATTATTAATGAATTAAAGCTGCGTTAACTATTTTTGTTTTTGCAAATTTGGCAAAGAAACTCCACAAAACACAAAATCTAACATTTTATTACATTGTAAATTCTCTTTTGTTCTGGCTTTAGCTCACTATGTTTGACTGTGTTCAACAGTGAGCTGCTCGTTTTGTCTGTCCACCATTTGCGTCTGGACATGCAGTGTTACAGCAGGAAAAAAAAAATGTCAACGAATGCAGAATAAAACCAAAACAATCAGTCAAAAGAGGCTAAAAATCTCAGAGCTGTGTGGGAGTGCTGAGTTGAGTGATATCTCGCCTTGCACATCGGATTCTTTGCAAACATGAAAAAAATATTAGAGCAGCTTAAATCAGTAATGAATCACAGCTGCACACCTACTTTAAAATCTATAGGAAACCATTTACAAATCTCATGTATTCCTGCTGGAAATTCGGACTTGAAAGGGTTGGAGGAAAACCAGATTCTTAGTCTTTTCGTGCACGTCTGGAACGGGCGCTTGTAATTTCAAGAAAAATGCGATGCGGCATTGACGTCTCATCTCCTCATGTATTTTTGAGAGAACATCCCCGGTACATGCATTCCTACCACCGGAGTGCCACAGTCACACCATGTAAACCCGGCTCTCTACTTTTCCTCTCTCCCCCTAGAGAAATGCGATGCAATGATTTTCCAAACCCACTAACAACGACCATTCCCCCCCCCCCCCCCTCCTTCTCCTTCTCCTTCTCCTTCTCCTTCAGCTAGATTCGCGGTGATAAGTCACAGCAGCCGCTTTCTCAAACCTGTTCCACTCATTCACTTCACGTCGCTGCCTCAGTTAAGTTTCCTGACTTCCTTGTTCATTCGGCTCACATGCGCCGCGGATATCCAACACGATGCCTGCTGAAACGCTGGGGAAAGCACCTACAGCCCGACCACTCTGCTGTGTCCTGTTTTCATTACATGGACTCCCCAGGAGAGGGTATGGATATAGCAGCGCTCCCTTGCTCTCTGCTCACTATTTCTCTCTCCCTCTCTCTCTCTGTCTCATTCTCTCTCTCTCTCTCTCTCTCTCTCTCTCTCGCTCACTGAGCACAGTAAGCTGTCTTGATCTTGGCTGGTGAGTTTGCTCCACTAGACCATTTAGGGAATAGATTCTTTTCACTGATGGCTTAGGAGACAAGGGCCACTCTGCTGCAGTATGGTACATCCAATCAATGCTGTGGTGAACTCCTGAACCTGTGGACATGCAGTATAAGGCATGATGGCCAGAGGGGTAAATGGATGCCCGTATGTTTTTGTGTACTTTTTGGTCTGCTGAAGTTTTGAGTGGTTTTGGAAATCCTAATGCTCAAGCATGCAATTGCATTTCAGGCAGCAGTGTTCTTCTAACTTTGCAGTGACAGCTTGGGGAAGGCCTGTTTCTGTTTCAGTATGAAGCCATGATGTCTGAAGTTTGATGTGAGAGAACTATGACTTCAACTGGGATCATTTTGGAACTTTGAGCCGTCGTGCCCTAAAGCCCTTCCCAAATGAATTGAGACTGTGATGGCAGTAGATTACAGTTTTGTAGCAATATATATAATGTGTATGTGTACGCTTATCTAATGTTGGGATCACAACATACAATATGTGTGTTTCAGTGGTTTGGCCTATGTGAGACGAATGATCGGGCAGAAAGGTCCAGAGACTTCCAGGGTCACAACTGTCGTGATCATGCCATGACTGAACATGTCAGATACGTTGTTAAGCTGACACCTCTGTGGTTTAAGGATTAAGAAGCCAACCATGACAATGACATGACATGACAATTTCCATTGACAAACTAAGAGAGGTATAACATGTCCGAAATGGAAAAAATTATATGATCATCTTTCCATCAGGGCCTTTCTAAACCCAGTGTCACTCTTCACACAGTGAAGGATAACCTCACACATTGTGGTGCCTGACACTCATTGTCATCACTGATGTACATTCCGAGTTATATTTAGTAGTCTGACATCAGCATAAGGACATCCTGTGCAGCTTGGTACGCAGCATCTGAAGGTTTTTGTTCAAGAAGTGACTCCCTTCGCTGGGAGTGCATTGACCTGTTTTAGCATGTGTTAGTGTGAGTAACACAATTCCACCCTGCTGTAATTTGTCACGAATGAGCCAGACCGGGGCTACAAATAGCGTTTGATAGTTTCGGCAGCTCCTGAAAGTCAGCCATGCAACTGCAATGAGTCATAACATTTCATCATTAACAAGCAAATTCGAGTGCACACAAGCAGGGCTGGATGGAGACTGAGAGTCTCTGAGCGGATTTTACAAACCTCCATTTCACAAGAGTAGATTTATTTGCTGTCATGTAGCACACCGGAGGTAAGCACACGAAGCCTTGTGCCATCAGGAGGCAGAGAATACTTCAGATCTCCTGGACAATAGTTAAGAAAAGAATTCATTCAGAGCTTTGCCAAAGTGGGCTCAAGCTGAGCATCTAACCACAGGGAGCTTCAGCTAGGAAATGGGACTGTTGGGGGTGTGGGCACGCTTCAGAGGTGACCCAGCAAGGCCTCAAGGATTCTGCTATAAAGTGTCTTGAGTCTCTTTCTCTCTCTCATTGTGTATATGTCTCTTTAGTGTCCCTCCCTACCACATTTTTCCCCCCGGCTTTCTGGCCCTCCATCAGTAGAAATTACACAGTACCTCTTAGGGATTCTTTAGATGCCGTCATCATTCTGCTCTAAGCCCACCAGAAGTCCCTCATCTGTCCACATAGTCCTGCACCAAAGCCCAGTAAGCGTTTAGGTCCTGTTGGTATCCGATCCCTGGCATCGTACTGTGAGGGAAGCTTTTTTTTTTTCAGCTAACAGCAGCTTCAGCATTTCAGTTTGGATTTCTGCAAAGTTTCTACTTAACTCTTTCTGTTGCATCATTGTAAGTGACAGGCCTCTTTGAAAAGGAAAAAATAGTATTATGGGCATATATTCGGATCAGGAACAAGATGGATGAGAGACCTGGCTGACTCTGATTCTGTTTAGGAAATGGTAGAAATAACTGATGCAGAACAACCATCGAAAAAGCCACAATAGATATAAAGATTTGAAAACCATTTGCAACAATAGCATCTGCTCACAAAGATCGTCATCATCATCTGATGCTGTCCTAATTGTGGTATAGCCTTGTTTCCTCAATTCGACTTGGCATTTTTCTAATGTTTTGTGAAGTACCCTTTAAGTGTTTCATTAATGTCTAATTAGCTTTTCATTAGGAGAATCCAACTGTGACTTCTCCACGCAAGATTATAAGCAACACGAGGTTTAACATCGGTAATGATTCTTCGCTGGATTGGATGGCAATAACGCAGGCCGCTATTGTGCTAAAAAACATTGTATTATGAGAACATCAATGCAAAGAGTGGGTGTTGATCTTTGCAAATGTCACGCTCTGTTCCACAAGGCTTAAATTGGACTTGTTTTTCACCCAACCCTGAGCCTGTTTGTTTCCCACTGCCCTGTAATATTCACCAGTACTGCCTCATTTTTAGAAACTGCATGTCCACAGCCCGACAGGGAGCTGAGAAAATCGTAATTTCACAACACATCATCGAGCATTTCCTGTTCCGATTGCCACATGTTAACGTGCTTTTGGAATACACTTCAAACGTCGTATTGTGTCTCTTTATATCTGCTTTACCTGCAATAATTAAGGGGGACGGCGCCGGCAGTTTGCCTGCTTAGCGATAATGAGGTGCAGCGCCGAGTATGAATAACAAGAGATTGACCATACGCAAAGGGGGACGTAGCTCAATGATTAGCGAACGCAGCACTGTCAATGGCCGCCTCAAAATGCATGATTCGAGTGGTTCGGGCTGTTATAAACAAAACAAAGCTGAATGCTGAATAGAGAGACAATTAAACGGCCACATCTTGCGGCGCCGATGCAAGTGGGTGCCCAGACACTGCAATTACAGGCCTCCATTACTCTTGTAACCCTTCGCTGCCTGGATGCCATGCCAGAGCAGATGATAAAGATAATGCTCCCTCTCATTCAGAGCTTTGTTAAAATTGTTTTCAGGAATCGCTCCATGCCGCCCAGATGCCCCGCTGAATCTGGGAAACCCCCTTTTGCACCATCGACAATCGCATTATCTACTGATTCAATTCCTGGGCTTCTTCTCCGTCCAGATCAGTGGCTCGCTATCCTGCTGATCACAAGCTACAGGGCAATCTTCAAGTCCTTTTATGTAGAGCCCAGACTGCTGCATTAAAGGAAGGACTAATTAGAGAGTAGAGGGAATATCATTTCGCCTGGACAAAGGGAGAACAGAGGAGTTACCCACCAGTGACAGAAGTGTCATTCTGATGTTTTGCGAAGAGGTTTTGATCGTGCTTTAAAAGTGCATGTTGTTTATTAAGTCTAAAGTTAAAAGACCTTTATGAGTGAAGAAAACCTTCTACTTTGATATATTCAGGAGTAAACACAGATTCAATGAAAACCCAAAATTGAGCCTCAAGGACAGTTTCACTCTTCCTCGACTTCCTCATCTGTTGTCTTGAGAGTCTTAACACGTCTTTCATAGGAATACAGTTGGGTTAAGATCTGTTGACTGTGAAGGCCGGATCACATGATTAACATTTTCATACTCATATATCAGACCTGTTCAGTGAGTCCTCGTATTGAAGCATCTGTATGTGTCTCCTAAAATTTTCATCAGCCTCCTCTTTCTTTATAGTTTTAACTTAAGTAAGGAAGAAGATTAAAGGGCACATTTCATCTTTAGAAGCAGAGGCACTGCTTTGCTTTAGGAAGTGATCTTGGTCTAGACTGATGTTAAATTGGGTTTTTATGTCTGCACAGGTCATAGTTTTACAAATACATCAAGCTTTGAGTCACGGACTGTGCCTTTGTTCTTGTGTGTTATAATGCATTAACTTTAAATCAAGCATCCGCCATTTGTTGAAGTGCTTTTTTGAGATGACAAAATCACAACATTTAGGTGCTGTTGTGGAACTTTTGTTGATTTCACATAATCTTTTCAGGCAGATACGTTTTGCCCAGTTGTCATGGAATTGTAGATTTGATCCGAGCACTTGAAAACATGGGTGTAATGCTACCAGAGCGCAGCGGAAGGATGCTCTGTGACTTCTTTTTTTGTGAGTGAGGAAATAGAATATTCACAATTTGATAATCCAGATGCAAGAGCCAATAAAAAACAAAGGGTCAGAGTTGTCATATTTAACTACAACCTACTACATCCATGCTTTTGCCTAGTACTACTAAGCTTTGCCTGACTACCGTGTAATATTCTAAACCTGATAAAACTTTTCAGAAAAGAAGTCAAATATTTGGTCAGTTAAAGTTGACTAATGTGTCTAAACTTGCCACCATAGAAACAGCAGTTACATAACCCTGGAAACTTTAACAAATAACACTACATCAATGCTTATAGAATTTCTCATCTGTTTTTTATAATTGAAAGCTCCAGAGCAGATACTAAAGGGCGGTAGGAGTGAGATTGTGTTTGTCAGTTGCAAGAAAAAACTTTAAATCTTATCTGCGTCTTTAGATTTATATGTGTTTGTCTTGCACAATCAGCCTCCATTAATATCAGTATAATATAAAAGCCAGCTTGCAAAGAACTCAAACTTGCTTATAATTCAAAAACCATGCTGTTCTGTGCATTTGTCATTAATTGCTACCTCCATTGCTTCCCACCTCGCCAAAAACATAAAAGACAAAACTATTTGTGTCCTCATTGCCGTCACGATTGCAAATGCCCTTTCCCCCAAAAAAACTCTGAAAAGCTTAGTCTCTTCCCTCTGAAGTATTATTCCTGCGAGCTGCAGAGCTTAATTTATTCAAGGCTGTTAAAAACAAAAAAGAAAAAGAGAGAGAGAGAGAAAGGTTTCCCTACTAAAGAGTGGGATTGTTGGGCATCTGAATGGGAAACGCTGGTAGATTAGCTCGACATGGATGGTGCACACGCTGCATACAGATGTGCTGATCTGTAATCTATGTAATCTTCAGTGCACAAGGGCGATAGGATGCTCCGCTCCCTCTGTGTGGGAAGTCTTTCAATTCTTTACGAAGAGTGGTTTGTTCTTTCCCATGTGTGCGATTCCTCTTTCTAGCTCCCTGTTTTTTCCTGTTGCTCGCATCCACCGGCATGCATATATGCCCTCTTTCCCTCATGCCAGCCTCTACCTCATTCTCATGCACACAGATGCAGAAATGCGTACATGCCTGCTCTCTCTGCCCTTCCCTCTGTCTCCTTCCCTGCTTCTCTGTTGCGTTTCAAGATTTCATAGCTTCCAGGTCTGTCTGCTCAGCCACGAGAATCTTTGCTGACGCCTCCGTCCTGCAGCCACGGCTACCGAGAGAGATGCTCTAGAGGCGAAGGGAGATAAGACAGAGGAGACAATCGCATTAAGACTCACTTTACCCCCCCTCCGACCAAGACCAGAGGTTGGGATTTGAATGTTCGAATCTGAGCACTTAAATCCCTGCACGGCTGTTGGTGCATTTCCCAAAACCGGGCGCGCAACCTCTGAGCCGCTCACAATAAAGCCGGCACAAATTAACACGCCGTCGTTAAGGGAACAACATGCAGCCATATGCATGAAAAGCCCCTTTTGGAAGAAGTCTCTGAGAGTGACGCCGCGGCTGTTGTCAGCACAGCAGTGGAGCTGTCAATGCTACAACACAACATGCTGTTCGGATCCATGGGTGAAGCCTCTTGACATCAAAGGTGGCGCACAAAAGGATCCGTGTTTCCTTTTACTGTTGTCTGCACCTGTCAAAATGGTGTGTTTTGGTTGTTGTTTTATGTGCTCCTCCTGCACACCGGCCCTCCTGCTTTGTAGCACCACAGAGACCCCTGGTGGAAAAGGGAAGTATAGCAAAGTGTGTGTGTATGTGTGTGTGGTCCAGGACAGATCCCCAAAACACTTTTTTCTCTCTCGCACACACTTGCACACACACAGCCCTTGTCTCTCAGCTGTGGACATTTTTTTTTTTTTTTTTTTTTGCTCAGCCGTGAGACAAAATGCAAAACTGTCCTCCGACCCGGGGCCTCGTTTGAATCTCCAAACCAGATTTTTCCTGTTAACGTTTCAGCCGTCATCTGAGCGTGCTAGACTGCACTAGAGGGCCAAATTAGAGCAGGCCTTGGTAAAATAAAATCCCTATTATCTTTGAACTACCAAGTACCCAATTATACGGCGCAGTTATCTCCCATCTCGCAGACTTGAGTCCTCGCCACAGGGCCAATGAGCAAGGAGTGCTAATGAAGAGATGCTGAATCACCTTTTTGCCTTCCTGGACGCACAACTGGTGGAGGCCCCCTTGATCATCTGCAGCTTTTTTTTTTTCTTATGGATCAGAGTCATTCCCAGGCTTTGATGATATGGTTCTTTTATTCCCCCCGGTGAGCCCGTCACAGCGCAGGGCCACACACTCGTGGATGTGCCGTCGGCTGCGGCACGCGGGCGATAAGAATGAGAGGTCTCTAATCCACAGCGGAGAGAGAAAACAGGTTTAAAAAGGGGGTTTATCTCTCTGCAGTCACATAGGATGTGTGTTCAAAATGAGCCGAGCAGAGAGAAGAGCTCCCGCTGATGCAAAGGCGGGGGGTTTGTCTGTTGATATGTGTTTTCTGCGCACTTTCTTACCCCTCTGTTCTCGTCGTTCTCATCATCCCGGGAAGCCTATCTGTACATCACACTGCCTGCTAGTACAGAAAAATGACCTCGAAAAGTCTTGATAGCTGACTTCTCTCTTGCTCTTACTTTTTTTTTCCTCACTCCTCTTCCAGTCTTGCATTTGCGAATTGGAATTTCTCTCAGTAACGCTTTTGTTCAACTGCCTCAACTGACTTCAGCTCTTGCAACCATGCAAATACATTTCAAATGCTCCCAAGAGTTAACATTTTAGGACACAGTTTGAAATATTTCGTGCATAAATTGAAACTTAACATACATAAATTCAGCCATTACTATGTCATTTCTTACCCAAGTATGTGGAAGTACTTGGGTGAGAGATTTAATTCAACTTTATAGCTGCACTAATCAATAATTTTACATTAGCAATGGATCAAATGATGGATCAAAGGTCACTTATTGTAATGAACTCTCAGCAATGGAGCATTTTAGCATCTTTCAGCTCATTGTGTTGGTTTTACAGCCTGCAACTTTAATATTGTGGGTTCATCGCTTCCATCAGATTTGTTGATTTTCAGCCACAGCAGGTGGCAACAAAGCTCTGATAAACCCACTGTACACTTACCTGCCCAAGAACTTGTTCAACTGACCCTAAATGAATGCATCTTTAAAAATTCTGCTTCTTTACATGCACACTTGTCTTACACATTTGCATATCTTCTATCATATTTTCAAATATATAACTTCACATAACTCTAATATTTCTAATTGGATCATCAAACCAGCTCCTTCTGTCAACATGCTTTAAATGAAGGCGCCACACCTTGCACTTTAAAACTGTTCATTTGACATCTTTTACATAAAGGAGTTGTCTTTTTGCCTCATCATTTATATGTCTCTTTGTCCGCAGAATCGACTTCTTCAACACTGATGTGTTATCATTTCGTCTGTTTCCACTGCTTAGCCTCCTTTCAGAACTTGCTTTTCCTCAAATGGCGGTCGGGGAATTGCTACGATTAAAATCGGCGTGCAATCAAGCCACTGCAATGCAGCTCCTCTGGCAATGCATAAACACCCTTATTTCCTCATCACATACACACCATGGTATGTGTATAGCATCTGTGTGGCTTGTGGAATAAAGGTTGACTCAATCACAGTGTGGTTCAATTGGCCCACAAGGGCAAACAGCATCTCCTCAGCATCAAGAATACTAGTCAGGCTATGCAAGTATAATTGAGTTGATAATGTGCAGTTTGAACTTATTATTATTATATATGAATAGGGAGAAATCAGTATGAATTCAGAGTTCTACATAGGCGACATTAATTCATTAGCAGTGCAAATCGCTGTCCTTAAAAGCAGTACTTTTCTACTTTTGTACTTCCTGTAGAATACAGTGATTGAAATGTGAAAGTAGGGTCTCACAGAGAAGGGGGCCGCTGAAGAGCCTAACAGCCGTTGTGAAGGTAGAGCGGCGCTGCGAAGTTGCCGTGAAAGAGGTTCAAGAGAGCGTTTTTAAAAAGTTTAAGAGGCCGACGGGGGAATTGAGAAAGGGTCCAGGATGGTTTAAGATGGTACCTCTGGAGAGTGAGAGGCTGTTTTAGGAATTGATGGAATCAAGGAGGCTGTTATGGAGGTTTTGAAGGGTAAAAATTGGAATCTGGGAAGAGAATGGGTGTAATAACAGGAAGCACATGTGAGTCGAGGTGTGTGTTCAGCTGATGGCTGTGAGTAGGCCAGGTTGGTTTCAACACCTGTCGTCCAATGAAGTCTGCTTGGATGCTCAAATAATTATTCATTCATCATTATTATTTCATGTTCCAATCACTGTTTTGTTATTATGTCGCTGATTAGAAGAAGGTTCCAGCAATCTGAATGTATATTCATTATGTTCATCATGTATGCAGGTGTTGCCTCATATCCTGTCTCTCATCTCCCAACAGGAAGTCCCGTCAACCTGACGTGCAGAGCTTTCTTCGGATACAGTGGAGACGTCAGTCCACTCATCTATTGGATGAAGGGGGAGAAGTTCATCGAGGACCTGGACGAGGAGCGGGTCCAAGAGAGTGACATCAAGTAAGATCTTGGTTTGAATCCTAATTGTGAACGGCGGATTAGATTTAAGAGACAAATCTATGGCGGACATGGTCTCTTCAAAACAGGAAATACATTAAAAGGAAAAAAAACCTTCCGTCATTAAATCCATTCAATGTACCCATTTCTAAACCTGCTCACATTACAACAGAGGCTGAACAACACATTATAACAAATTCATGAGCTACTTCTAATCAAAGCAGCAAAGGACCCTGGGGCTGAACTGGTAAACACCTATTTAAACCCAGTTACCACAACTGCGGGACCACACATCAACACACGGAACAATAAAAGGAACTTTTCACTACCGAGCGATCATTTAAATGTTATTCATGAATGTTTTATGCAGCTGTTTAATAATGTAAATAGCTATGCATTCTTTATCATGTACAATATATATGCACAGCTCGGGCATCGCTCTGACAATGATCAGCGATAACTTTGCTCTGAAATATGAGAGGGGGCAATAATAGCAGAGCGGCACGGCAGATGGGAACTCCAATTGAATGTCCGTGTTAGCCTCCGTTTCCATTTGGGTGACCTCCAGTTTTTGGCTCACGCTCATCACTGGAAACAGGTTTGTTTACTCCAAAATTCAGGTGGAAACCTGACGGCCAGGCGCACACACACTGCCGGAAGCCGGTCAACCATCCAACAGAGCTGTCAAATTGGCTGGTGGGAAGCTGATTTTTTTTTTAAAAGAAGAGCTCTCCTTGCTTTAGGTTATGATGCATTAAAGTCTTATGGGGGAAAACAGCCCAGGTTTGCAACGTATGCCTTGAAAATGTTGCAGTTTCCGGTGGTGTATAAAACATGGGCTCTCTAGTTTATCGAACGCACCAACAAGTGGGATTACATTTCATCACATACATTTTTAATAGCAGTTTCATGTATAGCTTTATGTCAGGGAAAAAAAGATTTTTCATTTTGTGGTCAACACGGTGATGCTTGCTGTGGGAATAAATGTAAAGAATTGTTAGGCAGGAGAAGTCAGGCTGTGTAGAAAAGAGCTTCCTGTTATTACAACTTTGCACACAGTGTTTGGCTGAATGACATCATCTGGTAGTGGGGGCTCATACGTTCAGGTCATATTGGAAAAAGTAGAAGAAGGGAAGGACAAAGTGTTGTTTTAGTTTGAAGACACTGATATATGGAACCAGAATATTATTATTGATCAAATTAAGATCAAACATCAACAAACTAAAGCAGATGTTGCTTAATTTTAATAAGAATAGCCGACCATTAATCTGTCCTAACACCAAAGTTATTACAGTTCTTCTTTAGGGCAAATGAATGTCTGTTCCAAATTTGATGAATCCATAAACTTAGTGCTTATATCTGAATATTGCAGCCGGCTAATGTGAACAGCTTAAACCACTTTCACTCTAAATACTTACAACACAGTCTGATTTGACTGTAGGACAAAATCCACATGGGAGAAACTCAATTAAAAGGCCCAGATGAGTGGCGGGTCGTAGTCCACCGTGTGTTTGTTACCGAGCTCACAGGGCGGTTGATCTTCACTCAATTACTGGCCATCTGGAAAAGGTCACAGTTTCTCTGCTTGGTGGACTGACGAGAGCAGAACAATACACTGACAGTCGGCCCACATTTTATTTCTAGATGATGGGCTGATGTTCAGGCAGCGGAGGTCAATCAAAGCTAGAGTCCTCAGATGAGCTTCTCCTCAGAGCGATAATCAATCGTAATCATCAATCAGATATTTCTTTTTGTAGTCGCTGTTTGATTAACCCTCTCTGATCAAATACCACAAGCAACAAGCCCTATTTATTATTTATTATATTTCATCCATATTCACACAGGCAGGTTGATTATGATCGGATTGTGAGATCAAATGGGAGCACAGTAAAGGCAAGAGACCTCCCGAAGAAAAGAGGATTAGAAAACCTCAAAAAAAATCAATCAAATAAACAGAACACATATCTTGACAGACTGAACTGCCGTGTATTTGTGCAGCGGCGTGGTCGCCGGCTCCCAGATGTTGTTACAGAGATGTGAGCGATGAGTAATCTTTCATTGAGTTTCAGCAGTGAAGAGGAAATTCTTGATCCTCTGGAATGTGATTTTTGCATGAGGGTATTCAGAAAATAATGCGGAGGACGGTGTCAAATTTAAGAAGTGAGGAAGTGAAAAACATTAATCATAAGAAACTGTTTAGAGGTATGTAGCCATGCAAATAGTTTTGGTTATGTTTGTCCAGGTTTTGAGACGTCTGTCTGTAAGATTTCCACAGGAGGAGTTGTGGTGCTTGCAGCATTTCTCAATCTTATTCCAGGAAAAAATATCCACAGAACACCCTGACAGAAGTTCTCATAGGGACTTTCTTTTTTGTCTTGGTAGACATTGCATTTGTTCCAACGGCTCCCAGAGATGTATGTATGTTATCCAAAGTAACAGAGACATTGTTTCAGGAAAGAAATTTTGAAACTTTAAATGTTACAAATTAAATTCCTTTTGCTTCCATTTTGTTCCAGTGAGGCCAGAAATCTTGGGCAAACTTGTATGATGAGATGTGCATCACTAGTAATGACCTGAAACATGATGTTTTGTAAATTGGGTGAATCAGCCCTTTAAGAGAAGAAAAGTCGATCTGTCAAAGTCGTCAAGTGCTGAGATATAATTAATTCACTGTTAAGGAATTTTCAACCTAATTATTTCCTCAGATAGATATTTTTGCCAGCGTGTCCATCCTGAAATACACACATCACACACCCTTTCATGTCCCGGCCCACTGCACTCCTTTTAGACGGACACCGCGTACGACTACAAAATCCCTGTTGTCGACAAATGCTGTATAATGAAAAGGTTAACTGTAAGCAGCGTGACAAGGCTGGGAGGAGAGTTAGCGGCCCAGTCGGTGACCTGGCATTTCGAGATGTCTCTATTAGCCTTCTAGCACGCTTCGTCCAGCTCTCAGCGCCGGTCTCTGTTGTGAAGGACACCAGGCCAATTAGAGCCTACAGGACAGGGTTGGTGGAGGCGTGGAGAGGGGGGGCGACAGGTGGCGGCGTCGGGTAGGTGGTATAATAAAGATGAGAGGAGAGAGCGCCGAGGAGTGCGTTACATGCGGTTGGAAACCTTGCTTTTATACGATAGTCAAATGAGGTAGCAAGCCGAGAGATCAGAACTGTGACCCTGAGCTACTTTGAAAGAGTGCCCGTGTTTATGTGTTTGCAGGGGCAGAAGTGCGGAGGCTCGTGTGCCTACAGCGGGTGCCCACAGTACGAGAACGATCAAGTTTTTCAAGTGCATATTTTTGTTGTGTGCCACCGCGTGATGCAGTCTCCCTGTGTGTGTGTGTTTTTATTTATTTTATTTTATTTTATTTTTTCTTCTCCGCTCCCATTTGAATGTGCACCACTTCAAACCCCACTCCCTGACATCATTCCGTGAGCTTTTAGCTTTGAAATGGAAATTAATCACACAGGAGTATTCCCCCGAGGGGCTGCCTGTAATACATGAAATGGAGCTTTTGGCACAATGTTTCACCGCTGAGATTCCGGGCTGATATAAAAAAATTTTGGCTGCAGAGCGAGACTCGATGGATCTCGTGAGGTGAAGTCGCGGCGTGGAAATGCAGACATAAAGGCCGCGGCGCTGAAGTTTAGAAGCGAAGTTTGGGTCCCCTGGCGCATGGGAATGCAGCACCCTTTTTGAGCCGCAGTTCAAGTGTAGCATTTCAGTTTTAACTCTTAATTAATTCTCTTACAGATACGTTCAGGGGAAATCAGGGTGCTCACACAGTCCAGCAATGCTTCCAGTACTTCTTAGCATTTATGATTTGGTGTTGAGCAGCACTCAGGGAATAGTTAGACATGAACATGCTTATGCCCTCTCTTGCAGGGAGTTGCATGAGAAGATCATGTCTGTGCAGTAAATATGAAGGTGGAGGCAGCAGCTGCTTAGTTTAACTTAGCATGAAGGCTGCAAACAGGGAGAAAAAGTAGGTGGATTTTTTGGGTCTTTTTTTTCCAGTCTCATCCTAAGTAAGTGCAGCTCCATATTATCTATACAGACATGAGAGTATCGATCTCCACTGTATCGCCTGCTTTCCCACATACCGGCTGACCTTAACCTTGAGCAATGCCAGGAATTCTCAGCATGGCCATTTTCCATTTATCTACCCTCAGGTCAGGGTCACAGGGCCACGGGGTCAAGCGCAGCAGTCCAGACATCCTTTTCCAAACCAACTTGTGTCAAGAGCTTCAGTGGTTTTCCTTAAGCTCTGACAGGCTGAAGTGCTGATATATTCCCTTCAGTCTTTTCTGGGATCCTCCCTGTCCACCATACTCAATATGGGGTATATGGAAGGTCATAAGGTCAGAGGATAAATGTATCATAGACTCCTCCAGGACCAGAGAACGCTTAAGCCAGACACGTGACCTCAGCCTTTGAAAACGTGTATTGAGTTAAACAGGTTGGACAATTTGAAAACTGCAGCAGCGCCACATCGCTTTTGGTGATCTGTCCCTTCTTTTTTTTTTTCCCCACATTTTAACTTTATGAGAGTATCTGCTCCGATCTAATTCAAATCTACCTTTGGGTGTAGTCGGGAGGTGCAGACAGCGTGAAAATCCATTTTATCAAGCAGCATGTTCAAAAGTTCAGGTGTCATACTGAGGCTGCTCGGAGAGACTGCGCTCGATAACATCTTGTAGAGATGGATCGCAATGTTTAGAGATGATGGTAGAATCCTGTATGATGCACGTTCAGAGGGGGAAAGATTTCAGGATAATGTGGAGCTGTTTGTTCATGTTTGAAATGAATAATGATGCTGTGATATTATGCCCTGCAGCAGTTTAGCGGGGCGCTTTCATCCCTGCTGTGGTTCAGCTGAACCCTGGTCCCATTTTCTGGACTTTACCCAAATTCGAAAACAGCTCTTATACCAAAGGACTCACAGTGAAATTGATGTCGGATCTTTGCTAGTTTTTGCTATACGAAGTCACAAAAAAAACTTTAGGTTGTTTTTCAAGATCACCCCGAGTTGTGCGTGCCTGTGTGTGTGTTTCCTTGAGCACCTCTGTGAGTCATTGTGTTGCCTCCTCGCTGCGTGCAGCATCAAGGATCCCGGCGCACTTTCATCTCCATCCAGCTACACGCCACCAGTTTACCGCTGCCCTCGACCTTTATGCGCACCACCTGCCAGATGTTTGTGTGGGTGTGTTCACGCTTCACGGTTCCTCTTTTCCTGAGACGCGCACTTTTTCTCCAGCTCCTGTTTATCTCTCTCGCACACATGAATCCTCACTTGTGTGCCCAAACGCAGATACTCCGCTGCTCAAAACTTCTAACAAGTGCGATGGATACGAGTCTTTTTTGTAAAGAAAGATTGATTTTTTTTTTTCTCTACACCTACAGTGACTCAAGTCTATGTTGAGTCACACATGGGCGCCACCTCTTTAAAAAGCCATCAGCGTGGATCTATATCCCAACCTTGTGGTGCGCCGCATGACTGGTAGCGCAATGGAGAAGGATGAGAGCTGGAAAAGCTTGCAGGAATTAAGAGAAAAGACTAAATGAATTTCCCCTCTCGCATACATACTCACACAAGTCGTAACCCGGGATGTAACCTTTGTGCTTTCCAGTTTGAAAAGTACTGCTTCATAATTACTTTTTTATGAAGCAGCGAGTCCATATATAGCTGCAAAATGATTACCTCTAATGGGTCTTCATTGTGCGTGGTCAATAAAAGAAATTTCACTGCGAGTGTGATATTTTCTATGTGGGATACCGGTTATTAGTAGCACTTTGTAAAGCTAATGTAAGATATTGCCATGGCAGCAGTGGTTGTATTGCAGTTTGTCTTTATCTCCCCAGCACTTCACAATCTGCTTTGTTTAGTCCGTTCATTGATCAGCAAGAATTAGATGAGTTTTCATATTCAGATGCCCCGCGGCAGGCAGCAGATGAATGCCCAAGTGGCACTCGTACCTTTTTTCGCGCTATTAGCCCCATGCATCATTAAACGGGGCTTTGAAATAGCTGCAATTTTTTGGAACCTGGAAAAGATAATCTGCTCGTTTATCATTCCTGATTTTGCGCAGCGACCCAGCAGGAGAGATTGGGCTCTTTTAGCCATCATTGTTTTCCTGTTGTTCTCCTCTCATCATGGTGGTTTCTTACAAATTGTTAGTAGGACTCGGTCTAGCTTTATCTGACTCTGGGTCTTTGTGACTGGAACACATCCTTGTGAGTAATTAGGAAAGTAATGTAATTTTTCTTGAATGACTAATATGTAATTGCTCGTTGATTGCATAGTCGTATGTAATCATAATCAACATAGTCTTGTCGTAAGTTCTGGAAACACTTAACTTCTCAATGCAGGTGGGATTCTTAGCTGATCATCACGATAATAAAAAATCGTCTCACTCTTGACGCTAGCTTGGTTATTTAAGAATGAAAAGGAGCTTTGCTGACGATTCTTGAGATTATTCTGTAGTGTTTTCAAGTCACCTTTTATTATGTGTTCAGCTCATTTGGAACTTCGATCAAGGTGATACCAAAAATAAATAAAAAAAATACCAGCTACTATCCACAATTTTGAAAGAGTCTTGTTTAGTCTTTCTTTCGATTGCTTAAAATTGTGACTGTTCAAATGCAAATCTTGATGCAAATTCAGATCAGATCTGCTGAATCAGTTCACAATTTTAAAAAAGCATTGAAAAGAATGACCAAAGCCACACTGGCAGATTTCCAAGATGAAAAAGGATTCATTATTAAACAGCAGTCAGGATTTTGTAAAGAGGACTTTGGCTGAAGAGTGTGAAAGGGATATCTTGACAGTTTGAGTTTGTGTACCGTCTGCTCCTGACGGCTTGTTTGCATTATCAGCGTATTTCATTGAAGCCACTTTAGTACAACTCATAGTTACTCATAATGAAGAGGAGGCAGAGTATCCAGTGAAGAAAACCAGAGCGGTGACTTTGAGCCTTTCGCATGTGCTATTGTAGTTTATAGCTTTCTGGAAAATGGCTGAATTCTACACAACAAAAGCATCAAAAGATGTTTTTTTTTTTCCTCTCACTAACCCTCATGGCAAAATGTTGTGTGATAGGTTGGCTTTGTAGTGCATCATGACAGTCACACTATTATCCCTGTACAAACATGTCACAACCAATAGACATCAAGAGCCTCAGTGAGTCAACATAGGAGTATTTTTCATGGGGGATATCTGTCATGACTCATACAACGCCGGCGTCTTGTCAGTTATGGACTGTCACCTCCTACCTTTTGTTATGCACTTTTGTTTTATGGATGAACTAAAAAGTTATCTCTGCAAAGTAAAAGCTGCCACAAATGTCAGCAGATTATAGAGGTCGGAATTAAACCGAGGTTCGTGTTTATGATCGGAGAAAAACGGGTGTGAAAATATAAAGTGCACAGTCATTTTAGCCAGAAAATGTCAATGTCTCAGACGTTGCGCTCCACCCAGATGGAAGCTTACAATTCCAAGGTCATGATTTATGGATTTTGGGATGCATACTGTAGACACAACTCAAATTTCCTTGGGGCAAACCTCTTTTTTGTCAGAAAAATCCATATTTTATTAGAGTCAATCCTTTTCTTCTTATGACTTTTTGGCTGCCTGCTGTCTAGAGTTATTGTTTTCCATAGTTTTTTTTTTTGGTGCAGATTCAGAATATTTCAGCTGGCATTGTTATTTGGAATCTAGTCACAGCATACCTGCAGACATCGAGGGCACACAATTAAAAACTTGAGCTCTGCGTGCTCTCTGATGTTCTGATTTTTCTGTTCTACTTTTTTTTTTCTCAGACATCTTAAACTAAGACTTTCAGAAGCATCTTTGATGTGCACCTCGCAGTCAGTAATGAGGCGGTCGGGCTCCCTGTTTGGGCAACAGTTTGAAGTTTGTTGGTGGTTCAAATATTACCAAACAGCTTGTACATTGGCTTTCGTTTTAACCAACCATGAGGCGAAATCATGTAAAAGCTTTGAGCAGACAGCGATGCAACAGTCGGCCCTTCCTGATTAATTGATGCTCCTGTCCACCATCAGAAACTTCATGTTCAACACTTGTCTTTGACTCAAGCAGTGAATGATCCTTTCATCAACACTTCAACACCACATAAGTCAAATGTCTGATCTGTCTGGCTCCAAATCAAACCACAAAAGCATGTTATTTCAAAGTGGGTTTGCTCCAAAAAGTACAGAATCTGCTCTGCAACGCCAGGCTAAAAACCTTCCTGCAGGTATTTCTAAATCATTTCTAAAAATGAAAAAAAAAGAGAAAATCAAAAAGGCTCAGACCATTTCTGGACTCGCTCAAAGCTGGAGTGAACATTAACAATCTGACAATTTCCACCTGTGATTTATCCAGTTTGCACACTGTCTCTCCGAGTTGCTCATGTTGAAACAGGCCCACACATTCATCACTACCCTGGTAAAGTAGGAGGTAAATCAAGTTTAGAACAATGTTTAGTAGGTTTGGTTCTAAACAGCAGCCTTTGGTTATGGCAAATTTTATTTGTGATGTGTTGATTAAAGCTGCCACAATCAGTACTTTTATATTAACTCTTCTCTGCTCTCTGCTGCCCCCTGCAGGACAATCCGGGAGCACCTTGGGGAGCAGGAAGTCTCCATCTCTCTGACCATCGAGTCTCTGGAGGAGAGCGACCTGGGCAACTACTCCTGCTATGTGGAGAACGGCAACGGGCGGCGGCAGGCCAACATCCAGCTCACGAAGAAAGGTGAGATGAACGCAAGTACATCGACTCATTTGTAAGATGAAAAAAAACTGTAGTTGTTTAAAGCATGTAGAGTACTTAACCATGAATCTAGCAGATGGATAAAGAAGCCTTGATATTTAATAACGGCGTGTTACAGCTTTGGAGGTGAAAAACACCGTTTAATACCGCCGGCCTTTGCTCTGACAATAGAGTGAATCTCTCGCAGCAATTTATGGAGTACAAAGAAGAACAACTAGTGGGATTGTGGGAATTGACCAGTTGTTTCTCGCCTCGGGGAGGGAAAAAAAAAGGGACAGTATTGTAGATAGTGCAGAAAGTCTATTCATCCACCTCAGCCCGAGGAAGTATTAGTTTGCAGAGAGAGGAGAGGAAGCGCTTTCGGAGAGAGAGGCAGCCTCCGGTGTTCTAATGCCAGACGAGCTGTTTGACTGTCTGTCAGTGACCTCCCCCATCTCACACACACACACACACACACACATCCTCCTTTGATCGCCCAACTCTCACTCAGACATGTTCTCATCATTCATCACTGGCTACGGTTGCCTCTCCTCCTCCTCCCTCATATCTTTTTATTCAAGCAAACATTTTTGAGTTTTTCCTCTGATTTCGCCTCACGGAGGACGACTTGTTTGAAAGTTGATTCCGCGATGATTTTAAATAGAGATGCACGCTTTTTTTCACTGCGGTTATATAAGTGAGATTTTTTTTATTATTATTATTTTTTTAGCGAGGCTAGGGGGGGTCTCTGCATCCTTAAAGTTGTCAGCGTTGAATACATTTACATAGTAAGATATTTTTCCCCTCACTTTTAAGCTCGCAGCTTTGGATCCAGCTTTGATGGCAGCCCAGTTCCCCTCCATTTGCTATATTAAAGGGGTTTATGCTGCACAGTCGAATCTCGGAATAAACCGGAGAAGATTAGCCTGGTCCTCGCAGGATTGCGGGTCTACACGAAATCAACCATGTTTTTGTGTTTGCTGCATGCACGGCCAGTCAGTGTTTACCCTGCCTTTTTTTTTCAAAATGCCTCAAAGTTTTTTCCTTGTGAAAGCAGCACACGACACTTCAAATGAATCCGGCAGCATCAATCAGAATATGTCGACACATGTATGTAAAGTTGGCACGGGGATGCGTCCTTATTTCCCCTTCTTGTACAACTTCTTGTCAAGAAGTTCTGATTCTCCTCCTGACCAACTTTTCTTCAGCGGCAACATTTCCAGATTTTTTTTTTTTTTTTTTTACTCTCGCAAGCAGCAACATCAACTAACAGACAGCTGCCTATAGTGCAGTTGATAAGATTCTCAATTTGTGAACACGGCTCAGCTCTCGCAATCCTCGCCGCTGCTCGCCTCTGTTTTATTTTACCATTCAACCCCTCCTCTCCCTTTTTCCTCCTCTCTTTTCATCTCCCTCCCCAGACAACAGAGAGAGAGATGCAGAAATAGAGGGAGAGAAAAAAGGAGTGATGAATCGCCCGATGCCATGTGGCTCCATCAAATCCAGCCTTCTCGTCATCAGGAGCTAATTTGTCTTAATCCGTCCCACTGCAGCGCTGCTACAATATGGATGCCAAGGCAGAGAAGAATTGGCCTCCTCTGCTGTAATCTCCGCTGCTTCAGGAGCAGCTGGCTCGTTATACTGTCCAGATATCTGAGGAGAGGAGCGGTGTTCACTGGGGCGAGAGGGCAGGGAGGAGGACAGCGAAGAGGAAGCGAGGGGAAAGTGCTTGGATCTGGCTTCTCGCAGTGCTTGTTAGCCGAAACACCTCTCTGAGGAAAGTAAACTAATTCAGGATGATTCCGAGGCTCAGGGAAAGTGAGACGAGAGGAGGAAGTCGGGGGCTCCATGTGGAAACCTGTGTTCAATCTGCCCTCAGTTTGTTTGCTCTTTTGTTTGCGTACGTGCACTTGCGCCCGTCCGTAGGTTTGGCTGAAGGTCGTCGGCCAGACAGGCGTGATGAAGCGGCGCAGGCCACGCTCGTTAGCTCTATAGAACATCATCCTTCATCATGGGAGCTGTCAGCCTGATGGCCGCTGCAGTGGAATGGGCATGGCACACTCCGACGAGGTTAAACGTGCGCCGGTGATGGATGACGACACATGCAAGTCCTCTCCCCGTCCGTGTTTGTGTGCGTGTGCGCGGCATTGCGGCGATTCCAACCTTTTCACTGTTGTCCATTAGTCAGTCGGTGAAGGCTGACCACCCAGATTTTGCGAGGCGTAGCCAAGAGGAAATGTTGAGCTGCAAAAGATGGAGTGACATCCGGCAGAAAACACCGCAAAAAAAAGAGGGGGTTGGGGGGGCCTTGAAAAAGAGACAAGATCGTGAAAAGACAAAGCAAACGACTCAGCTTTCAAGGCAAGTTACTAGACCATGGAGCTTAATGGTGGAGTCCATTGTCCTGTAGTGTAAAATATCACCTTTCATCCTCCTCAATAACACCACCAGTCTGGCTTCTCCTGAATACTTTTGTCTTGACATTTCTGAAAACAGCACAAGTAACACGATTTACAATAATCTGCTGAGTAAAACTGAAATATCAACAGTGAAGTCCCGCAGTTCCTCGAATTTAGCTCCCACTGATGCTTTTCATGAGTTCACGTCAGGCTGCAGTGATGACGGATGGCGGGGGAGAGCGGGCGGCTTCGATCTGTCGGCGAACGGTTCAACTAACAGCCAGGAGCCTTTCCTCGCCTCGCACCTCTCGGCAGCCGCACATGTAACCGATCTTCATAAGTGTGGCGGTTTGATCTGTCACACGCTATTGTTGCACCGGTTGATTTTTTTATTATCCAATCAAGCCGGGAGGAACTAAGTGACACGTATAGAAGGGGCTGTACTTTCATTCCAGCTTGAGCTATGTGTCATCTGGATACGATCCAGCCGCAACGAGAACATGAGCGACATGAAAAGATGGAGAACAGCAACACAATCATGCACAGCGGCAGATGCATATGAGCCTGTTTCAAACAAATATGGAGGTGCTGCAAAATCAGCTCACGACCCAGAATCTTTAAACAATACCTAGCGCAATTTTTCCCATCCATCATGACTGCATCATGCATTATTTCACATGCATTGACGTTCCGCAGGCAGATTTCACTTGCAGCGTAATGTGGTGTTCAGCCTCCTGTGGATGCATAAGAGCTGAGGAATGAGACGGAGAGTAAGATCGTGATGTGTAATTGCAACTTGCAGTGTTTTTGTAGATTCTAAGAAGAGAATAAATATAGTCTCACAGCATCAAATGTCTGCAGCAAGACGATGAAAATCCATTGGAATGATGAATGTGACAGCTAAAAGGGTCATCCTTCACTCTACTCGAGCAAATACTCAAATCACAGCCCTTTATCACACCGAATGCTTTATGCGATCTGTAAGTTATCTGGCAACCACTTGAACTTCCCCTTGTTTCTCTCCCTCACACTAGCGGAGCTGATGTACACGGTGGAGCTGGCCGGAGGTCTGGGAGCCATCCTGCTGCTGCTCATCTGCCTGGTGACGCTGTACAAGTGCTACAGGATCGAGCTCATGCTCTTCTACAGGAACCACTTCGGCAGCGAGGATATAGATGGAGGTGAGATGAGATCAATTTGCTTTACATCGTTATATAATAATCTTCCATGATCTGGTGTTTGCTGTTTTGCGGATGATTTCTAAAGCGCCTTCCACTCCTGTGAAAGCATCCTTTCTTGCCTGAGTAGAAATCAAATCCCAAACCTGAGCAGTATCAGTGCTGCTCCGCATGCATATTTATTTTTACTCCGAAAACACCTGTGCTATTTTTCATATCTTAAAGCTGCATGTGGCACTATTTTTATGGAAATATGCACCTGTTTTATCAGTAGAAAACGACACAGAAAAGAGCCTCCCGTCGCTCTTAACTCAGAAATTCTGTTGTCAATTTCAGGGAATCTTCTCAACCCGCTGGAAGAGCGAAATCAAAAAATTTTATGCAAAATATTCTGTTAACTGTCGCTTCAACGGAAAGCAAGCGACTCACCGATCTTTGATGTGGCTCCTTTTCTTGCCATATTTGCATCCTTGTAACAAAAAAAAAAAACCTAATCACAAGCCGACCTTGTGGAAATGTTCACGCTGGGCGCTGTTTCCTGACATCACAATGCGCGACGTTCGGGTAATGAAGTTGGGGTTTTCAAACAGTTGCCTCTTGCTGCATTTCTTAGCCCCCCGATGGGCAAAATTGTCAAGTTTAGCTTCAAACGAAAAATGCAGCCTTGATCACTTAAACACTGTGAATAAAGCAGGTGCAGATGCTGAGCTTTGGATTTGGGTGCAGTTGGTTGTTGTGCATTTTTCTTCTTTTTAAAGTGGCAAAAACACAAAGTAATGTGCATGCATTCTAGTTAACAGTGTGAATATGCCATATTTGCTGAGCAGTATATGTCACTGTGATATTGTTTATTGCTGTTTATCTTGTCTTCTTTGACTGATGCACCTGCTGTTCTTTGGCCTCTTCGCTGCTTTGAAATCATCTCAAAGTGGTGATTGCCAGACGTCTGCTAACCAGCATTCAGCCTAATGTGAAGAATATCAGTGACGTGCATGATCCTAAATCAACTGCTAGAGAGTTTAAGTGCTTTTCTCTGAGGTGTTTATTCTAATTCATCCAGCCTGTATTTCCAGAGCAGCTACAATAGAGTGTAATAGCAGAAAACCATCACACTTTGGTGTCAGTGCCTATGAATCAAGCAGCAATGGCTTCAATCATACTGTGGGAAATCCATTAGAATAGAGGCACATTTCCATTGACAATAGCCTCAAAAGACCCACATATCTAAAGCCCGCCGTCGGTACAGTTACTGTCCACAATGCTGTCAATACCGGCCATTTGCGGGCTGCTCTGCTGATCACTCGTTAAATCTGGTCTCGCCCTGTTTTGTTACACCGCAGTCGAGCCGTGGGTGAGTGAGGAAAAGGCCATTATACAGAGCGAAACAGACTTTCCTTTTTACAAATGCCTCGGCTCTGCTTATTGCACCCAAACAACCCAACAACCAGTTTATATTTATTGTGAGCATCTGGCCGCAGGTACCGGAGAAAAGGATGAGGGAGGAAGTACAATTTGAACACAATTTTACAACTCCGGAAAGCTTTCACGCAGACAGTTGTTTTACTTGCTATTGTGAGGATGTAAACAGTAAACAGGAGAATTATAAGGAGGTTGCAGTGGTAAAAAGGCAAAGTGGCGCAATTTAGTTTTTGCAGAAAGGGGAAGTTATTACGCCGGTTGGTCTCTTAGCTAAACTTGGACATCGCTGTATGCATCACTGTGAGTTGTGATTCTGCACATGCGTGTGTCCACCGTTGCTCGTTTCCCATGTTGCTAAAGTGCACGTGAGCAAGAGCGAGAGTGAAAGGATAATATATTCTGCCAAACACTTTCTATAAAGCAAATCAAAACAGAGCCCCTGTGCCAGACAAAAACATTAACTCTGAGGCCCCATCAGCAACAGTAAAAGAAGAAAAAAAAAAACCTCTGATTGGGCCTGGTGGATGAGTCTTGGTTTGAAAATGCATCAAACTGAGACAAGGAGCAAGTTTTAATTTGATTCCCCTGTAATGAGTCTCTCAAGTACCGGCGCAGCAGTGATTTCAGGGGGAATGAGATTAGTTCGGAGAGGCTGAGGGACCGTGCGTCGCGGAAAGAGAGACAGCAGCAGAGTTATGAGAGTTAAAAGGTAAAAAGTATTCTGTACCCGGCTCCTCTCCTCGTGCACTCCCAGCTCTGCTTAACTGTGATGGCTGCTACATCAGACATTTCAATGAAAGTCATTACCTCTGGCTGTGTCGGGCTTCCGGCCCCAGAAAGCCGAGCTTTGCCGTAATGGATGGCCCAGAGGCGGTTGTGTTGAAAAAGGGAAGGAAAAAATGTCGGGCCTTGAACTTAATGCCAAACAGCAATTGTCTCCTTTAATTGTGCCACCCGAGTGAGTGCTTGAAGAGAGAAACAGATTTTCAATTTGTTCTCCAGTATAAGGGGATCAGGTTCAATAAGACACAGCACGCTGGCTCCGGAGCTCTCAGGAGACCCCCGATAGTTTCCTCCACGCCGCGGTCGATTAGATCGCTGCCACGTCTGGCGCGCTCACACGTGCACGCACTCGCACCTGCACCTCGCGAGTCGTCTCCGAATTGCGGTGACAGCCTGCTGCAGGTGAAAGGGCAAAGGATGGGGCGTTAAATAGGAGGCGAGCTGGAAAGGGTTGCCAGTTGAGCGGAGGCGAAACAGTCACTTCCATCTTTATGGCAACCGCTTCACTGACAGGGAGCTGCATGTAGTTCCACATTTTTCATTAATAAAGCCCTTAAGCCAGTGTCTCGGATGCACAGTGATTTTTTTCCCCCCCACAACATAAATCTGCACCCACTGCCAAGAAAGTGCTTGTGTTTCATTGTGGCCACTCGAAGAACTAATTGAACGCCTGCCTCTCTCTTCTGCCAGATGTAAAATTGTAAGCTTTACGTAACAATAGGAGGGACTGTCAGCTATTTGTCAGCGGCGCAATTTAGTTAAAGACCACTCAGTTGTCACATTGTGTGGGTGTCAGTGGAATCAATAATAGGCTTCATGATGACAACAGCCGAGCGAGCTTGTCAAGGAGGTGGGAACTCATCAACTCTCTGCCATAAATACCAATGTCAGCGTGGCGTGGAATTATGAGGCTCCGTCTGTGTTCAGTGTAGTTTGGACGACGGCGAGCATTAATCGTTTTTCCCATCTCGCGCGCACGGCAACTGTAATGCATCCTGTTTAATTTGCATATTTAAGATGCAGAGGTAAGACACCAGGAAGTGGCTCATTTGTAATCAGAAGGTCGGGCGGCGTTCTTGTTTTCGCAAAGCGATATTGTCAGATTGAATAAAAGAAAGAAGACAAATGGAGAGTTTACACTAAATCGCTTCAGCGCGGGCCGAGACATTGATCATCGCAGATAAGTGCATGGACACGCTTTGTTTTCAGAATATGAAAAGACCTGCTGAAATGAGTCAATTAATTGATTGATCTTTAAGTCGTTTAGGCCGTTCGTCAAGCGTAAATGCCAAACATTCATCGCTTCAAGCTTTTTAAAGATGCTGTTTAATATGACTGCAAATTCGGTTTCAGGCAGTCGGTCGGACAGCAGATATTTGAAGGAGTCACCTTCATGATGATGGGCACAAATTCTCCTCTTTCCTGAACAACCTTTGCTATTTGGCACTAATTAGAAAGAAAATGTGAGTTTCCTCGGGAGAAAAAGCTCCATTTAAACCCAAGTAAACGCTCATCAATTATTTAACGCTGGAAACTTTAATCTCCACATTTGTTGAGTTTGCTTGCATGTAGACAAATTAGTCGGCTGTTTATTAGTTACATTTAGCTCAAACTAATGCTTTGTTGAAGCTGTCTGTATTTATAGAGATTTTGGCGGCTTTAGTTGTGTTATACTGAGAGATGTTACCAATACTTAGTGTTCCCCATTTACTTCAATGAGAGTAGACCAGACTATATTGTTGCAGCCATATGTGCCTAACAAGCTAAATTAGCGTATTGAGGAAAATGTTAAAATATGATGAACACAGATTACAGAAAATCATATTGTATCTCAAAGGCAGTCTGTTTTTTTCGTCTGATGCAAAGTCATATTCTTTTGGCTTAATTGAATTATGGAAAAACAAATGTTATGCTGACAAACATTTTTGCTCAGCCCCTCATTAGCAGCCCACTCCACGTGCTTGTATAGTTTCAGAGTTAAGTATGTGTGTTACCTCCAATATACTCTCCATTAAATGTAATGGAGCCCAGAGATTACGCCTCCAACTCCCATGGCGCTCTCCACGGTGAGTTCAAGAGTTCGCTATCTAAATCTAATATGCACATGCGTATATTACACCCCCCACCCCCACCTCCTGGTGAAACGAGCCCCTCCCTTCGCAGTCACGTGGGGCGGAGGTCTGCCGGAGGTGCGTCACGCCCTCAGATGCACCTCGCCGCTCTCCTGGAGCGACCCCTCAAGATGCAAGAGGAGGGTCACTCCGCCTTCGAGATTCACCCTCTGCCTCTCCCTTCCTCCCTCTCCTTCCTCACTACGGGCGAGTGAATCAGCTCCACTGAAATAGCCCTTGATCTGCCTACACAGCTTTCATTTAAAAGCTAGCGGAGAAAAACACAGAGGGAGATTTATGTCACAGTGAAGTAGGATATAAGCCTCGGAGTTAGTTATACTAAGTGATTATGAGGTTACATTTCAATTATTTTTACACGTCCCTGATGTTTTAAAATGAATTGCGCGTTATAAAAAACGAGTTCGATTAATTACATGGTGTCATGTAAGAGTGGTGCGCACTTGCCAAATATCAAGATTACCCAGCGGGAAGTGAGTGAATCTTGTTGACAGTATCATAGCCCCGAGAGAGGCGGGAGTGTAAAATGGAGAGGATATTAAAAGCTTCAAAAATGGGATACTGTGCAGAGAATTGATCCCCAAATCCCTCCTCTTGAACCCCATCTGCTCCTCTACTTTTTCCGACTCACTCATCCTCATCTCCCTCCTTCTTCTGCGCCGTCTTTGCGGGTTCGACATCACCCTCGCAGGTCTTGCGCTGTGTGCGACCATTATAAAGCAAAGAGTCATAACGAATGCATGAAGTCGTCTAATGAGTTTACCTCAAAGGCTGCGTTCGCATTGCAGAGTCCCGATTCATTTTTCCCCCCTCCCTTTGTGGCGCAGTTACGAGGAGCTTTAGTGAATAAAGTAACACACAGAATCTAATATTTTAGTTTTTGATGACTGTGACCTCAAAAACATGACATGCATTGATCATTTGCAGCAGAGTCACTGCAACTGGAAGATCAGTTGTTTTTGTGATTTTTAAAGGGTAAGTTCACCAGAATTTAAAAAAAAAAAAAAAAAAGCTTGCCTCCATCAGAATCATGGAGGTGAATGAAAAGAGTTAGCCCTAACCCTAACCCTAAAACATAGAAATTTGCTTTTGAACACTTTTCATGGGGATAGTTTCTTTAGTAGGAATCAGTCCAATGAAAGCTGTTTTTATTCTGTGAAATTGGGGAAACACCACCCTCTATTGTTCCGAGTTGGAAGCAGAAATCTCGGTTAACCTCTTCCTTGACAAACTGGCACAAGTTGACCTTTTAATAATGAAATGACTGAGTATGTCTTCTGCAAAATGTGGCTGCAATATAAAAAAAAAACGAGCCAGCTCAAGGACCAAATCACTCTTAATTGATGAAGTAGTGGTTCGGTCGCTCAGTGAGCTTTAAGCACAACATCAGAGCTGATCCGTTACTCCGGGAGCCGCCAGCTTTTATCTGCTTCCTGTAGTAGTCAGAAGCTCTGGGATATCTCACTTCCATTCCCACCCTCCTGACTCATTGTACAGAAGTGCTCCAGCTTGAGAAGAAACATTAAAGTCCACCCCTCACTTCTCGCTCGCCGTCTCCCTGCTCGGCCCTTTCAAATCCGTCATCAATCAGAGCTTTCATGTGGGTGATGGAGCTGTGCCATGCGTTCGGGCCTAGCAGGCAGCGTTGGGCATTTAGCTCGGGCTGGCGTCTAATTTGTTTTGCCTGCAGTGGGCAAAGTAGCTATCAAGGTAACATTATTCGTCAGTGGGGACGAGGCTGTAATGAAAAGCACTCAGATGGGCAGAGGTGCCCAGAGGTCAGTGTAATGGAGGCGCCCTGTCTCAGTGAAGCCTCCCAAATGAATGAATAGCTCTCTGTGCAGCAGTATGAAAATAGATTGTGAGCATCTGGGGTGTAGCGCTGCATAACTTTGCTGACCAAAGCAGGAAACATTATGTCCAAATCATAAAACATATACGCATTTAATTGAAGCAAAGTGGTTTTGGGAGCTTTTTAATGCCCATACATGAAGCGATGCAAGTATTCAAGGGAGCAGACTTATTCATTTCAGACCAAAGCTTTATCTTCTCTCTCTGCACCTGCTTGATAGCAGGGGGTTATAAAACTAAATGAAAGGGTTTGAAGGAGCTGAAGACCATTAAGACTCTAACAAACCTCGCCGGTGCACCTGGTGGTTAACAGGAGCTGTGATATTTCAACCATCTTCGTGTGTGTCTCCCCTCTGTCTACCCGCAGATAACAAGGACTACGATGCTTACCTGTCCTACACCAAAGTGGACCCGGACCAGTGGAGCCAGGAGACCCGAGAGGAGGAGCGCTTTGCCCTGGAGATCCTCCCTGACGTGCTGGAGAAGCATTATGGGTATAAACTCTTCATTCCAGACAGGGACTTGATCCCCACAGGAAGTAAGCTCTCTCTCTCACGGCGATGTCAAAGTTGTGTCGAATGTTTTTTGTTTCGTTTTTTTTTTTTTGTCGCTTGCTCGTTGTTGCTCGTTGTTGTCAAGTGCCGTGGTCGACATGCCTTGTTTGTGAGTTTTCTGTTTCTGCATTTGTGTTGTGGCGTGACTAGACCTGTGAGACCATCCTTTGTTTTAATGTGATCATTACGAAACGAGCTTTTTCTAACCGCCGGCTGAGCTGAAGTGGATCAATTTGATAAAAGGTGGCATTTAGGGGGGGGTGCAGCATTTTGGTGGAAAAAATAGGAAAAGAAAAGTAGTGAGAGTGTCATTGCATTATTTCTTTCATTTCCATAGTTAGTTGAATAGAACTGTTGGTAACATTGATCTTTACCTGCTTGTTAGTAGATAAAGCTCTTATATCATTAAAGTTGCAAAACCAACTTCCACACATACAACTATACATATTTTGCACATGCTGGGTAACAAATATGCTGCTCAAACAAAGCGAAAAAAGTATTTGCACTCTGTTGTCTTGCTCTCAGTTTGTCTTTAATTCTGCATGGAGTTTGTTTCTGGAAGCGAGATAGCTGGGTGTAGGTACTTTTTCCACTGGGTTAGTATTTCCATAGTTGCCACAGGGTATGTGGAAAGGTTGTGGAGTAGCTTTACTATTAAAAAAAAAGATTACAAAAAGATGTCCGCATGTCGAGTCAGCTGTCAGTCAGGCACCTCAACTCGTCAATGCGTTCTGATTAAGAGTGTGTGAAGACGCAGCACAAGACACAGCATCCTGATGTTTTGAGCTGCAAGTTTAGTTTGGCTTTGTTTTAATTGTGTTTCATGAGTCCCACACTGAAAAATGAAACATTGCTCACTGATCTGTCATAATCACTTGACAGAGGAAGTCAGATAATTTAGAGGGGAGAGACAATAGAAATGTGCTGATAACAGATAATCATAATGTGTGAGAATTCTGGTGTGCAATTTTTAGCCCATGCGTGTGAATAGATCAACAGATAAACCACACTTGACTGTATAACTGAATTGGATTGGAAGTTTAGTTTGCAAGTGGTGGAAAGTAACTAAGTACACTTACTCAAATAATTATGAAAACCATTATGTTTCAAAAGATACTCGCTAAATAAAATAGGGGCTGGACTTATTAGTTGGCTCTTTATGTGCTCAAGTATATAAAGTGCATTAATGTAGACTATGTGAAGCCAGTGGGAGGCGTAATAGCCTGTATTACATAGGCAGCCTAATTGGTGGAGAGAGCCAACCCTGTTATTACAGTCCATGTTCTGATCCAGCTCCATACAAGCTGTACCTCTGCATGCCGTACAGTCAAAAAGCTCTTTATGCATGGATATTAATGCATGTTTTGCCACAGTATACTTCTAATGGAGCGCCTCACATGCCCTGCGCTTTTTCTTTGATTAACCCATCACACGGACGAGTTTGATAATATCATTATGTTATTAGCCTCCATTTGAATACTTGCATCTGCCTGTCTTCCCGCACATGCCGCCATTACTAATTGCGCTCCTCTTCGGTGGCACTGTGCCAAGGTTCTAAGCTGAATCCCGTGCTGTGATTATGTGCTCGATGCGGGGGGACTGTTGTAATATGGGAAAAATGGCATAAAAATGCAAGGATTGAGAGGAATCCAAAGTGCGTCTGTCGCCTTTCCAGCTCTCTGGCTTATTGTGTCCATGTGTAAACATTTAGTTCCCATTGGGAACGTATTAGCATCTCCACAGTCGATACAATCAAGCATAATCCACAGCTATAGATAAAGACAGTTTGGCCACTGGGGGGGGGGTTTCAGCATGTGTCAACAATCCCTCTCCTGAGCTGCTGAGAAGTCTTATTCCACAGTATTATTTTTCTCACCACTTACTTCTATATCAAGTGTACTTATATCAGAGCAACCTGGCTGAACTCCTGCCACCAAAATGCAAAGGCTTTTTCCTTGTCTTTTTTATGCTACATGTCCCATATTAAACTGGAATAAACTGCTCAGAGCGATTACCGCCTCACAATCGCCAGCGGAGTGCCAAGTTGGAGAAACACAGTTTATGCCAGAGCCGGTCCCCACATTGACAGAACTGTTTTTTTTCTTCTTCTTCTTCTTTTTCTTAAAATGCTTTTCATGCAAATCTCTTGATCACACTTTGAATGTAAATATCTATGTTTAGGTTTCACCAATGATCATTTCCAGGATGACACAAGACTACTTAGAGGTACTTTTTTTTCTCCCCCAGATTTTTAACGCTCATGCCAACACACACTGATGCTGCTTTCCTGATCGAATCAGTAATGTAGAAAATAATTTTGGTAGAACTTCATATTTAAGGTTATGTAAGGGTTTATGAGTTGTATTCTTTTGGCTTGGCTGCATTTATTTATGAAGCCATTATTTCCAACTTTTGAAACCTTCATATAACATAAATGATCAAATGCTTTACCATAATTTTTTTCGCTTGCATTTACCCAAAGAACAGTTTTTTGGTGTCAGGTAATTGAATGTGTGAGGTTTACTACACATCAGGATATAAGAGGCTTGATTTGGGGCTGAAGAAGGGAGAGATTTTAATGATCTTTGAGTCTGTCGTGCACACGGCTCAGGAGAGTTTTAGCTGAAATGTCACAACCTCAAACGTTCCTCCGCCGCCTCGCTTCGTCGGAACAAAACTGATGGCACCCGCGACTCCATTTGAGCAGATCTCTGCTGCGTTGAAGTCGTGATTTTCCAGCTGGTAAATTACAACCTCATTGCGAGTCAGTGGGTTACTGGTGAAAAGCAGAGGAAAGATATTATATTGAGGAAAGATTGATGCAGTGTTTTTTTTATTGACTGACGTAAATGGCTGCTTAGTATGAGGACTTCAATCTAAATGCAACTTTACATTATAAATGACTTGTTAGATAGTGATGAATAATATGTGTAGTTGTGTTAGACTTTCATGCACTTCCTGTCTGGATTGCTACTTGGAGTTTGAGTTTCTGGCCTCCGAAATGTCTTGATCAGTCGTCACAGTGGGCTTTTCCCTTTTAACAACTTTGAGAGAAACTATCGAGAGCAGAGTAACAGTGATTTTCCGCCTCATATAATTTAGAGTTGATTTTGTTTTTATGTCGCCGCGAATCAATTATTACACATGCAACGCTTTGATTGTAAAGCTCATGAGGTCTCTGAACGGAGGAATTTAATCTATAAAGCTATAAAGTGTTACCAGAGCGCACCCCAAGAGGGCAGATTTACTTTCAGCTTAATCAATTCAAAACATAAAATGAAAGTACGACTCATTAGCTAATTATATAGTATCCATTTATCCATTCCCGTTTGTTTAATTCATGACGGGATGAAAGGAAAACTTGTGTTTGCCCGACTGGTTTGACCTAAACTGAACAGACTCGAACCCTACAGGGGGACTTTTAGCTCCAGGGACGCATTGTGACGAATTACAGCGTGAGGACCAATTTACCAAACAGCAAAGAGAATGACTTCAAATCCAAGTTTCCTCTAATCAGGCCCCCACTCATCGTGACGCCTGAAGGCAGACCGTGACATAAAAGGGGGAGTTCATTTTCCGAGCTATGCAGAGGAGGACGGAGAGGCGATGTGCCGTTTGTTCGCTTAAAGACCTGCGTGACATTCACACACACACTGCGTCTCTTGACTTGAAGAGAGAAGGAGGAAATAGAAACACAATTTTTCTTCACACACACACAAGAGGGTCATAAGCTTTGATTGCGAAGTGAAGCCCCGGTTAATCCCGTCTAGCTGCTGTTGAGGAGCCACTCTGTCTTTGTGTTGGCCAAGAAAGGCTAAAGGCAAGCATTAGCTGCACACACACACACACACTCCTGACACCCTGGACAGGCCTGGGGAAACACTTGATTGCTTTCATTATTACGCAAGAAGCTCATTAGGGTCACAAACACTGTACTTACTGTAAACTCGTATTTTATCTTCAGGTGCAAATTAAATTTCACACAGGTATCTTGTTTGGCTTTGAGTGTTTTGTGTTCATCTGATAGTGAGATCAAATGATCCCCTTCCCCTTTGTTTTTGTCTGTGCAAACACATTGTATTATTAACTGCTGCGGAGGCCTTCAGATGTTTATTGAACTCAGAATAGTTTTATCTTCATTTTATGTATGGATATCCTCACGCCACACCGCCGTGGAGTAGTTAGTGATACTGTAGATTTTAGAGCTCATCGGGTGTTTAATTGAAACCACTTCAACCTTCAGTCTTTTTAAAAATAAAATCCCACTTTTTCCGTCTAAATTTAATTGGATTTGGTTGCTTCGAAGTTTGATAAAAAAAGGGGGTGGTTTGGTAAGCAGTCGCTACGAGGCCAAGAGAGTTCTTCAAACAGCTGGTGTGATGTGTTTCATCATATTTCCATCACCCATTAGATCTGTGTATTTTCACACACGGTTCAAGTAATGTAGTAAATATAACACACAAGCAAGTAGAAATCAGTCACACAAACACAGATATGCTTCACATTTGTGCTGCGATTTCTGCAAAGTTATCAATCGACGTCTCTGTCTTTGTCTGTGTGTTCAGCCTACATCGAGGACGTGGCGCGCTGCGTGGACCAGAGCAAGCGCCTCATCATCGTCATGACGCCCAGCTACGTGGTGCGGAGGGGGTGGAGCATCTTTGAGCTGGAGACGCGGCTGCGCAACATGCTGGTGACGGGCGAGATCAAGGTCATCCTCATCGAGTGCGCCGAGCTGCGCGGCATCATGAACTACCAGGAAGTGGAGGCCCTCAAACACACCATCAAGATGCTGACGGTCATCAAGTGGCGCGGGCCGTCCAGCAACAAGCTCAACTCCAAGTTCTGGAAGCAGCTGCTCTACGAGATGCCCTTCAAGCGCATGGAGCCCCTGAGCATCTCCCACGAGCAGGTGCTGGACGTCAGCGAGCAGGGCCCCTTCGGCGAGCTCCAGACCGTCTCGGCCATCTCCATGGCGGCGGCCACCTCCACCGCCATGGCCACGGCGCACCCGGACTTGCGCTCGACCTTCCACAACTCTTGCCACACCCAGATGAGGCAGAAACACTATTACCGTAGCTACGACTACGACCTACCGCCCGGCGGCACGCTCCCGCCACTCTCCTCCACGCTAGGCAGCCAGCACACCTACTGCAACATCCCCATGACGCTCATCAACGGACAGCGGCCGCAGTCCAAGTCGCCGCGCCAGCAGAGCCTGGAGGAGGCCCACGGCAATAACGCCATGCTGCCGCTGCTGCCCAGGGAGACCAGTATATCCAGCGTGATCTGGTGACAGAGACGGCGCCGGCCCGGGATAGACTGTGGTTCTATACGATGTCCGTCACCACTGGCACTTGGACCCCGAATGCGCCGGAGCCAGATGGACCTGAATGGCACTAAGCTACTTGCTGCTGTTGAATTTGCACCAGGAAACACCCAGGGGGAGGGGAGGGAGGGAGGGGCGGGGGCGTCAGACACACTGGACATATTGGCGATGGAGGTGGTGGCAGATTTTTTTTTTTTTCTTTCTTTTTGGTCCAATAAGAGCTTTTATTGACTGAACTGAAAAGAAGCAAGGAGAACTTTTTTGTATGCCTGTATAAACACTCACGTAACACAAGCCAACACCTACGATCATTTACCCAGAAAGTCAAGGAATACAGGGTCCTGTACATACGTTTTTCTAATTCTTTGTAGCATCAGTGTTTGGGACTTGTTTCTCGTTTAACATCAGTTGGGACTCTTTTTTTTTTTTTTCTTTTATTTCAGTTTGTACAAAAGTGAAGCAATGGCCTGTGAGATGTTTTGGATAAACCGTTGTTACCTTTATCTTAATTTGTTGGCTGGTGTAGTTTATAAAGCTTTTGGGGGTTTTTCGGGCGGGGTGGGAGGCGAGGTCAAAGTGGCAGCCTTCGGCGGACGAGAACGACTCGGTTGGGATTTCCCCGGGAGCTTCAGCTCCGGCGGCTGCTGTAAGGGTTGAGGATCTGGACTCAACCAGAATATGCAAAACATGGAGTCCAGAGAGCGGAGACGAGATGGGTTTTCCAAAATCGATCATATTCCAATGCTTTCAGAAAAGTCATATCTGTGAAGGGGGATATGAAGAATATGGTGCTAGGCTTCACATCTCTGTTTCTCTCACGATTTACTTTGAAAAAAACAGCCTTGCTCTTTACCTTAACAGATGAATATATCACCGAAAAATTAATTATGTGTATTATTTTATGACAAAAGAAGAGTCTATTTTTGTAACTGAGGGATATTTGCTTAGAGAAGTTATACCTATAAAGTTTCTGACAGAAGGAATCGGGGAAACGTAATTAAAAAAAACAGTGTTTTTGTTATGTGGAACTGCACAGCTCACGAAAATCGATAGGTCATTCACTAAATGTCTTACCCTTATATTGCAAGAGAAAAAAAGTTTTGTGTTTTCATCATTAAAAAAATGAGTTTTGACATTTCAAAAAAAAAAAAAAAAAAAAAAACACCACTTCTGACTTCAGCTCAGCGGGCTTTTCATGTCGGTTGATTTCACAGTCGTGGCAGCGATTCGCAGTTGATTTAACAAGAATGGAGCCGCGCTATCGATGATGTCAAACGGAGGAGCCTTGACATCCGGCGTCACCTGAAGCATTTACCGTACCTGGTTTCCTCTGTAGGACCAAACAAGGCTGTCCAGGGCTAAACCATTATCTCTGTTATTCATTTCCTCTTAAATGACAGCTCTGTTATTTCTTTGCCATCCCCCTCGTCAAAGGAAACGGTTTGTCAGTTGCTCTATAAAAAAAAGGTCCCCGGCTGCTTGGCACTGCAATGGGATATAGGAATAAAACAACTGTTCTGATGAAGAGTTTTATCCCAGGAAGAGTCTGAAAACATCTGTAAGAAATGTGATTAATGTTTAGTTATTAATATTAAAAAGTATAGAGGATGTAATCAATTATATTTTTGACCTACTGACCAGTAATCACTACGGAGTGTATCCTCCTCAAAACCAATAGCCTCTTAGAATGAAACCCTTCCAAATAAGATGTAATTAAGTGACATTTAAAAAGTGCAAATCCTGGAGTATGTGTACCTATACAATAGAGATGCTATGTAGAGCAAGTTAGACCAAAGCAAGCTAAAGTGAACCATCCTCCATTCATAATTTTTTTTTTTCTCTCTCTCTGAGGGAAGCCTCCGTCGCAATCGGTACAACTTCATCAAACCATACGAAACAAGAGCTATTCTCACACATCCACCGAGACCTGTGAAGGCGGCCTGCGCGCTCACTCCTCCTGCAGCTGTGCCATATTATTTTGTTTTTCAAGGAACTAACCTCATACTAAAAATACCTGCAGCATCTCATAAGGTGTTTCATTTAGTGCCATAAAAATATGCAAAGTGAGAAACTCGTAAACAATAAATGAAGAGTTGTGTTTTCTTCCCCCTCTTCTTTATCTTCTTGCAATTTTCAGTTATTGCTTTTTGATTTTTGCTTTGGCAGAATATTTCAAAACAGGCTTGAATTTATTTTTTATTTTTTATTTTTTTCACATTTCAGAGCTGACAGATTTGCAGCCCTCTTCATGCAAGATCTTTCAAGCAACAGATTATTAGAACCAGGCCTGTTTTGTTGTTTTTTATCCACCTCAATCAGACCTTTTCCCCCCTATGAAAAGAAAGATGGGTTACGTTCAAGAGCACCATTTCTGAACAGAGGAGTTTGTTGTGCTCTACGACATGGCATTGTGTAAATATAATCAAGACAATAACGTGATTAAGATGAAGACAATCGAGCCATATTCATGAAACCAATGGTCATTATTCACAAGGCCTCTCGCAGCAGAAAATCCTAATCCTGACTGGAGGTTAACACATAGAATCAATGAGATTTTGACAGGAGCTTGGCATCAGCGCTCCTGCTTCGGGAGGCCCTGTGAATACTAATGTTGGCATTTTCTAAGTGGGGCGATACACATTTTTGTTTCATGATGAATTGAACATTTCTGGCGACTTGGCTTTGATGATAAAGATGACGATGAATAACAATGACAATATATAGCACAGAATTATTCCAGGCACTTTCACGACTCTTGAGGCGACGACGTCTCCTGTTTCTGATTTATTTTCTATTATGTATCTGCAATGTTCATTAAAAGAGATACTGTTATTATTAATAAAACCACATTTACGGTAATGTGATTCCTCATTGCTGTGTGTGTGTGTGTGTGTGTGTGGAGAGAGTGAGAGCGCTGTGTTTGTTTGCAGGAAAGAAAACGCCACCCGGCTCACTTTGTTTATGGAGCGGCGGCATAGATTGCTGACGATGCCCGGATCTCTTTTTCCTGGCGGGGAGCCGACGCGGCCCCAACCGCCATAACTCTGCCGTCTCCCGTAAAACCTTGAAACAACAATCAATACGTCTCCTTATTCCACTCAGAGACTGAATCAGCCCAGGCCTCATTTTAGAATAAGACTAAATCAGGAGAGTCAATGCATTGAGAAACACTTAAAAAAAAACAGCGTGGCCTGATTGTTGTTTGACCCTAGTGCACCTCAGCTTCACCAGCTGGCACAGATAGACTCCCAGAGGAGGCAGCAGCAGCTCTCATTTAATGTGATCATGCAGATTGCAAAAGTCATATATGCAGCAGCGTTCCCACCTTAAACTGTCAATGCGTTTCTCGAATGCAACTGAGCCCACAGAAAGCACAGGCGAGTTTGCTCAGTTAAACTGTCACATCTGAAGTCTCTAAGAAAACAGGATGCTTTTTCTTCCAGCGTGCTCGGAGGCAGATAAACAATCCGTTTCTTTTGCTCCCCTCTGACTCAGAGCGTTCTGCCCATAGTGTAGCCATTTGCTTATTTTGCTGTGATCAAAGGGAGAGCATTGGAGAGAAAAGAAAAAGCAAAGGCACATGAGGAGGAATCTCAAAATACTGCCAGACAGTGTTAATTAGTCTCAATATGCTCTTCTCCAACCACAGTTTGGTCACGATTTGGTTGCATCAACTGTATCAGCCAGCTAATTTACTTCATATTGCAGTAGAGCTCCACTCACCTGCATCAGCTGTTCAGAATATTAATCCATATGTATTCTTTAAGAGTTAGAAATGTAAGTAATGCGGCTCGTAACAAAGTGAGCTGGTTTTTATACGAATCAACACCACAGCCTGTAAATGTTCAGTTCTTGAGCCGAGGGTGCTTTGCAGCTGTCGCCAGCCAAATCTGCATTATTGCATAATTTGAGAACTCCCATATTAATTGTAATGAGTGAAGGCCTTATTCTAATCAACCAGAAAAGTTTGTTCAATTTCTAGGAAGTCGAAGGTCACGATTCTACTCGTCCGTGTCATTTCCCAAGATATCAAACTATTCCTTTAAGCAACAGTGTTTCTTTGTTGAAGTTCACCATGTCCCCCACCATGTTGGCCCAGTCCCATCAAGACCATGTTTGTCCAGTCCCATCCAGACCAGAGTTCCCTTCAACCTCTGCATAAATTAGCATGTGTGCAACTTGAAGGCAACAAAAGTAGCTGCATGTGCAAGTAAGTCAATCATAGAAGATGCACAATAATAATTAATAAACAGAATCACTTTAGTATAATCGGATGACATCATGACCTCACTACTCTTATAGTTGTACATTTGATCTACATGGGGGAAAAAAGTCTGAGGATTCACACTTGAATTTAATCTCTTCCTCTCGCAGACCAGCTGAGTGAATCTTTCCATATTGCAGCAGCGATGTGAAGAAGCTAAATCTTTTCCCACAGGTGAAAGGAGCCGCGCCAGACGAGTTGAGCAGCTGCACCCCGCTGTGCAACATCCTCGCACGCCTTGTACCGAACTGGAGGAAGCTCCGCGTTCTTCCCCGTGGCCATCTCGTTATTCTCCCATCATGCTTCGAACACGAGGCTACATTCTAATCATCTGTGAACGCACAAAGCCTCCAGATGTTTTTATCTGCGCCGACATGTTGCCGTGTGAGTGGGTGTCTGTGGAAAAAGGGGGGCTTTCCACAGCTTTGCCCCCCCCCCCCCCCCCTTCCTCAAATGAAATCATTTTCACTTCATTACAGTGTCACAGCATAATAAGCTCCCTGAACAAAAGTGTGTGACATGGAAGGGAGGAAAGTGAGAGCAGATCAGGCTACATGCACAGATGTTTTGTTTCCTCTACCTTCACACACACACACACACACGTACTGGTGAGGAGTATTACTCACTCTGGCAGGTATACCATGCCCCTGCGTGTCCCACAGGGCCTTGTTACTCGCAACTGTGTGCTCTGTGCCCTGTGTGACACGTCTTCCACTCCAAGAACCAGGCCAATTGTCTGTGCATGGATAGGTGGCGGTGGAGGCAGCGAGTGTGTGTGTGTGTGAGAGAGCTGGAAGCATTGGGAGAGTGGATGCAGGCAGCTGTTAACCCAGTTTTTGGAGTCATTCTGAACTCACCATGGTTCAGCACGGCATAATTGCCTGTGCATGGTGCAGGGATCAGTGATCACTCACCAGGCCCTGTAATTTACTGTTACTTCCTGCAACAGTGGCTTTAATTATGTATCATTTTACAATAGTATTGATGTGTGGTGTGGCGAGGCTGGGTATTGATTTGACAGTGGATGCAACCAGCTCATCCAAGCACACTCTGACGTTTTCATGTCTCAATTGAACAGATCAAAAAAAGCGACATCTCATTGACTTATTATAATCTGAATAAAACGCCTGACGCCAAAACTGAGCAGCGACCATCTTCTGTCCACCAATTGAAAAGATGCAGGAGGAGGGAGAAGCAGCCAGCGCCGGGAAATCCAAAGTGAAACGCTGTCATCTGCTGGACGTGCTTCACCCTGCACCGGCTGACTCGGTCCCCCTCGCAAGGCATGCCGGGAGAAGAGAGGACCCAATTTGAGCCATTATGGTGAGAGTGGGGTGACGCACAGATCATTCAGTCATGATAAAAAAAAAATGCACACGTCTTTGCTAAATTGCCCCAGTTAAAATCTTTTTGCCATCTAAAGCCTATAATTGTGACAAATGGAAGCGTGTGCATTTTCCTTTAAAGCACTTTCTATGGCTCCCTAGCGAGTAATGATACAGACCAAGCACAGGGTGGATGTATAATGAGGGACATGCTATATTTTCTTTATTTGTGCCACATCCTGTAAATCAAAATTTTAAAAGAGCTTTTGGGAATATGGGGCTGTAAATGATTTTGCTCTTGGGGCTACAGGATTGAGAATGAGCTGATAGTATTTCTATATTTTGCACCTGTCGTGTTCACCTGTGCTGACGTGTGAATGGCACTAATTGACAGGCTGGGCTGTAAAAACTGTCATGCCATCATTGTTAAATAACCTCATAATGCTGACTCTGTTTTTCTGTTGCTATCAGTCTTAGGAGAATAAGTTTTATTCTTATTCTAAGGCGGCGGCGTGGTAGCGTCACGCAAGGTGTGCTCGCAATGGATTGTGGGTCGGACGGAGAAACTTGGCATGTGTGCACGCCACTTTTCTGATTTTTCTAGATTATATTGTCGGATTTTGTGGATTTTTTTGCCGATCAAATCTCAAACCAGGTAAGAAACTACACTTTAAGCATCGCGCTCATTATCGTATATTTCAAAAATATGTTTGTTGCTTCGCTTGAACTTGCGAAACAAACAATTTGTTACGGTGAAAGTTTTGGACTTTAATTATGACGATTGTTAAAACGGTAATGCAGGACATGTTTTCGCAACAAATCTCTTTGGAAATTTTACAACTTGCAAGCACAGGTAGTTTGAAACGTTAGCATTGAGCTAGCTTTGCTTACAATGAAAAAAGCCTGTTAATTGTTTGCTAATTAAGAGGAAAGGACTTCCGCTGTGTGAGCCGTCTTTAGCCTCACATTACTGCAGTTTGATGCCAGATAAACTGATAAATATACATTGTGATTTGGGCCATGTTTTGATCATGAGTGTTTTGACTTCAGCATTAATTGGTTATTTAAACGAAGCGGCTCGCCTTAATGAACAGCTGTTAGCTTTCAGCCCGTTAGCCACAATGCTAATGTGCGCCCCCTGCAAAGACTCCGCCGCGGTAAAAAAAAAAAAAAAAAAAATAGTGTATAACTTTTAAACAATTGACTTGAAATGATAAATGTCTAAAAGCACTCGCAGCAAGTAAAGATGATCTAAATGTTTTATTGTTAAATTACACCTGTCGTAGCACTATAGCGTGGCTTAGTTAGTCTGTTTAAATAATGTTTGTGTTTCACTGAACCACAGTTGATTGTTTCTCGTGGAGGTTTTCCAACAACAACTGTCATTTCGCAGATGTAAACAGGCCTGATGGGCACATTGTTGAATAGATCACTCACAGTCAGAAATGTGGTCCTTTTTTAGTGTTGATGATAATATGAAATACTGCATCAGACTGCCAGAGGTAAGATGCATGTAATGATGTTTATTATTGATTCATTCAGAAAATAGTGACAGTTTTCCCTATTTCCTAAATGTTTAAGTGTTTTGTTTGACCAACAGTCCAAAAATCAAAGATGGCGGCTTGCTTTACTATCGTATGAGATTAAGAAAAGGAGCAGTTACATTTTGACTGACTGCAACCAGACAGTCATTTTGCTTAAAAAATGATTTGAACAATTAAAATTAGTCAGACATCATTTTGAGATTTAATGATGTCTGACTAATTTTCTGCCAATCAATGCATCATGTCACCTCTGGAGTCATGCATCATAGGCTGTAATGCCATGTATTTATTATAGGTTAGGGTTCATTTGTGCCAGTGTAGGAACAGTTGTAGTTGTAGTCTCTTCCTCAGATTGTGTTTGAGTTGTTTGTGCTGTGAGATCCTCCACCTAACAGTAATCTGAGACGAGCTTAGCCGCAGTCGGACTCAGTAGCTGAGAAGGAAAAAGCCATTAATGCAAATGCTTGGAAGATTGCGGCGCTAATACTCAAGGCTAAGCTTATATGTCTGTTGCTGCCTTGAAAGGCTGCATCTGGAGGAAAGAAAAACCCTGAGAGAACAAGCTCAGAAGCAGCATTTTGCTCATTGTCACAAGCGTCAGAAATGTGAAGTTGGTAACTTTTAGGCTTTGGTACCTGACTTTTAACAATGCACAGCCGGTTGTCTTGAGGGAAGATTGAAAAGCACCAGAAATGTCAAGTGGTCACTGTGATTACACACATAACTATGTGCTGCAGTGTTTCTCTGTACAATCCATTTCTGTTGACGCTTTCAGAGCCCACTGTCTGTTTTCTCACACTACAATGCTCGTCTATGTAATGAGTCAGGAGGCAGCCTTTATTCCTCAGCCTCTCAGCAGTCATGTGTTTCTTTATGATCGAGCAGGAGCTGAACTAATAGGTCAGGGCTGTTTCTGCATTATTATGTCTGTGCATTGTCCTTGTGGCATAAACATCAGCTTGTTTCATCTGGCTGTTCTGAAGTCGTTCTTTACAACCTGTGGTGCATTTTAAAATGCAGCCCACAGTTTATTTGACTAGTTAATTGACAGAGCATTAGCCAACAGCAATTTTAATATTAAATGACTTGTTAAAATGTATCTCAGTTAATTGTCAAAACCACAAAAAAAAAAAAAAAGTAAGAGGTTTTCAAATGTGAGGCATGAACACACAGTGACCTGTTGCATCAGGAGGGATTAATCTTCAGTATCATTTTCTTGTGCTTTGATTCAGGCTGGCAGTTCCCAGGTAGCAGCAGCCGCCTCCGACTCCTGGGAAGGCGAGGAAGAAGAGGAGCAGCTCGGCGCCGGCTCCCGACGATGTTAATGAAAACGAGGCGTCGAGGGGATGTTGGCTGAGCGGAGGTGTATTTACTGAAGCTGTGTGAAGAGAGAGACGGAGCCCCAAACCACCGGTGCGTTACAATGTAGCCTGTCTAGCAGCTGTTTTCAGTTTTTTCGGAGTGTTGGATTGGTGATGAAGAGTGTGTGTGTCTGCTGGAGTTCAGCTACAGGAAGTAAATTAAGTGAAAAATACATCAGAGTGCTAATAATTATGATGCTTGCTTTCAAAATATTTAAGGGGCTTAAAGTTGGATTTTACAGCCCTAAAGTGACCACAGTGCTTCTGCAGGAGCTTAATAGCATTGTTCATTCATACAGATTCATTTACTAATAAACAGCTTCTGATCCAACAATTACTTGGACAAGGATTAAGATTTCTGGCTTTTCCAACTCGCTTGTAAAACCACAGCATAAAGACACACTTTATCACCAGTTGTACATACTGTATGGATTTTTTTTGCTTTGTCAAGTTTTTAATACTCTATATATGCTTTTCTTTTTCAGACTGTGATCATCTCCGCCAGTCAAGCTGAGCATCAAAAGTAGGACCTGCTTTACTTTTCTGCTTGGCTTTCTTTGCTGAATGCGGCTTTTTCCATGAGGCAGTGCTTTTGTGCTATGTGTGGATTTATTGCAATGTGTGAAATGTGCATGTGCTGGTTGTCATTTGTTTTGTTGGTCTGATGCTCTGAGGCTTTATTTGCTGTGTTTGGGCTCTGCAGTGTAAATGCTTGTACTTGGAACTTTGTGGTTTGCTAAGAGAGGGTTTCTGGATATATTGAGCTGCATGTGGATTTGTTGAGCTTGGCTGTGAGATGTCAGTGTTGGACAGATGTTTGTATTACACTTTTGTCATTAAAGTCTGGTCTTGTTTCATAGCTTGTTAACTTGTGGCTTTCTGTGCTGACTCCCTTGCTTTGTTTGCTGAACGCAGCTTTCGATGAGGCAGTGCTTTTGTGCTATGTCTGGATTTATTGCAATGTGTGAAATGTGCATGTGCTGGTTGTCATTTGTTTTGTTGGTCTGATGCTCTGAGGCTTTGCTGTGTTTGGGCTCTGCAGTGGTCGTACCTGGAGGTTTGTGGTTTTCTGATATATTGAGCTGCATGTGGATTTGCTGAGCTTGGCTGCCAGATGTCAGTGTTTGGACAGATGTTTGTTCATGTGCATAGTGATCTGGACACTGCATGCTATTGGCAATATGAATCTTAAAGTTTGGTCTTGTTTCATAGCTTGTTAACTTGTGACTTGTCTCGCTCACAGGTGCAAACATGAGGAAAGAGTTTGGATCATAATCATTCTCAGTCTTTTATTGAGGTCATCATGGCCGCGTGTCCTTACAAAAAAAACCTAGTTGTGATGTGCAGCAGTTTTCCAGAAGTGTTCACAATGTGCAGGTGATGCTCTGAGCAGTGAAGCTAATTACAGAGAGAAACACAGACAGGTGTAGAAACATGATCACATGCGTCACTCAGTCCTCCTTCCTCTCGCGCTCTACCGCTCATAAAACATAGACAGCACGTGTTCGTCTATGCTGCTCGTTCCGGTCACGGGTCTGAAGAAGAGTCCTGCCACGGCCCCCGGGTCCATGGACCGCAGGGCGTGCAGCACCGCCCGCAGCCGGCCCACGCGGCCCGCTCGGCTCCGCTGCGCCGACCTGACGTGCGCGTAAAGAGCGCGCTCAGCCTCCCTCTGGAGCGCCTGGATGTAGTCCCGACACTCCAGCTCCAGCACCTCTGCAGCACAGATACAGATGTGATCATCAAAAAGGCTCAGAATAAGTTCTGGTTCAATGTTAAGTAGACCAGAAATTACGCACGGTTTAAAGTTATGTGCGTAAAGTCTTGCGACGCAAAATTCATGTATCCATGGCACAATAAAGACGCGTTAGATTACTGCATCATTATGTATGAAGAAGTCACCGTGAATGTCGTCTACTATGATTAAACTCGTGTGAATATTACAGGAGATTAAAATGTGCCATAAAGTGACAGTGAGCCATCAGATGAGTATTGGAGAAAAACAAGCAAAAACTCATGTTGATTTAGAGTCAAACTGATCCACTTTTATTCTTATAAGATTGATGTAGTTTCTTACCCGCGGTGAACAGGATGGCTCCCTTCAGGAAGGCGTACTCCTTCACGCTGATCCTCAGTCCTCTGCACCGGACTAGAAACGTTTTGATCCCCTCCGCGTCCCCCACGGGCACCCCGGGGTCGTGCGCGTGCACCTCCGGTCCCTGCACCCCCACGTGCCGCTGCGTGTCCCTGCTGTGGGTTAAGATCATGTGCAGCAGACTGGGCTGCGTCGTCTCCACCGTGTCGAAGTCCACGGAGTCCTGCACCATGCCCAGCACCAGCAGCGGCGCCCAGCTGTGGCGCACGAGCCGCAGCTGATCCTCCGCCGGCAAGCCCCGAAAACACGGCACGTTTTTCACGAAACGGAAAGTTTTCACCAGCACCTCCGAGGCCGCTTTGAAAACTAAGCGCGGAGCCCGGATCGCCACCAGTTTCCTCCGGGACGCGCAGGAGCACAGCCGGAGCGCAGCAGGCGGCTCCAGGCATCCCTGCCGGCCCGGAGCGCCTCCGTTCAGCAGGCTGTAGAGGATGCTCCCCCGGGCCGCGTCCCGCCGCTCCCCGCACTCACAGCACGACATGACGCCTCTCATAGCTGCCAGATTGATCATGAGCCTGTTTGGGCGATTATCATCTTTTTTATAGAGCAGACCAGAAAGATACGTCCGGTCGGTATTTTCACAATAAAAGCACAGCAGCAGGTGTACTCTTTTTCAGATCAGATTGATAAACTGAATATGAAAGCATGTGCACAGTTTCTTCTAGTGTATAATTATATCCTAAATCTCTAAAATATGACATCTTTATACTGATGCAGTAATGTGCAGAATGTGCACATTATGGCCTGGTTTATTTTAATTACTTCGGTTGACATTATCTTCATAACTAAGCTGGTCAAAACACTGGTCAATAATATATTTCAGTTGGAATAATTCCACCTTGTTATGTTGGACTGTTGCAGTTGTAGTTCTCTATTGGTAATAATATTCTAATGCTATTGTTTAACATTGAAATCTGTTCATGTCCAGTTTCATGGGGTGCAGCTGTGAGTGTCACTAGTGCACCTGTACACAGTAAGACTGGAGAGTGATGTGAAGCCGGAGAAAGTGTAGTTGGGTGTGTGTTACTGTGTTTGCTGTGTTGGTATTGATCAAAGAAGATTGTCCATAGGTGGTGTAAATATAGTGCAAAGAAGTGACTGGAGGATGCTCCCTCAGGAAAACAGACTTAAGAATACAACAGTTGACAAAGATGTACTTCCAGTTGTGGATGTGCCATATGATGTCATTGATCATAATATAGCTATAGTTTTTAATATACTAAGTATTTTACCTTGTTGAGGTAATGACATCATTACCACAGCTCCATGGTGAAGATGTTGGTTCCAAGAAAGGCAGTAACAGCAGATCAACTACATTGGCTCAGCGAAGCGTCTCTGAATCTTTGGCAGTTGTGCTCTGTATGTTGTCACATCATCAAGAATATCGTTATTGCAGAAATACACCAGAAAATCATAGTATTATTTTAATGCCGTATTCCCCCTTCCATGTCTTGTTCTGTGTTTCATCAATTTTAATTCACATGTAATGATGAAAATGAAGTTGATGTAGTTGAGTTTTTTTCATGTAGTAGATGTGAAGCCTTAATTTTGAAAGCAAAATCAGCAACATCCAGCCTCACTCTGGTTGTCTGTATCTTGCTTGATACAACCTCCAAGTACTTGTTGACTAAAGTCAAATGAGAGCTGGCCCAAGACATTGAGGGGCCCTGAGCAGGACTTTTTTCAGGGACCTCTCCCTATGCCCCAAACAACAGTGATCTGTGTTTTGCATAGGAACACTGTGTCTGTAATGACTGCAACAGCACACAACAGAGCTTATTGTACATTCTGAGTTTTGTAAATACGTGAGGAGAAAAACCCCTGTTCAGTCTCAGAGGCCTAATTTGACATGTTTTGAATCAGTGAGTTGGCTGTTAGAGGTAGAGAGAGGGAGGCATGCTGAGTCCTGTTTGTATGCAAAGTCCTGCAAATGGGTTTCAGAGGGCAGGATGGACTCCTGTTAATGTGAGATCCATGCCATTAATTCAGTTTGCACAGGTCGACTTCAGACTTTAGCCTTTGTCTGTTTCTAGTCACAAGTGACCAGTGTGTCCGTCAAAGTGCCCTTGAGTAGAGATGCTTGCTCATAATCAGGCTAGTTTATAAGGTGGCTAAGTGCTTCACATGAAGATTCTGATTTCTGAAATTAAATCTCATCTTATTTTTTAATCAATTGATCCAAAGTAACAAATTACTTGTAGAATCACTATTGTGTGTTTACAAAAATTTCAGTCTCTTGAAAAACAAAAAAATGAAGCATACTGTGAAGATTGTAGTTTTATCATCCCCTGAATTGAATGCAGAAACGTTCAACCAGCAGTTCAATCTACTAATTGCTGTTGTGAATCTCTTAAAGGTTTATTTATATAGCAAGTTACATGTATTAATTCCAGGTTGAATTAGTATGTGATGAGGCACTGGTTCAGAAGTGATGCAGTCAGACCATGGTGCACAGAGGTTTGTAGGTGGTGAATTTGGTTGAGATGGGTCATAGCGGATGAAAGTGAGATTGTTGTCTTGCATCAGAGTTCTTTAACTTTGTCACATTGTGAAGGACAGTAAAGTTTTCTGACATTGAATCTAATCGCACCTGATCAGTATTTTTTTCCAAGCAGAGGCAGGTAGCCATTAGACTTTAATTCCATTTCCGCCGCCACAGGTTTTAAAGCAGCAGGGTGACGGGAGCATAAAAGGAAAGATGCCCTCGGCATGTAATTACCTGAAAAGGCCTCCTCCTTTCTCCTTGTACAGAAAACGGTTTCTATAGTGACGAAGTGTAGCAGAAAACATGCGTCTGAATTCAAGCCAAGAACAAATCATGATGATTATACAAAGATCAATCCGGGACATAAATGGGCTGAATTTTCTAAAGAATTCTGAAGGACTGAGGCGCTTTTCAAAGTTTTTGCTAATGATCCTTTACTGTATTTCTCAGGGTTGTTTAAGAAGAGTTTCATTCATCACCAGGGCCTTTCACACCTTTTCACATTGCACTTAAACAAGCTCCAATGCCGAGACAAGCCTTGAGTCAAAACATAGAGAGCTCTCCTTTTGTTACAGTGTTGTCTTTATATTCAGTTTATGGGAGGGAGACCTTGTGCTGAAATGCGCAGTGCTCAAACCGAGAGAGAAATCTATGATGCGGTCCATTTCGAGACACTCGTGGTTTACCACCATGACTGTTTTGACTGATCTGCCTGCTCATATATTGGATTACCTGTTGTAAACGGTGCAACTGCTCAGACATTGGACATGAGAATATATTGACTCCAGCGTTGTGAGGCGTTGGTCTTTGCTAGAAAAGGCGCTCTACCAGGGTTATGTACCTTTTTATTATTCAGCTTTTAGATCCAAACTTTATTTAAATATGCAGGACATAACTTTTAGAAGAATTTTCTTTAAAAGCAAGTCTATATCTATAAATATATAACTATCTAAGATGACTTTGCAGAACGTTGAACTCGTAAAAATGTCTGGATCTGGCAGCTGCAACCCCACATATAAAAAGTATATGTGCACATAGAGTAGCTCATCTGTATGCTTTGCAGATCAGATGTGCAGTTTAAGCCGAAGCCAACAGCCTGGTAATTCAGTTTTAAAAATGCATCATGAATCAATTTTATTCAACTTTGGCCCCAGAAATTTAGTGTGAAATGAGGCTCTTGATTAAAAAAAAGCAACAGGTCACAGCTTGTGTTTGTAGAAGTATTATTACTGTAGTATTACCTCCAATATCCAGTAAATCAAAACAAGACAACTGCCACACGGTGGTTCACGAGCGGCTGTTTGACCTCTCATCATATCACAGGATTTCCTGCTTTCTCAGCTCAAAGCAACCAATTCACAACTGTTGGAGCGAGCGGTGACTTATCTGCGCTCCACAGCCAGAGTACACAGTCAAACAGCCGTCTCTGCAAACACGGCGCGGAGCAAAAACAACAGTCCGCCGTGAAGCGGAGCCCCGAGATGAGCCAGCAAACTCCCCGCTCCATTTAGCACCGAGTTATTCCATCAGGCCCGTCCTGTCCGTCTCTCCAGCTGAAACATCAGTCAGCCATCAGCTCGCCGCGTCTCACAAGACTGATCGCTTCACCCTTGGACGCAAGGACGGACAGGCAGCACGTCACCGCTGTCAGGGGGAAGACCTTTTATCTCCCAGCTGTCAGCTTTTCAGGATTCTGGGGGGAAAAAACGGGCAGTTTTTTAACTGATGGCCGTGTTTTAGGACAATGAGTTCGGACAAACTAGAGTATAGCTGAGGGCCATTCTCTCAGGCTTCGTCTTTTAACATGCAAACCTTCAATTTGTTATCAATTAAAAATCACCTGAGCTACAGTTCCAAGGGTTTTTATCCCCCCCCCCATAAATAATACTCACAATTTATGACCATATTAATGTTAAGTAAAGCTGAAAATTTGAGAGTTAGAATTTTAAAGAATGATTGAATTCATGCCGCTGTCTTTTTTTCAAAAAAGCAGCAGTGAGCACTTTAACCCTTTGGTTAGATTATGGCTCTGATGATAAATTGACTCCCTGTCTGGTCTGATCCATTGAGGTCTAAGACTAAAGGAGGTCATATGTCGTGCACATTTTAAAGCCTTTGGAGCTCACTGTGCTGTATCAATAAAGATGAGGCAGCTGAGTCCTCACAGCTCAACCTGATGAGCCAGCAATGAGCCACCCTGACAGGGGGGCGTCTCCTTATCAAGCCCCATAATCCGAGCCCTGTGTGGACGGCTGCTGAGGTCTTCTTTGCATAAGCTGACCAACGCTGCGGTTCCTCCACTCCCACACTGCTGTGATCAACACAAGCCACCTGCCGCGGTCTCCTGCTGTGTCCAGCTGGCTGACTCGCAGCAGCCCCTGAGTCAGTGAGCCTGTCTGTCTGCCTCCAGACTCCCTGTTGGCCAGCCTCTGGAGCAATATTGCTTCCACCTCTGGCCTCATGGTTTCTTCCCCATCTTCCCCATTCTTACCCTTCTGATTGTTCTGCAGGCCGAGCTGAACTATAATAGGTTCAACATAGCTTATAAATAAATAATTAAGTAAATGACAAGAACCACCTGACTGTCTTACCTCAGAGTTTTGCAATGAAAGAAAAGATAGAATCAGTTCATTTGTTGTTGTTCTGTGCACTTAACTCTCTACAGGGTCAGTTTGCCTAAATTACAGATAAATGTATTTTATATAATTGGTAGTTTTTGAGATGTGATCTGAAATTTTGTGTCCACCAGAATACAATGAAAATTCTCTGTGCATCATTAAAGAATTGCATTTAAAATATTCACAACAACATCTCTTTCCATAACCAGTGTCACTCTGGATAATCCACAGAACACACACAGGTCTGAGAGGAGTGTTCCTGTGGGAGAAAGTGGTTCTAGTATAAATGATTGACAGTGAGGTCTGTGGATTATCCAGAGATGTGGCTGCTGTTTTTAATGTAAGATTTTTTTTTTTTCTATGCTTCCAGCACTTAGTCACTTTCATTGTATTGAGGTGGAGACAGGACTCTCAGAGATGGAAAGCCCAACAATGGACGTTATGGCTAAATACCAGAAGAAGTAACTGAGAGTCTCTGATAGTGTTTTGTATTTTGGGCAGACTGACCCTTTAATGTGCAAACCCAGCAGCTTGTAGCTTGTGTTGAGAACGTTGAAACGTCCCAGAATGCACAGCTCATATTCTGCCCGTTGTTCCAGCCCATCACTTATTAGACTGAAGCTGTAAGCCTGCAGGCAGACACTCCGCACGTCCTTGATTACCAAACCTCAGTCTGCAGCTTTGATATTCATTATTCTGAACTTGGTGTGAACTCAGACATTCTTTATGGTTGTGCTTTTAGGGGCAGCCACAGTGTGTATTTTTAAAAACATACTTATTTGCAGTCCTTGTACTCTGTATTTTGACGTGCCTCTCGACCAGTCAGACAGAACACAAAACAACAGGGCCCTGAAATATGAATGAGGCAGCTAATAATAAAAAAATTAAAAGGCTCTGTGGCTGTGAGCTGTAGTTAAAGTAATTTTATTGAGAAGAAAATGCTACAATACTAAACATTTTGAGCTATCTTTGACTTTAACTTTAATAGGAGTACTTTTGAAAGATTGATCTACACTGATAGTGGTTAATGTGGGAATCAGCTAGGACTTAAATTTTCTTGATATGACGAATGTAAGTCTCGTTATCCTTCGAACCAACTACAAAAAGTTTTTTTGACAGCACAAATTTGCAACTGAATTGCCTGAAAAACTCGCCTTAAATATGTCACCTTTTTTTAATTAACTCGTGCAAATACATATTACTTGAAATTCTCAAAGGCAGCACAGGCCTTGGATTGAACCAGTAAACCCAGAACCAGATTCCACTGAGGCTTCACAATCCTCTTTTAATGACCAGACACTTGTCTCTCCTTGAAAACTGTGCTTTAAATCAATACAGACGCAGAAAGAAATCAGTTTATTGGGTGTTCCTGTGTTACTTAACCAGGGCCTGGCAGCAGTTTGAACCTTAGCTTTATTTTTGCACGAGGATATCAATGAGTTTTCAAAGAACGGGGCTGGCCACAGCAAACAATGCTACGTTGTATTATTTATGAGAGGAATGCAATTTCATATAGACCTTCATTACTTTTTCCTTGTGGGCATGACATTGAATATAGAGAAGATTTACATAGTTGTGTCTGTGGGAGCGTCTCTCATTAAAATCGGATCATTGAGAAATCCAATAGACAAATCTGCACTTGTTACGAGAGCAACGAGACGATATCCAGAATTTTTTGTTTGTTTGTTTTGCAGTCTTAAAAAGCTGCTCTACAGCGTGTTAAGACCGAATGAAATCCCAGTTGGACTTTGTAAATCCGTATGTAAAGCACTGCGAAGTTATTAAACCCAGGCATTAGCTCGCACTCAAGCACACACATCAGAAAAGAAAGAGAAGCAAGACGAGGCGGTTTACTTTAAACACGTAAAAGGAAATATATTTTTTTTAAAAATGAAATAACAAAAAAGAACAACATTTCATACAGAAGAGCTGCTTTTGTCATTTTGTAATTTACACAGGACTTGAAATGAAAACACTTGGAAGTGGAACAACAGCAGCCACACCTCACAGTTGAAAATATTGACTTTTTTGATTTTTTTTTTTAAGGACCCTTCAACTGATGTGCCAGCATACCGAGTTACTGCCGGCGGGGCAGCGTTGCGCCACTTCCTGGTAAAGCATGAAGAGGTTAGGTCACATACTGAGCTTCTTTTAAGGATTAATATACACTGGCTCTTGGTAATTCACTCGTATGACGTACGCACCATTGAAACATTTACACACAAAATTTAGAGTTATTTTCTCTCCCTCAAAACAAGAATACTCCTTTTTATATTTTTAAAGACAACAGTTAACAGTTCCAAAAAGGCGGCTCTAGGATTGGATTCATCCCACCTACACGAGGCCCTCCCCTTCCACACAGACATTCCTACGAACACTTTTTTTTAACAAGCACGGCTCGCCGTTTGAGTGTGAGGAAAGAAGAAAGCGGTTGTCGTGGCGGTCTGCCTGGCAGAAACCAGGGGTGTGCATAGGTGTTACCGACTTCTTCCCCGAGGCTCTGATAAGGCAGTTTATTGTTCTCCTTTCCAGTAGTGTGTTGTTTTTCTTTTTTGTCTTCCAGTTCAGGAGCCACGTTTAGCGGTGGGCGTAAGTGCCGTTTCACAGCCGATCACGTCCCAAGAACGATATTCCAGGTCGGCCGACCGCTTGTTAGCGTTTCACGTACGGAGGGAGAGGGGTAAACACAGCCAGAAGGGAGAGTAGGCAAGACCAAATGAGAACCGTGAGTTGACGAGATGCAGTACACGTCTTCATTGTCCATTTTGTGCAAACTGAGATGTAAACAAAGACCGTCAGAGGTTGAGAAGGGAAGCATGGTACAACAGGCTACAGCAACACACGGAAAGACAGCGTAGAGGGATGCAGTGTGCTCCTTCAAACTGACAGGCACAGCGGGCCGGTGAAATAAATAAAGGGCTGGGGGGGGGCGAGGGAGAAAGAAACTGCCAAGTTTCCTGTGCTTTTTGCTTCACTCAAACTTGCATTTGGAGCTGAGGGAGTTACTTGTCGCCACTATAGCAGCTTCTAATGTGCTTCAAAGTTCGGCTTGTTTGTCACAGGGGCCGAGGAGATTCAGGGATGTCGGAGGGGGGGGAGGACACAGAGTACCACAAGAAGTGCCTTTAAAAGGTCAACACACACACACACAGGCACCCACATAAGACTGCTGTATGGTCATGCTCGCTATTGCCTTTCCAATGTTACCACCCATCCATCAATTAGAAAAGAAAAGTACAAAATATCTACCACACTGCCCCTCCACTCCCCACCCTTCAACTATGTAAGGACAGAACCATATTCACTTTGTTTTTTATCATTTATATATATATGTATATATGTACACAACAATATGCCTTTGAGGCTGTTGAGAAAAAGGGGGTAGGGGCAGGATGAAGTCTCTGTAGTGAGGCAGCAGAGTCTTTAGTTTCTACATTTCCCTCTTTTATTTCCCTCTTTTTCAACAACAGTTTATCTACAGAAATGTATGGTTCCGACGAGAGAGACGTGATTCAAGGGGATTTCGACCAGAAGTTAGCATCCGCGTTTGGATCAGAGATGGATCGTTCAGGGCGATGAGCTAATTGCCGTCGAGCGTACGTCAGTAGACCCAGGAGACGGGGACCCACTGAGGGGTGGTGGACACCAGGTCCACGGCTTCTTCCAGCAGTCGGATGGTGTCGTCGATCTCGTTGTTGATGATGGTCTGGTCAAAGTAGTGAGCGTAGGTCCGCTGCAGCATCTCCGATTCCTTCTGGAGCCGCTGAAGAGAGTCGTCCTGAGGAAGAGAGAGAGAGAGTTTAATGCCTGGTTTTGGTGTGTGTTTGTTGCAGGCGGTGGGCTTCAGGCTCTCCATTGTGGTCCAGTTTTGTAGCTTTTATCATTTGCAATGTGTTGAGTTGGAAAAGGCAAACTTTGATAAGCTGGCCAAACCAAACTACTAATTCTTGGCTGTTGTCTGGATAATATTTTCCAAATTGTAATGCTCAGTTTGAAATATATATTTGTCTTTTGTTGTTTAAATAGCATCAATAGAGCGGTGAGTCTTTCTTTCTAGTTAATGATAGGCTAAATTTTTCTGTTGGGAAAGTAACTGCGATGCATAAACAACAAACAGTACAAGCTATAACTTGTGATTAAGTTTGGTAGGAGCTTATCTTGTTTATACTTCATAGACCACCAATAGAGGCATGATGTTTATGGGGGAAAACAACTGCTAACTAATTTGCACAAGATATCCCCCCCCCCTCCAAATCATCCAGGCTATAGGAAGGAGAGGAAAAATGAAATAGGGAATCAGGGTTGGGCCAAAGGAGACAACGATGCATGAGGCTGCATCAAAAATGAAGACGCACCACCGATAGATCACACAATTAAGAGGATTATTAGAGGGATTAGGGGATTTAGAGGAAATCAAGAGGAATAAAAGTGGACAAAGCTACACAACTACGAGCTACACAAACACAGAGGCCAGACATGCCTTTCTACAACCTCCAAACAAGCTCAACTCACACCATTTAACCAGTACTTACAGGCAGTTTCCTGCACCACTTTGGAACCTTGGGCGCAAATGAGAACAGGCGCGCCAAAGAAAATACAAACATGCTTAAAGCACACATAACACGTGCAGTGAGAGAAACACAGAGCAAAGCAAAAAGGATGGGAACAGAAATTAGGGCGGCTTTCACACTGGCTTTGTTTGAATTGCAGCTGAATTCAGACTAAAAGGCCAGTGTGACTGAATGAGAGTTAGTACGTGCAAACACAGTGAAAATGGAACAACTAGCAAGAGAGGGAGCAAGGAAGTAGTTGTGACTGTACCTCAGTCATGCCTGGGGTGATGGTGGGAGCTGCGATGAAGACAACATAGGGAGCAAACTCAGCTGTCCTGAGGATCTTTAGTGCCTGATGAGAGAGGGAGACATGTTTGTAATTGTGAGCAAATCAGGACCGATGTCTATCCGTAATGCTGCGGGGGCTGCATGATATTTAGCATCTGGTACATGGGAGGGAGTGAGGAAGCCGTTTTTTATTCAACTGTGGTGATTAACAGCAGGTTTAAGTTGATATCACTGTGAAGGCGTGATAGAGTTTTAACACTTTGTTGACACTTGAATGACTTGATCTTCATGGCTTTATGAATGACCAACAGGACTCTTGCTGGAAAATGACATTTGGTCCAGTATTTCATTATTATTAAATATATTTAATTCCATGTGTATAGAAAATGTTAATTAACTGAATTTTATAATCCATTACTGATGCTTGTGTCAGGCATCTGAATATCTGCTCATTGTCCTTGTGCTGTAGCCTTTCCAATGTTGCGCTGGCACCGAATTCAGAATGCAGAGATGTGACTTGGTCCAAACCGGTCAGCTTGCTGTCATGATTTTTAAAGAGAAGAGACTCTGTCTTCAAGTCCTTTGTTACCTGTGGTTCAACATCCAGAATGGAGATCATGCCCTGTGAATGGATCTGTCTGATCGTCTCCAGCCTGGTTCCATACATGGCGTCCTCGTGGCTGCCGTACTCCAGGTAGTCGTTGTTGCTGATGTCCTGCATCATCTGGTCGTGAGACACAAAGTAGTAGTTCTTTCCGTTCTCCTCGTCCTTCTTGGGAGGCCGAGTTGTGTCTGAGCAGAGAGAGAGAGAGAGAGAGAGAGGCGGGCGGACAGTTGGAAGAGAGATGAAAATCATGTACATAAAAGAGAGCTGAAAGAATAGATGACACTGAGTCTGTGTGTGTCTGAATACATTATAGCGTCTATCGACCCTATTGACTTGTTCAGACTTGGTGATGTCTCTGTCCTATGTAATGTTATGAAAAAAAACAACCTTGAATTAGAATGGTGTGGGTTAATTTTTGTATGCTTTCAGTTAAACACGTAACTATCTCATGCTACTTGTCGCACTTGTGACGTGTGTCTGTCTGTCTGTGTCTCCTTACGAGGGATGGGGTAGGCGAAGCGATCAGGATGTTTAGTAATGAGTGTGTTCTTGATGTGCCTCCTGCCGACTCCATGTGCACCTGAATGAAAGGAGACAGTGAGGACAATCGGTTGGTTAATCCAGTAACAGACACTTTGATTGGACAGTTTTGAAGATCATCATCAGGACTCACATGGGGAAATCAAATTCTGATAACAGAGGTTTATGCAGCTCTTTCATGCTCATGATCTGTATATTTATGTTCGTTGGTGTCAAAAAGACCTCACAGAAAAATAAGTATCATTAGCCTGCATATCAACAGCATCAATGACTAACGAGCAGAGACAGGACAAAAAGAAGACATCTTGTACAGGAATAATACAGGCCCTATTACTGTCACACTGTTTTTAATGAACAGAAGGTACATGGAGTATACAAGCACAGCTTTTTATCTTTTCCTTGTTGCCAGATGAACAGGTCTATTGGAAGATCAGGGTGTTCAGGTAGGAGGGAGCCGGTTTTGTTGTGGTTTTGTAGGCAAGTGTAAGAGCTTTGAATTTGATGCGGGCAGCAACTGGAAGCCAGTGGAGCGATCTGAACAGCTGTGTGACATGTGCTGTTTTTGGCTGGTTAAATACCAGACGTGCTGCTGCATTCTGGATCATCTGCAGAGGTTTGACCGTGCATGCGGAGAGACCTGCCAGTAAGGAGTTGCAATAGTCAATGCGTGATATTACTGTAGCCTGTACCAGGAGTTGTGCTGCATGTTCAGTCAAGAGGAGTCACGAGCAGGTTTGGATGTTAGAGTGCAGAGAATTCATTATGAGGAGGCAGGGAAGCCAGGACCTCATTAGAGAGCTGGGTCGGTGTGAGGGACTGAAGATTGCGGCGAAATGAGACCATTTGCGGAAGAGCAGGAGGGTCTTCTGGTAAGGAGACAGTAAATTGAAAAAAGTAGTGGTCTGACAGGTGAAGTGGAGTAACACTCAGAATTGTTGTGGAGCAGTTGCGGCAGAAGATCAAGTCAAGCATGTTTCCTGCTTTGTGTGTGTGAATGTTCTGTTCATACCTCCCATAATGACAAGCGGGGTCATAGCCCTGAATGCCAGAGAGTAACATGTTCAGTTCAACTACAAAGTCACTCAGTTGACACCCTGGAGGGCGGTATATGACAACGACATTTAGCTTAATCAGTGCAGTAACACTGATTGCGTGGTACTCCCCGTCCAACAGTACAGGGTGTGTGGGAGAAAATGGAGTCAGCAGAGAGTGCAGCTGGTGTGGCAGTGATTTCTGGATGGATCCAGGTTTCAGTCAGGGCTAGGACCTGAATATCTGAAGAATTAACCAGTGTTTGGATTAATTCTGTTTTGTTTACAGCCGAGTGGCAATTCCATAGACCAAAGTTGAAAGAGGCACCAGAAGAAGAGGCTTTTGTGAGGTAGCGCAGGTTTGCATTTTCTGTAGAATCTGCATTTTTTTCGAAACCCTTGGACAACAGGGATGGTATTGTAGCACATGGTGTGTGAGGCGGGCAGTCTCGGTCCTTGCTCGGTGGACTCGCGCAGGTTCACTCGCAGGCGGAACCCGCCCCTGTGAAACCAGCAAGTGCTCTGGACCAACAAAGTCTGAATACCATTGAGTGAGATGTTAAACCTGCCCTTTAATGAATTCAGTTGTTTTGTGGTAAGTGCTGACTCCAGGGATGTTTCCCCACTGATTTCGTAGTGTCCATCCTGGTTGCAGTCAGGAATTCTCATTCACTGACATGCTTTAGGTTATAGTTTTCCCTTGAGATGCAGTGTTGTTCAGTGAATTAACTGGACCCTTTGAGTAAATCTAACATCTCGCTCAATGGTATTCAGAAAAATGACTTCATCAAACATCCAATGAGCAGAAAGAAGGAAGAGTAATACAAGTCAGTGATGACCCAACAGTGATGACCCAAAGTACGCCTCAGAACTATTGACTCAATCATTGATGGGATGCACAGGACATCATAATAACAATAGTGGAGATTTGCCCAGAACCTAGTATCCTTCAGTGCACCATTACCAGAATCCCACTATGGAAGTGAAGTTCATTAGAAACACAACTACCCTCAGATCAGATTATCCAGTGACAAGTGACAGTTTGTTGCTCTCTATTCCCCTCTTGTAGATAACTTTTACAAGAAATACACGCACGCACGCACACACACTAATAACTACTGTGCAAAATTTCAGGCCAATGCCTCCACTAGTTTCAGAGACATGAAGCCTTCAAAAAGGGGGCATGGCCCCATATATAGCAGAGAAACCAGTGTTACAACCAAACATCCATAGTTTGATGGCTAATAAAATCTTAATAACGCAAGGTCTAATTGATATATGAAGTTGTTGAATTGGTGAAAATGCCATTCAAAAGGTTACATCACATGCATGTCAACCACTAAAAAATGCTGATGTATACTGATTTTTTTTTTTTTTTGCATTTTTGCATGAAATTGTTGGTCAAATTGTCTGTATTAGCAAAAAATCTGGCAAGGTCTAATTGATATATGTACCAAATTCAAATGTCAAAACCTTCTATATTCAGCCTTAATTAAATAGTGTTCTTCACAGTGGCAACGCTCCAAAAACCAACAATTTCATGCTCAGAAAGAAATGTTTATGTGATGTAACCTTGTGAATGGCATTTTCAACAACTTCATATTTGAGACATATCAGGTGGAACTTGTCAGATTTTTGCTATAAGCATTCAAAATACAGCCACAATAAGCTTTTTTCCATTTCTAGACGCTTATATATGAGAAAATATAATTTTTGTCACAGATTATTTTCCTCTTAGTACTGTCTCATATATTAAAATCAATTATACATCTGGCCTCATTAAATCTAGAGAGATAGAGAGCCAAAAAGGCTACTGTGGACAAACGCACATTCCAGGAAGCCACATTTGGCGTGCCATAACTCTGCAAATACGTCACATACAAAGCTTTCTCCTTCTGTGTACAGAGCCTTAATTAGTATTATTTATTTATTACCTATTTTGTATAAAGCAGTTCAAAAGTTATAAGCCATCAAACTATGGATGTTTGATTGTAACGCTGGTTTCTATGCCAAATATGGGGCCAAGTCCCCTTTTTGAGGCTTAATATTGCCAAAACTAGTGGAGATATTGGCCTAAAATTTTGCACAGTAATTATAGTGATTTGGCATGGAATTACCCAGGAAAAACAACTAACAATAGTGAAATCAGTGTTTAGTTGGAATGAAAACTTGCACTTACCAAGCAAAACTAGTGTTTTCCTCTTGAACGACGGCAGTTTGACCACCTCCTCGTATGTCACCAGGTCTAGTTGGTCGAACACTGGAGATCAGAGGAGGAGCATTAAGTTAGTACAGTAGCTGTGAAGGGCTAACATGCTGGGTTCCGGTTAGATGGAAATGTAAACTACAAGGACAGTATACACTAAACTATTTTGAAATTGAAAAATATATTGAAAAAAATAATCTGTAGGTGAATTGTAAAACAAAGTCCAATAAAACATCCGTGCAATAAATCATACTTCATCGAGGCTGAGTTTTTGTTGAGCCTGTTTTACAGAGGTGTTTTTCTACTCATTAGTATAAATTGGCTGGACAAAATATTATTAAAACCCTGAGAATAATACAATTCAACACCTCAAACAAAGACTCAACATGAAGGTATGATTTACTGCAAGGCTGTTCTATCAAACTACACTAGTTACCAGTAATAATCTGACATGTACATATTCCACAATAGTGCAAACACAATCTATCTCAATAAATGCAAACCTAATAGAGAATCAGAGGGGACATCGGCAATGCCAGTGCTAATGAGATTGATGATAATTTCAATGTTTTGTCCCTGTGGCTTAAATCAAGAATGCTCAGTCAGATGTGTTTTTAATATTTAGAGCAGAGTTATTCAAATGATGCCATAATGTACACCTACTGCTAGTTCAAACAAGCACCAAGCAGACTCAAGGAAAGGCAAACACCTTGAGAAAGCATTAAAACGTGCTTATTTGCACTAACCTTGGTCAGATGGAAAAACATAACCAAGATGAGCTGACTGGCATCTTGTCAATTTGAATTGCATTTCTAATAACAAAGCGGCCGTCATTTTAAAGTCAAGGAGACGTTAGGAAAAAGGACGAGGTTTAAAAGCAGAAAGAGGAGGAAGAAAAACACAGAAGCTGGACGCCAGCTGTCTGGAGTTACTTACATGCAGCCATGTCATTGGGTAAGAGACAGCATGAAATATGGACAAAGGGTGGGAGCGGAAGGGTTAATAAAAAGACACCATAAAAGGGCAAAAAAACAACAACACCGTAACAGAAATTATAAACATCAAAAGCTGTTAATTGCAACACTGTTAGTTACTGAAAAACAAGGCGAATCGAGACAGCAGTAGGAAAGGTCTGTCAGAGGGAACAGGCGTGCAGCAGTTACACATACTGGACGTTACAGGGGTGCAACTATTTATCACACATATCCTTTAAACCGAGCCACTTCAATCAAAACACGGTTTTCAAATGGTACAAAAATACTCGTCACTAATCGGCATGACACATAACTAACAAGTCCCTGACACCAATTTCACAGTGCTACCTTAATTTGGGTCACTGCTTAGCTATCAAAATTCAGTGCTGCTTGTAGTGGGTTAGCTTCACTCTGTTGCACATTATGTTGTCTTACCTGCATTGTGCTTGGCCAGGTACTTGTCTTTGTACTGCTTCTTCTTCTTGCCAAACCAGGTACAACTGGCCTGCTGTTCCTGTTTGGTCTTCTCCATCGCTATACACGCCACGCGCCTGAAAGGAAAACGTGTACTGATCAATTAAATGGCCTTGTCTGTGATTCAAGATTAATGTTGTATAGATCTGAAGGGTATACAAACACAGTCAGATTTTTTTTTTCTCTTCTCTAATGCACACAGATACAAGGTTTAGATACATGGTTGAGTTGGCTGAGTGTTGCAGTGAAGCTACTCCTAAACTCTTGTGGTGTATAGTGGTAACACATCTGTCACATGTGATAGAAGCACCAGGTTCAAATCCTGGCAGGAGTGTGGCTTTACAACGCTTTCTAGGCCAATAAGTGTTTATTAGTGAAATCTATAAATACAGTTATCCACATCCCAACATATAGAAGCTGACAGATAGCTCTAACCTACTACGAGTATTAAAGTTAACATCTTTCTTTTCCAAATAGTTGCAACTTACAGCCATAAGTCCTACTGTTCTTCAACAAAGGTTATAAAGGTCAATTTTTGTTGAAGCTGGAGCTCTGTGATATTTGTATTTTAGTAGGGCTGAAACGATTCCTCGATTACAAAAAATGATTGAGGAATTTTCTCGCGTATTCTGCTCCTGCGCTTTGTGCTTAAAGCCGATAAAACTAGTATAGAGCTGTATGTGGATACACGAGGCTGTATCTCCGTCATGGATTGGTTGATTCCAGTGATCGACATCTCCTTTGAAGTGTTAGAGCCAATAGAATACAGGAACAGCCACCAAAGTGAGATTGACAGCACATTTAGAAGCCCCAGAAGGCAAACAAAGCCTCCCAGGGTTGTTTGCATTGTGGCTAAGGAAGTAGCGCTCACTGTGTCTAGTGTGAATTTACCAATAAACTTTTCATGGCAAAACAGCTAAGGTAAGAGAAATTTTACGACTATAGTTTGACGAAGCGATTTCGTTTTGCTTGTCCATTTTGCATAAAGTACCACAGCGCTATAGCCAGAAATATGACGCTATATTTATATTTCTATATTTGATAATTCATTTAGCTGTGTTTGGTGCATGTAAAAATGGCTTGTGCCTTGTATATTCTTGTAGACTAGGTTCTGCTCTTTAATTTGATGTGCAGCATTACTAGCCCCAATTGGGGGACCCTCTGGCAAAAATATGTTTTATCCGATTACTAAAATATTCGATAGCTGCAGCCCTATATTTTAGTGTTGCTTCATATGCATCTCAACATAATGCATGAAAATGCATGAAAATACAGTTTCACCAAAACCTTAACATTAGAACCTTCGTGAACGTTGGTCTGTTGTTGCAGGGCTGTTGTATTACACTGCCTTGCTTTAACTAGGTGTCATTAATGAACTGGAAACTGTGTGGCAGATGAAGGTTTCGTTGTGTGTCAGATTTAACTCACCACTCCTGTAGCTCAGGCGAGGGGATGAGGCCTGCAGTGCCGTTCTTGGTGTTCTCCAGCTTTCCCTGCCACCAGTTGTGGTCATCCTTGGAGATGATCTGTATGATGTCGCCCACGCGGAAGCGAATGCCTGCCTCCTTGCAAGGAATGAGGTCGTCTTTCGCCGGGTCGTACTCAAACTGAGCGCGTACATAAATCTGTAAGGGCAGAACAGTGAGACAAATAGTTTGTTAGGCACTGGCACAGTGGCAAAGAATAGCGATCATAGGAGAATATATGGGAAAGACTATGATGGGCTGAGCTGCCCATATGAAAGGACACTGGCTAGATCGTTAGGTAGTTAGAAATGCGGCACTGACGTTTGTCATTAAAAGATACAAAGACAGCAGAGGGAAAATCAAGAGCGTAGCGTATAAGCCGAAGCAGGAAAGGGCACAGACACTGAGATAAATGAAGAGCAAGACAAACAAAGCGTTTTACCACATCTCTGCCTGTGGGCGTGTCCGTTTTATCGACGGCTTATGCGCAAACATCCACATTTGTTTTCTTGCCTTTTTACGTCCACTGACGAGCCAGGTATGAAGCCTAAGCCTTGATAGCTAGCATGGGATCTAGACACCACTATGATGAGGAACCGAACGTTTGCGATGGGAGGGGGTGGGAGAACTTGGGATCTACTTCTACGAACGGTCCACTTAGAGACATCTTACCTTGATGGACAATTTGTCCTTGATAGCAGATCTGGAGATCTATGGGGTTGAGAGCATCACACACACACTTACACATATATCATGCAGTAGAGAACGTTGGGGGGATTAACAGGGGAGGTGTGATGAAGGACCCACAACTGGATGCTGAATCTAATCTATTACAGTGTTTGTACTGCATTTTATGAGTGTGTGTGTGTGTGTGTGTGTGTGAGCATGATAAACGTCATGAAACGGACAAAAAATGGCCAAAATAAACGAATGAGAAATGCATTTAAGAGGGAGTTGTGACCAAGACGAATCAGGGTTCCTAACAATTTCCATCTCAAATATTGTTGTTCAATTCAGATTTATAATTTCTTCTTTATATAATCTAGCAAGGAAATATACTAGTCAACAAGGTCATATTACACTAAAACATATTACTACTGAGCACGACAGTTCAGTTTTTGTGTAGGAATCCTTTCCAACTGTGTAGGAATCCTTTCCAATGTTCAAGGGAGGCCAAAGCAGTCTAGAGGTAAGGCCTGACATTGGAGAGCAATACTTGATGTCGACGCAATAGATGTAACGGGAATGGAAAAACATGAGTGCTTTCAAGTAGCATACACGTCAGTACATACATGCAGATTTGGAGTTGTTGGGATGAGTGTTAGTTTGTCATATCAGTAGCGCAACGTAAGGCAATAGGAAGGTGCAGACAATCTAAATGGAGGAGTGCAGTCAAGTGTAAAGAATTAGGAAATCTCACCAGACGGCCTTTGGGCTGGATTGTCGATGGCAGGTCCTGGTTGGGATGACAGAGGTTTTGGTTTTTGTGTCACAGGCACGAAAACAGAGCAAAATCAGCTAAAGGTGCTTTTGTGATGACATTGTATGCTTTTATTTTAATGGTTACCAAATGGGGAAAACAACATGTGACAGAAAATTGAATTACAACAAATGAAAATGACAACACAAATTTTAAAAAAGACTATATTTATGTGTTGTCTCTGGCATTTTTCACTTTTCTGTGAAAAGAGTGTGTGAAAATAAGAAGCAGAAACATACCAGGATTGAGCTTGTGACACTAGCATGGCCATTTGCAGGCGACTGCCGGGACAGATCTGGTGACTCTTTCTGCAACAGGAAATACAAAATGAAGAGGTTTTTTTTTTTTTTTCTCATCCATAGAATATGCAAACATGGATGCATGTGTTTGTTTTTGATTCCCTACCTCACAAGACATGGATTGGGATCGGTAACTGGGAACAATCTTGAAGGTGATGCTGCCCCTCATCTCCCTCTGTGGGGGAAAAGGAAAAACAGTGTGTGTTAAGACAACAATAACAGCAAGATGATGAAGAATCTGACAGCGTCAAAGCCTTTTCAGCCCAGTTGCTCACTTTTACTTACTTTACTTGCTTCATATAACTTTTGGTGGGCACGTAAATCTGACGTGTTACATTCTTTAATACATGATACATAGAAATGAACACCGATGGCCAGGAAAGCTGTCTACGTCGTCCAAATCGTGGAAGGTCTGAGGAGGATCGAGTCTGATCTGTCTGACTTACCAGCATCTTTTGGAGCTGTTCTACCGTCTGATTGGCAACGCTGATGCCATTAATCTCTCGGATCTCATCTCCTACATGCAGAGTCCCTGAAGTGGAGAAATAATGAATTAATAACGGCTACAAATGAGGCTCATGGGTGTTGAAACGTCGGCGCTCGGCAAAGCAGATGCCAGCAAAATCCCCGGGGGTTACTGAGAAGGCTCCGAGGGGGAGAGCTCGGCTAATGTAAGGAAGAGTTACATTTCATTGTTATTTCAATTACCAGGAGTTAGTCCAATGAGAGAGAGCAACACACAAAATATCCAAATGATTTCTTATCCACATGCAGTCTCCCCACGTGCTTTATAATCTCATTAGATTGACAAAATGGCTAAAGGTGCCCTATTAAATATGCATGCATTGCAGAACGTTGCGCACACATATATGGGTGCCTACCTTGTCGATGAATCATTCCACCGTGCATGATTCGGGCCACAATACAGTGGTTGAGGTCATTCATTTTCAGAGTGATGCCCTAAAAGAGACAGACAGAGGTTCAGAGGGATAACAGCTCATAACAGCAGAGAGTGACAGCACCCTCTGCTACACACATTATCTATAGTTATGTAGATCATATGCATGTCGCCTGCCCCCTGTTGCATTATTTTGGTCCTGCTTGGCAACGGGAAAATATAACACCCTTACTCAAGCAGTGTTGTCTCGATAAAACTGGTGGCTCAAAACGCAGCCCTACAGACGAGACGGAAAGATTTGTGAAAAGCTAGGTGTATCCCCCTCTTGTACTTCACTGAGACACTGAGGTTTGTAGTGTAGTTTCACATGTATATTTCTTTTTCTTTCATCTAACAGCAGTGTCACGGTTTACTTTTCCTGTGAAAACAAATCTGTACTACTGTGTCAGTGTAAAAGCATAAATGTTTCAGGAAACACTGAAAAGACAACGTGAGCGCGAAAATTCATCTATGTCTGAAATTTAATTTAACAATCTGTAATGTGTGTGTCTCTGTTTCTGCCTACGCACCATGGGCTCATCAGTGTTCTTCTGAAACTGGACCAGGCGAACCCTGGTGACATTCTCCAGGTCCATGTCTCCGCTGGTACTGTCTGGGGAGTCTCCGTTAAGGTAGGGTGAAGTGGGCGGGGGGGTCACCCTCAGAGCCTCATCGCTGTAGACCTCATGAGCCACCACATCGTGGGTCTGCAGCAGGGCCTGGAGTGTACACACACAGTCCTGGATGTTAAGTCGTGGATCCGATGGCCACCTGTTTTTTCTATAGGTGAACCCACCGCAGGTATTAATGCTGGGCACAAAGGACAATGTTTTTAGCAGCCGTAAGCAAAGTAAAGTTGGCCTTGAAAAACTGGAGAAGAAAACACTCCTGTTTGAATAACTAATGAATAAAACAAATCCATGCAATAAAAACCCTGTCAAGATGATGGTACACGTGGTGCATGGTATTACTGTGTGTTTGTGAGTGCTCCAGTGTTAGAAAGAGTGTGGCTTACACTAATCCTCTTTGGGCACTAATCATGTTACTGACACAGTGTGTTTTTACAAACGCGTCTAGTAGCTGTGTTTGCCAAACGATCACATCTGCTCATCAGAGCAACAACATGTTCGCTGATGATGCATGACAGTCATGGAGAGTTGAAACAGCTGGCACTCGAGGCTTTTGGTGGGAAGAACAACTGCCTGGAAAACAAGGCATCAGCAATGGATTCTAACAAGTGTTTGATGCTGAATACCAACAAAACAACTGCACGCCAAGTTAACAGTTAACAGGATCAAAGCACCCAATTGTCGCCTCATAAATGAAGCCATGGGAGAAGGTGTAAAGTGAAACGAGTGAGACGTGTTTCTTTCCACGTGCCGCTACGCAGAAGCCCTTCACACCCGTTCTGCTAGCAGCAGCGCAGCATGAAAAACCCAGCCGGTCGGGTCAGGGAGCAAGACGAGCTAATTGGATTGAACCGACCCTAAGGCGTGACAGCTCCAGTCAGTGTCACAGCCTGAATCAGCACAGGGAAACACCTCAGCCTCCAGTTCTAATTCTCACTTCTATCATCCTACATCTCTCTCTGCTGTGCAGTTTTGTAAGTGACAGTAAATAAATAAAGAAATGCAACAAAAACAACAGTACGGAAATGAAACCTCTGAGACAAAACAAAGCAAACTCTTTCAGCTTTGGAGATTACAGGCTCTAACAATGTTATACCTTTATGTGAAATCCACCACAGACTCAATTTGCAGTTTCCATATCCGTTAATAATATCCTCCCAAATTGTTCTTCTTGTCTCCGGTCTGTTTCAGCCACTAGACTTATCTGACAAACATGGTGGCGCTGACAATTACCACAAAAGTAACCGTATATCCGCACTGAATCCCCTCAGCGCATTTCCCCCTTCGGCTCTTCCTGCCGCTCTAATGCTTCTGTCTCTGTTCGTCTTCCTCTGCCTGTCCCTGCCCGAGGGCTCGCCGAGCTCAGGTGCTAAGCAGCTTTGTGGCCGAGCGAGTTACGTGGATTGTCAAAGAACCCTACTTCTGACATACTGGGTTGTAATCTCTCACACGCCAGTAAGCATGCTCTGCACGTCCACGGCCCAAGAGATCTGAATGGACAGCATTGTTGCTGTGTGTGTGTTTCTGTAATATCCCACCATGAAGTGCGGCTGTGTGAGGATCCTCCTGAGCTCCTTGGCCTCCATGTTCTCTGGGTAACATGAGATGGTTTCCAGTACCTGGCGGAGAAAGCAAAGACAAGGAGGAAGAGAAACTTTTTGAATAAATAGCATTGACAAGTATGAATATGTCACAGCACAGTGTCTGATTCTGTCAGTGATCGTGATTTATGGTCTTTTCCTAGAAATCCTTTAAAGTAATCTTAATTTGCCCTTTTATTTAGTGAGCAGTGAGTTCCTCACCTCTTTGGCTCTCTGCACTCCATCACTTGGAGGATTTCTGATCTGAGGGGATGACCTGGTGTTGATTTTGTCATAAAGCTGAAATGACAAATAATCAATATTATTAGGCTCCACTAATAATACAACACCACCATGAGAATTTTACCTCAATCAAATATGAAAAACAATATTGTACAGGGTCTAAGTAGAAAATGCATGTTGGGCAATACTGTATGTAGCTGATTCTTGACCTATGATGACATCTACTGGGCTATTTTGGTATTACAGAGAAAGGGGTTCTGGTGTGGTTTACTCACATCTAACAGGGTATGGAGGTGCTGATCCTGGAAGACACTGTGGAGGAAGTCCATGTCTTTCTCGCTGCAGTCCGTCAAAGCGTGAATCTCCTCTAGACTGTCCAAAACCTGTGATACTGCCCCTGTACACATACACATGTAGATATTACACACCAATACACACTGAGTCACCAGCACATAGACACACTCACAAGCACACCAAGCAGTCCCTGCAAACATCCAACACAACACGAAATGCAAACAGTGAACATGACAGACTGATCCACAAACACACACGTTACACATTCACAAACAGGCAAAAAAAACAAACAAAACAAACAACAACAAACACCAGACGTAACACCAAAATAAGACGAACAACAGACGTCACGAAAGAAAACATACACAAACACACACAAACACTCAGAACTATTTAACCCCAAGTACCTGCTGCATCGCCCACACATGCAGCAAAACCAGAGAAACAGCGGTACATGGCATCAATACAACATCAGGAGAAAGTCACTTCAGAAAATCACAGTGTGGATGATGGGTTAGGGGCAGTAGACCCCAAAAAAGTGCAAAATAGAAAGATTGGGGGGAAAAAAGGAAAATGAAAAGACAAAATCTGATGCACCATTTCTTTTTTAAAAAAGAGGGGGGTGTTCTCAAGTGAACAGGACAAGTGTAGCACAAATTAAACATGCGTTGTCTATACTAACAGTTCAAATTCAAAAATAGGCGCAGCCTAAATAGCAGTGCAGAACAAGTGGCGTGTTTCGATGACAGACGGTGTGGTCAGAATACAGCTTCCTTTCTCTGACAGGAAGTTGATGTTCAAAGTAATTTAGAGATGAGCTTCCCACACGCCAACACCTGACCACAGAAATTATCAAGTGGTAGGTGAGATGATGTGACTATGACGATGATCTGAGTTTGCCAAGCTCTCCACAGCCAAACCACAGAATGAACTCTACGTCTTACACTTGATTAAATAAATATTCAATGTGTTACATTTCAACTATGGAAATTTTTTAATCCAATTTTTAACAGTCTAGAACAAAGAAAAAAGCACTTCCTCCAGGGAGTTCAATTAACGGGAAACTTTTAGAAAGAAGCCCTATGAAAGATGCATATGGAGAAAATAATCCCAAATACAAACATGTAGAATTCTGGACTTTTGAGAAAAGAACAAATGAGACTTGGAGCTGTTACTGTGAGGCATGAAAGAGACACTGCAGAGGAGAAAACATGCTCTTTAGGATGTTAATAACTTTGGGGAAAACTTTGTTGTAGGTCTGTTTACATGCATCATACTACTCCAATTAGCGATTTTAGCGATTTCATTGATTTTCAGCCATGTACAGATCAATAACTGATTAATCACTAAATGTTACTCCTCAAGAAAAAATGCGTGACATACTATAAACTGTGTGTAAGACTCAAGAAAAGCTTTAAAAGGAACCTGATTATGATAGAAAATCACATTGTTAGTCAGGAGACTAAAGCATGTAAGCATCTTATCTTCATCTTTGTTTTTGTTCATCTCACAAGGTAACAATCTAAATATTTGGTTAATCTGTGTTTAATGAGCTTCCTATGATTGGAATAATAAAGATGCATGTAAAGAGAATATCATCTATACAGGTCAAGAGGAAGTATTTGGATTAAAAGCATACTCATCAAATCAGCATTTTTTTATGCTATGGGTGGGGAGGGGCATACGTACTTTCAGCAGCTAGCAGTCCTAGAGACAGCACAGCAGAAGAAAAAACAACACCAAAGAAAGAGAGGCTGAGATTAGAGGAGATTTACAGCAGCTATGGAGGTAGAGTTTTACACCTCACCATGAGAGGAGGGGGGAAAAATAAGGCAGATAACAAAGAGTCAGGAAGCAGGTAAGGAATACAAGGAGAAAAAAAGAGGAAAGAGCAGAGACAGAGAGAAAACCAGCAAAAAGCAGCCAGGTCTGTGAATAATCTGCCAAGCTGCTGCAAGCATCTACTACACAGCACAAGTCTCTGACCGGCAACATGTCTGGTTTATTTTTGCCATTGTAGACCTCCAGTCACCAGGAAGCGCGACTGCAGCAGACTGCCAGCCTCAGCAGAAAGGACATACGAGGTGGTGTGAGTATATCTGTCCGCAGCGGCTGCACATGAACTCGAGCAGAAAATGTGTGGAGCTTAGCTCATCGCACTGATTCATTAGGATGATGATGTAACACGCTGCTTGTTTTCTCCTGTTTACGATGGTCGCGCGAGTGCTTTTCGGCGTGCTGATAGCTATCGGCAGATACGGCCTGCAGTCTTCTTAAAGGAAGTGAAAGTCCATGGCAGAGACAGGGAAGTGAGTCTGTCTTCATCCATACAGAGGAAGTTCTACACAGACAGCTGGAGATCACATTGAGAGACGAGAATAGAAACCACGAGAATAGAAACTAGGCAAAAAAGTGAATGTGTTGGTATGTTTCATCATTGAACTTCCATAGATCTCTAGAAATCAATTTGGACATTATCTACTACACTACTATCCCTGAACACTCATGATTCTTAATGGCACTGTTTTATGATCCTTTTGGTGATATTACCCAACAATTCATTGCGTATTACTGTTACTTATCCTACTGGCACACAGCTGTAACTTGATCTCTCTAAAGTACATTTAGAAACAACCAAACCTACCAAAGCCAGAATGGCGCTCTGTTGCGTGAGTTACCTGAGGAGGTGGGGTCATCTGAGAAGTCATGTAGCTCCTCTGGGGGGTCACCATAGTAGGAATTAAACTTGTGGCTGGAAACAGCAGCCAGCACTGCACCCTGGGACACAGAGTAGGGATACCACAGTTATTATATAAAGCCTCAACGTGGTCCTGTGGTGTATATGCATGCTTTGTATTTGAGGCTTGAAGAGAAACAGGCCTGCGGATAAACTTAGGACCCATTTGACAGGAAAACAAAAACTAGGTCAGTCATCAGAAACAGTTGCACAGTGAGGAGGAGGTGGTGAGGTGACACTTCCTCTCATCTTGGATTTCAAAGTGTTGCATTTAGAGGTTTCTAGTTCAGCTGACCTTCAGCTTCCTCCTGGCATTGAACTTCCTCAGCTGCTCCACTGTTTCAGGCAGGTGGATCTTGTAGGCATACCTGTCCCTCTCCTACACACACACACAAAAGTAAAAACCATAAACACAATCGTGAGGATGTAAGCATGCTCTCCATTATGCACAAAAAACATAGTCGAGCAGTCACAAAGTGGATGTGAAACCAGAGTTGTGGTTCAAAGAAGAAGGAAGTGTTCCTGAGTCAGCATCACTGAGGTTGAAAGGTGACTTTGAGTTAGTCCTGCTCCTTTCATTAAAATGCTACATATCCACAACATGCAATCCACAATATTTTTTAAATGTTACATATTATCACAAAAGTGCTAAAGTTAGCAACCTCTACAGTGAGAGCTCCTCACTTGTATTACTAGATGTCATGTATACATGTGTGCCATCTTGCCTTCAGCCAGGGGTGGTTGAGGGCCTCGTAGACGGTGATTCTCTCAGCAGGGTCCAGCATCAGCATGCGTCTCACCAGATCCTTGGCGCTCTCCGAGATGTGGGCCCACTGGCGCGGGTTCATCTGTGCACAAACACACATATATAGGACGATGTAGAAAACTGTAGATGATTTGTTTATGTCACTGTCTAATATGTTACCGGAAAACCAACTGTAGTGTAAGTAGAGCGCGCTATTTTTCAGTTTTCAAAATAAAGTCTGGGAACTTAGCAGCAGCTTGATTGACCACAGTGGGGCTGCCTGCGTCATCTGTATCTGCTACAGTTCAGTACACCAAGCAGGAAATTCATACCCTCAGTTGAAAAGAGACAATGCTGCAGATTTTTATCTCTGACACAGTTTACTCATCCCATCTCACTGACATTTGTAAATGTCAGTATGTGACAGTTCAACTTTGAATGTGCTCAAGTTAGGTATGAGTAAAATACATTAGAACAGAATTAATGCTCAGAACAGGCATTAATTAAATCGGGCTGTAGCATGGCCATTAAGATCCATGACTTATGCCAGAGAGTGAGAGAAGCTAAAATTTGCCATATGTTTCCTTTCCAGGTAAGCTATGGAGTTTTAAGATACATAATGTTAAATTTAAACGGTTGAAAACACTTTCCACACTCCAGTGATTCTGAAGTGATGTAGCATGCACACTGCTCAGTTCAGTTCTGTGTAACCCAGGAGCTCAACCTTGACGCACGTTGCAGCACGGTGACAAATCAGAGCTAATTATTGTGCTTGGCTGGAGCGAAAGGGGACTGGCTCTGGTGCAGTGATGAACAGATTCAGAGTGTACACCGGCAAACAATGATGGGCTTTGGCTAGATCGGCTCCTACCTTGTATTTCCCCTTAATGATAGCCTCGAACAAACGCTCCTTGGTGCCGTAGAAAGGAAGGCAGCCAGACAGGAGGATGAAGAGGATGACTCCGCATCCCCACACGTCCACCGGTTTGCCGTAGGGCTCCCTCTTGACCACCTCTGGGGCCATGAAGTGGGGCGTACCGACTCGACCTGAAGAGAACAGTAAGCGAGGGAATTTTGTGAGTGAGTGAACGTAATCATTTACTGCACAAAACACATCTAAACCAGCTTTTCCTGCTTAGGGCTGCAAAAGCCTAGAGCCAATCCCACCTCCATTGGGAGAAAGATGACCCAGAGTTAATGACCATAGGTAAGGGTTGGAACGTAGATTGACTGGTAAATCGAGAGCCTCAATTTCTTCACCACAAGGGACAGATCCGCCTGTCAATCTCACGCTCCATCCTCCCCTCACCCATAAACAAGACCCCAAGATACTTAAACTCCTCCACTTGAGGCAGGACCTCTCCACCGACCCGGAGAGGGCAGGCCACCTTTTTCCGGTCGAGAACCATGGCCTCGGATTTGGAGGTGCTAATCTTCATCCCAGAAAGTTGAAGACACGGGACAGAGGGCTCTGTCAGACGTTTCCAACAGACCCTCACGACACGTTTGGGCCTGCCGAGTCTGTCCGGCTTCCTCCCCCGCCAGCGCATCCAACTCACCACCAGGTGGTGATCAGTTGACAGCTCAGCTCCTCTCTTCACTCGAGTGTCCTAGACACACGGCCGGAGATGAGATGACACGACTACAAAGTCTATCATTGACCTCCGGCCTGGTGCCACATGCACTTATGGACACCCCTGTGTTCAAACATGGTGTTCATTCTGGACAAACTGTGGCTAGCACAGAAGTCCAATAACAGAACACCACTCGGGTTCAGATCAGGGAAGCCGTTCATCCCAATCACCCCTCTCCATGTCTCACTGTCATTGTCCACGTGGGCATTGAAGTCCCCCAGCAGAACATTGGAGTCCCCAGTCGGAGCGCTGTCAAGCCCCAGTCCCAGGGACTCCAAGAAGGCCGGGTACTCTGTACTGCTACCGAGACAACAGTCAGAGACTTGTCCCCGACCTGAAGGCGCAGAAACACGACCCTCTCGTTCACTGGGATGAACTCCAACACATGGCGGCTGATGTTTGGGGCTGTGAGCAAAGCCACACCAGCCCAGTGCCTCTCTTAGTCATGTCTGAAATCTTGCTTAGCTTGTGACCACAGTCACACGTTTTCTCTGAACACTTACTTATTCTAGTCTGATCCAATAAAAGCCAAAGTATCCATTTTGTAATAATATGTGTAGAGTGAAGACATGCATGAGTGTTTTCTCAGTCTTTTGTGGTAGAGATTTAAAAAAAAAAAAAAAAAGGTTTCAAACTGTACCTCCAGCTACTAAACCAGACTCTCCCAGCTGTATAGCCACTCCAAAACCTCCCAGCTTGACTGGAGCGGAATTCTCCTTCGAGGCCAACAGCACACAGTGAGGCTGCAGAGGAAGAAAAGAGACAGATTAAATGGTGGATGAAAAAGTTTAACTGCAGATTTACAGTCCATATATTTCAACAGGTTACATGAGGGACCATATTCGCAAGCCTTAATTTATATTCACTTATTAAACTCTATGAGGCACTGCACAAATCTACAGCTAACAAATGTGATTATGACTTAGTCTTTTTACAGAGAGAATGAAAAGAAAAAAAAAATATTTCTTTGCAATCTACAGTAACAGTGCAGAGCATTGCTTTGCTCTTGCCGTGCAACAGTGCAAAATCACCTATGTTCAATTGCTGGTTAGCCAACCATGGTTTCATAATGACAAGAAAACTCGCCCAAATATAACCACAATTTGATTATGCTGAGGCAGGAAACCCCTGCATCAGTTCCTGCCCCAGGATTTAGTAAGTAAATAAGGGACACTAAGCAGTAAATGAAAAATATTTTTTGGCAGGGCACAATTTCATCCCAATAATCAGAAGAAGAGAAATGTTTTTGATCTGCAAATTACAATCCCTTGCATTCGTGGCAGAGCTGCGAATACAGTAAGTAAGAGCCTTGACAGGAGAAAAATCTATTCAAAAGGCTAAAGAATTACTGACAGAGAGAGGAAGGTGAAAGTGAGAGTGTTGAGAAACACACGGATGACATACCAGCGACATATAGACCATATATGTCCTGGACTATGTTTGCATGTGTGTCTCTGACTTTCTTTTTGTTTCAGTATGTGTTTGTGCTTATTCTTGTATAAGCACAAACATGCACAAATATGTCAGCACATTTAACCCTGTTTATATGTGATTAACATTGCAGGAGAAGGTAATATAATATTTGCTGTGCCCCACGGTAAATAAAGTCATTTTACAGAATAGCATTAGTCACTGTTAAATGAGAACATGTAACTTGTCATTATTAAGTTTGATTAATATCAGCTTATTTTAACAGACAGTTGCAATCTGTCAAACATCTCACCAAGACAACTCTTAACTGGTGTTAATAAACCAGCAAGGGTAGCAAACAACTACACAGTGAGCTGATGAAGCTCAGTGAAAGGAGTTGCAGTGTTTTACATGCAAGACCTCAGAGATGCTGTTTAAAACAAACTGTCTCTAGGGGGAAGACTTGGACTATAATCGATACTTATCACACATATACTGCATGCACTCCACCCAAATTGAATGTCACTGATCTGTGCATGCAATATTTAAAACACCCCTCTTCCTAAAAAGGAAAATACTGAGAAAACTCTGTAACACACTGAGCTCAGGACTTGAGTGAGTGTAAGGGTTACTGGCTGTTGTGGGTTCATTTCCTGTCTGTGCTTTTCTTTTTTTTTTTTGCAATTCTCGTAACGGGGGAGCTGAGAGGCGAGGAGAGGTGGTGCGAGATCACAGGGACATGTAGTGAGAGAGAGAAAACAAGAGGCAGAGAAAGAAAGGCAGATGAAACAGTTGGCATCCGAGAGCGTGAGAGAGCGGAGAAGGTACGAAAAATAAAAAGACACGGGAGAAGACTGAAGGCAAGCTGAGAGCTGCAAGGCAGGTGGGGAGGAAGAGGGGCTCTTGAAGGGATGTGAGAAAAGAGGAGTCCGAAGGATTTATGACTCATTCACAGACTGAAGAGAAAGGTAATGATAGCAAAAGAAGAAGTGTTAAAGCCAAGGATTGTAACTGTAGAATATCTTATTGGATATGTAACTGAAGCTTTGCAAAATTACAGTTTGATGGAGGCAAAAAAACCCACATTGGACCGCTGTGCTCTCACACCTCTCTGAACGTTCCCATTAACTGCAGCTGTGCTCTTACGGAAAGGAATATTGTCGGTGAGTGGCTTTTGTTGTAATAGTATGGGATTGGATGTTATGCGTCATATAGGCAAGAAAGTTTCAATTTGTCAAAAAAAAATTTAAAAATCAATAAGCTACAGAAAACAGAACTGTTAAGGAAAAATGTGCATACTGGAGCTCCTCTCTTGTAGGGTGCTGTCCCTTTTTCATGGCACTTCATAAATTACTATCATTTTCCTTTCACACTGAGTATTACGTGCGACCTTTAAAACTACTCACCTGCCTGCATTACTCAAAGTACGCAACAGTTTCGCATTGAGGTCACTTACGTTTTTGCTGATTGAAATTCACCTGTTTTGCATTTGTTGTGTGAGAAATAATGAACTGACTTAGCTTTTCTTTCTTCTTTCGCAGAGCCAAATGATTAGCAACTGTCTGACACAATGACCACCTCCTCCTCTCCCTCTTCTTTCTCCTTTACTCTTCCAGCCTCTGCATCTATTAACTCCTCTCTTTCTAACTCTACTTCAACCCTCCCTGTTTCGATGTCGTCCTTCTTCTCTGCCACCTCTCTCTTCCCTCCCTCCTCTCCTTTCTCCATCTCTAGCTCTTCAGTCTCCCAAAACCAGACCGTGTGTTCATTTGATGACACGGCCCTCCGTCTGCCGCTGATAGTGCTTTACTCCCTGTTCTTCCTCTTTGGGCTTGTGGGTAACCTCTTTGCCCTGTGGGTCTTCCTTTTCCTACATTCGAGCCGCAACTCTGTGCGGGTCTTCCTCATCAACTGTGCAGTGGCTGATCTGATTCTCCTGGCCTGCCTGCCCTTCAGGATTATCTATCACGTGAATGGAAATGAGTGGATGCTGGGATCTGTGGCCTGCAAGATGGTGGGGAATCTCTTTTACATGAACATGTACATCAGCATCACGTTGCTGGGGTTAATCAGCTTGGACAGATACCTGAGGTTAAACGGGAAAAGCAAAACACAGAGAGACATGAGGGTGACACTGTGGGGGCACAGCCGCCCATGGAGCTGGGTGGCATGTGGGGCTCTGTGGGGTTTCTCACTTGTGGCTCTGATGCCAATGATTGCCACAGCAGAGGACAGAGAAGACAGTAACAAATGCTTCCAGTACAAGCAGCGGAGTAGCAAAGCTAAAGGGAAGGCCTACTTCAACGCGGTGCTGGTGTTGTTGTTCTGGCTTGTCTTCATCATGCTGGTGGTCTCCTATGCAAAGATTGCCTCGCAGTTGCTGAAGTTGTCGAGGGACAAGCCTGACCTACCCAACGCAAAGAAATACAAACGAACGGCCAAGAAGTCCTTCTTTGTCCTCTTCCTGTTCACCATCTGCTTTGGGCCCTACCACGCCTTCCGCCCCATCTACATCCTCTCCCAGCTCAGTGGATCGGTATCGTGTGAATACTTGCAACTGGTGGACCGTACCAATGAGGTGATGCTGTTATTTTCAGCCTTCAATAGCTGCTTGGATCCTGTCATGTACTTTCTGCTATCTGGCTCAGTGCGCAAAGCCGCCCTCCAAACACTCGGGCACCGACTCGGCAACCGGCTTCTCTTCCTGAATGATGCGACGTCCAACAGCTCGACAGTTGAGTTCAGACGACCATCTGTGCCTATGGGTTTACCCAACACCCCCTCAGCCACCCCCAGAACAAGCATCTGTGTCATCAACAACATCAACCTCCGCCAAACGGGACTGACAACGCTTCCACCTACTGGCCAACAGTGATGACAATAATGTAAACCTAAACACTGGAGAAATAAATATCTGACTTTCTGATATAGTCTGGACTGGTTGGCCAAAAGTGGGCAAAGTATTTCTGCACATAATTACTTATTTTGTTTAAAAAAAAAAAGTTTTTTAATACTGAGCTTTTGTTACTGTTAGCTTCTGAACATCTGTGCTTCATGGGGATCATTGTTTCAATTCCAGTTCAACACATGAGTGAAAGACTGACAATACAGTAATATCTGAGGAGATGCGCTCCAGTGACTACTGTGCTTGCAGCTTTTCAAAGAATACATGCCATGTGTATCTCACATCAGAGAGAGTCTTCTGAAAGAAGTAAATGTGTATATTGGTAATAAATGGTTGAGTGTAACTGATGAATAATGTTAAATCAAACGCATAAGGTCTCCTTTAATTGAAAAAAAAACACATTTGTAGGACTAATATAATTTTGGACATTTAGAAGAAAAAAGATACAAAGATTGACAAAAATACATGTCTGAAAAAAATTTACTAGACCTTTCCTGAATAGTCCTGATTGTGTTAAAAGCCACCCATCTGGTTCTCCAACCACTTAAAATAAACACCAGCAGTTTGGTGCAACTACCATTTCACCCAGGTTTGACCCACCAGCACACACAGCTATTAGTTTAACACTGAAAACAAGGCTGTGTTGATCCCTTTGGGGACTGTGTTGTCAAATGGCCTGGTTTGCGTCTGCTCCATCTGGTCTGGCCTTTTTTGTCGCCTGCGTTAAACGGCTAATCCTGTTGGAATCACTGGTTGATGCTAATCTGACTATAAGAACTCTTAAAGGACTGGCCTACTATTTGACATGCGACACATTGGTTTGCAAACCACAGGGGCTTCCTGTAGACTGAAAAAATGTTTGTTCTAACAGCCACAAGATAACTAGAATGTCATGTTAATGTAAATAGCGGATGTTGGTGTGAGTGTTTTCTGGAAACAGTGTAATGCCTTTGACCTTTATCTCCCAACAGACATGTTTGGTAATCATCCTCTCTGAGTTAAAGACAGTTACTTGAGAGGTATTGTGGTATAATCTATTATCCTTTTAATGAAAAAATCAATATCTTAGTTAACAGTTAAGTGACACATTCGGTTGCTTCAATGGCTTAATCTGAGACACATGGCAAAGATCTCACCTTTACATCGCGGTGAATCACATTGTTGTCATGGCAGTACCGAAGTGCCTCCAAAATCTGCCTCATGTAGTGGCTGGATGGACAGAAACAGACCAAAGGGAGATCATTTTAGGCATCCACAAATTGTTGTTTATTTTCAGCTTCATCAATATTTAAAATGTTCTCCCCACACAGTTCCCTGACTGTGTGTCCTACCTGGCCACTGCTTCGCTGTAAACAAACCCGGCATCAGCTCTCTTCACGATTTCGAAACACAGGTCGGCTCCATCCATACTGAGAAGTGTGAGAAAGAGGAAGAGGATATCAGAGATATAGATAACAGTTTACACAAGAACAGATGAATTAGGGTGGAGTATGTGAATCTGTTAGGGAGTAATTTTATGACCTTCTGTCAGTGGCGTAAACGCAGAGGTGCTAGATTTTCATTATAGCACATTTTGGCCAGAACAATCCCTGGGGAAGTTTTCAGGAGGATATGGGATACAGATTTACAACATAAAATCCACATGGAGCAAACAAATCAGCAGGATAAGTTGATTAAGAAAATTATATTTGCAACAGACGGAAGAGGAGAGGGGAGAAGCCAAGAGCTGCTTCTCCAGTGTCTCCTGTGGATTTTATATCGAGCACTGACGCTTTAGATTACATCATGTTATTTTTACAGGCACAATAAAACAAGATCAGCAAGATTCAGTGTGATTTTGTTGCCATATAAAGGTCTCTTAGTTCAGCCAATTAATCAGTCTTTATTCCAGACCACAAATTTATATTAAAATTTCAATCAACCACCTACTCGAAAAGGCACCTCTATAGATACATCTAGGGCAATGAAAATATTTCCAATGTTTTTTTTAATACATTGCATAATAATCTCTATTTATTCCTCTTCAGAAAACATATGCATTAACATGGACGTGTGCACCACCATAAACCACATGACATAAATGTCATCTTTCTGAGCCTCAACAGCCTACTTGTCACACATATTTTGTTTCCATCAATGCCCCTACTTAAGTCATTAACCACCAAAATGAGGGGGCTGGTAGTGTTGGCGTTTAAGTGTGAAATTATCAGCAGCAACCATCTGCCAACTGTTGGTAAATTTAGTCTGTTGCTGTTAGATTTGTCGTCTTCCAGCCACTTCAGCAACTGACCACATGGTGTGTCTCTACTGTTTTCGACTTTTGAAAAGAGATGTATGTATGAGGCACTGATCAGCAGCTGTGGTGACGGATGAGACAGGTGTTTCCTGGTCTGGTTAAGAGTAAGGAAAGGATACAAATTCAGACCCTAAAATAGTGGAATGTGCACACGCCTGGTTACAAGAAGCATTGTGGAAGTGGATGGAGTGTGCAGCACAGACTTACAATTCAAAGACCATGTAGAGCATGCCATCAGAGCTATAGGTCTCCAGCAGCTCCACGATGTGGGGGTGTTTCAGCATGTGGCAGATACTGGCCTCTCGCTTCAGATCTGGAAAGCAGAAATTGAGCAGGGGTGAGATATTGTTCACATGCGACAAAAAGTACCCCGGCGGAATTATGACTCAGCTGCAGGTTGTGAAGTAAGATGTGAATTCAATTTTATCAGAATTTTGTAATAATAATTCAGTTTATTTCCCATCTTTCCAAGGCTAGTGTAGAAGGAGTTTTTTTTAAATATAATTTAATGAAATTATAATTGAAATGTATGACATTTAATAGAGTCAACAAAACCAATTATCCATCACAAACATCATTTATTAACAACACTTGAACTCAGATGTGCTCAGCTGCTCTGTTTTACAAACTGTAAATCACTATTTATCAATAGCACACTGAAAAGATCTGATTTATTTTGAAGTGTTCTTCCTCTAATGGCTCAGTCAAGGACTTCATGAAATTAATTGCATCAGTAGTTCATCAGTGGCTCTTTGTGGGAGTATTTGTCATTTTCAACCAGTTATTGTATTTTAGACAAATATGCTAGGAACAGACATGGCTTTGATTTGACCCAAAGTTCTAATAATATTTTCTAAAGCTGCAAAAGATTTCACAAAGATGATGAAAAATAGTGTTAGAGACATAACTGAACAACCACACCCATAACAAATGTGGTCTCAGCAGAATTTTGCTTTTTGGGGAGGCTTTAGCACATTCCTTATTCAGTTGCATCTAAATATTATCCTTATTTTTATTCATTATTATTGAGAGGTGGATAATACTACAATGAGAATGCACCAAACAAGCACAAACCAATCATAATTTAGAAGCCATCAGGTGACCTTTGGGTGAGAAAGAAAGACAGCTCCTCTGCTGGGATGCTCATTTGTGCTTGGCTGGTGCTTTGTTAAATCATTTTGCATCCCTTGGTGACGAGTTAAGAAGATGGAAAGCGAAGAGGACATGCCCAGCACGCCACCGTCTTCCTTTCATAAGACCTGCAGCATATCAGCTTCCCCACCAGAGGGAGGTACAGAGCATTTAATTTACAGACAGATTCCATTCTTACAGACAACGAGCTAACAAGATGATTTGTTTTCACATGTGAAAGCCATTTTAATTGCACACTTTAAGGCACATCTGGCTTGCACTCATCACCATCATCCACTTTCATTATCACCACATCCAGATCCACTGCGCATACAGTGACAACATGACTCTGTGGCACTCGCCGTCTTTGGACTGCCTCGTTAAAGAAAATGACACTGACGGGAAAACGCTGGGAAGACAAGTGGAGCGTCCTCCCTCTTTAAAGAAAAGGAAATGCACAATATGGAACAAAATGACCAACGACTGGCGAGACAAGTGGTAGGACACAAACGCAGCATGCCGGAGAAGGCTACAGACATAATGTGCTGTTGTTGAGCTTCTCACTCCATAAAAACCTCATTTACACACTCCACTCCCCATCTGCAAGTCTACTGATCTTTCTGTGCTTGTGTGTGCGTGTGTGCTCATTGTGTCGTGACAGACCAGTATCATTATGCAACAGAGAGAAATAACGCTGTGTCCCCACTACAGAGCCCCCATTCTGCTCTTCCTTTCCTTTCATTATTTCTCTCCTCTCCTCTTTTACTCGTCCTCGGCCCGTCGCATCGAGTATCTATTCTTTAACTTAACAATGCTGCCCAGTGTCCGCACGGTGACGAGGAAACCGCTCAGACAGAGGGAGGGAGCCGGAGAGGCCTGGAACAGCCTGAGTGAAAGCAATGCCGTTCGCTGGGCCTAGTGCAAATCATTTCTTACATGCGAGGCTTTGTGATGTGATGTGATGTTAAATAATTTCCCTCGGTTGGGAGAAAACATCTCGCCATTTGATCTGACGCACCCCTCAAGACTTACAGAATCACAAAATGCTCGGTCATGCACTGGCGTTAGTTTGTCTCTGGTACTGATGAATTACATTTCCAATATGTTCATTACTTAAACGTACAACACACATCAAACTAATAATACTGCAAATTACACTATCGTATTTTCTGTGAACTTCAATACCCATAAAGCTTTAATGTGGATTGAAGGTGCTCATTAGTTCACTCTCTATATTCATCTTTATTAAATTCGACAAAGCCGAGACACTCCCTCATTCGGCTTTTTGTTCAATACTCCCAAATGCTTAATTACACCATTAATCATTTGTTTGTCCAACTCCCTCACATGCTCACACACACACTCATACATACAGTAACTACGAATGTTTGTTACACAGCTTGTAGCAGTTCTTTTCCTTTTCACTCACATTTATGCTGACGCAGATTCTTTCTTAATAAGCTAAGGTATGTGGTCTCAGGAACCCACTCTCTAAATCTGGCTGCACTCCAGTTCTCTACCTTGACACTTTGAGTGGCCCCTTGCTCATTTCTTCTCTAGTGACTTTTTAAAATGTCAGAACGGAGGGTGTCTAAAACTTACTTTCTTCTAACCTCAGGTGAAACTTTCCCTGTGTTTCCCTTTTTCCGGTATTCATTGAGCCCTTGGGTAGTCACTTATAATTGAGGATAGTGGATGTTAATGCTGTTTCTGTTTTTAAAATATGCCATTTACCTGTCATGGGAAACATGATACTTTAAGAAGAATACATATTATTATCTGGGATACAGTATAATTGTAAAATAATTATTGTTTTCACTTGCGCATCAGTCAGCCACAATATAAAAGACTCTCACACTGATGACTACTTCCGACCCTGATGACTGTAAAAAACTGAATATTTGCAGAGCCGAAACAGTAAGTCGTTTAACCAATTAGCTGGTTGACAGAAAATAGATCAACAAACATTTGAAAATTGATTAATTGTCCAAGTTTTTTAAAAAGCAAAGCAAAAACAATTACTGGTGACAACTTACAAAACGTCAGCATTTGCTGATTTTCTCTATTTTTTATTGTTATAAATTGCATCTCTTTGAGTTTGTTGCACACAATAAGCAACTCAAAATTACTGTATTTTTCTATGACCAAACAGCCGGGTGACAGAAAAATGATGAGCAAAAATTTAAATAATTGATTAATTCATTAATGGTTTGGGTTTTGGACAAGCAACTTGAAACTGCCTTCAACATGGCAGCATAGAGAGAATATGAATGTGACTTATTGAAGTTGTGTATTCCACACATCCTCTTATGAACGGGCTGACATTTGTTGTAGCTTTTGAATCTGTTTTAAATTCATTACAAATAGCCCTTCAAACCTTTAAATTCCAACAAAGACAGTGATATGAAACAGATTGGAACAGGAGTGACCTGAGGTTTCCAGATTTTGACAAAGCTTTACAATGCATTATTAGTGTCATGCCCTGGATACATTTCCATCCCAGGAACACTTCCATAATAATCATAAGCACTATTCATTATCTATCTGAAGATGTTTACATCCCTCTGGATGTTCTGGTCATTACCTATACTGTGAGCAAGCTATATTTTACAATGCTTGGTGAAGCATGCTAGAAGAGACTCAAGAGACAGACAGCATTATTCTAAACTGTTGTGGGACATTTACTTTGTTTTGGGAAACACTGGTGTAAATCTCTACTCCTCTGTTTCTCCTCCTTTAGGTCATTTCCTTCTCTTGCTGTTATTGGCTACAAGGCCTAATCTCTGACTGGGGCATCACAGATGGCACATAGTGAACGCCAACATTAGCACCGACACACACACACCAAGACACGCACACTCTTTGTATCCATATCTCTCTCTCCCTTAGACACACACACATAGACCTCAGCATGACGAAGCACAAAACCACATGGTGAGACATAACATGCTTCAATATCTCACTCACCACCGCAACCTAGCAAACACACACACACAGATCCATACACATACACATACACACACACACATAAACAGGCCAACAAATGCAGTACTAACATATTATTCATCTGGGTGCAGCATGTGTGACATTACGCCTCATTTATTTGTGTGTGAGAAGGCCATTATACACTGTGTGTGTGTCTGAGTGTTTGACATCTGAGACAAACAGTATTTGCACATTGTTCCCAACATTTGTTTTAACCCATAAGGAGAACAAGGCCGGAGGGTTTGCATCAGAGAACAGGAAATGGCTCACAAGTTGGTTAAACTTTTCAAAGATGCAAGTAAGTCTGTTTGAAAGAGTAATTCTCTGTGATTGACAAAATCCCTGACAACTATCCTCTCCTGTCCTGATTCTACTAACTCCACCCATCTGGTGCTCCCAGTGCACAACAACAAACGTTAACATTTAATTGCAGCCACAGTCTGTACCAGGTCTGCGGTATTTCTCACCTTCTGTACTGAGGCCAGGGCTGGAGGTGAAGCTCGCCACATCGACGATCTTTACGGCAAACTGCTGGCCCGTGTCCCTGTTGATGCAGCGCCTCACCACACTGAAGGGACCCCTGTAACACAAAATACAGAAGCTGAGTTAACACAGACAGACACAAATCTGAAACATGGTTTTTCAGATTCGAACACAGGAATAGCCCTTGGTTCAGCTGGCACAGCACTTGTACACACAACCACACACACACCAGCCTCGTGCAATGGGCAGACATAGAGCCATTTTTGAGAATACACATCATAGCCTCTGTGCTCCTGCCAGTGGGAATTATAGAGTAGTGGTGTGCAGCACAGCTGTAAAAGCTAAAATAAAAGCTTTATTATAGAGACCTGAGCAAGGGTGGCCTACCCTGCAAGGGTTATTTCTGGGCAAATGAGGTAGCAGATATTGTAAGTTTGTCTTTCCTGATATTCTTTAAATATGGAAGCTGTGTTTTCCTGCCCCGTGTCCAATGGGGTGCAGTGAAGAAGATTTTGTCTTAAAATGTGAATAAAGTAGTCCAGTCATAACATAATACAGATGTTAACACTCAAGTCAAGGTTTCTGTGGCACATGAGAGATTTGTAACAGAATGTTTGTTCTGTGAAAATCAATCTGTGGAAAAGAGATTGACATCAACTGGGTAAAGTCAACCAGCAGAGGACAATGCTGGTGGATGACAATTTTAAATTGACTGTCATTGTATTGTTCCACTGTTTCCAATATATCCAGTTTTTCTGAGTGGGCCACCACCCAGAAAGTTTTTCATTTCTGCTGATATTACAGTTTCATCCTTCTTTTTATAGCTCTGCCTGGGAATGCAGTTTAAAGTGAGGATATATAAGCAGCCAGTCAGAGCAGTGTATACATATATAACCATATAGATTTGGGTTATTGCTTTTCTAATTTCCCCTAAGAAGCTACATTGTGTGAGCTGCTGTTTTGCAGTGGACTGTGAAATGCTGAATATCAGGCCACCACAAACAGTAGAGTGTTATCCAATGTATTAAAGCCCATCGAAAAAAATTGCAATTAAACCTACTAAATAACAATGCTTTTTCAGTGTATTGTCAGTTGTTCAATTAATTCATTCAACTAATAATTTATCTAATGTAAAAAAAGACATATGCTTTCACATTAAATACATAAACTACTAATCAGTCTTTGATTCATTTTCAGTTCATTGATTTACAGGTTAGATAGACATTAGATTAATCATTACAAGACTACTAATAAAATAACACACTCAACCCTCCTACAGATCCTCTTTCAGTATTTGCACACAGTCAGAGCCTCACTAAATGGCTCTCCTCACATGAACACACAGGTCAAGTCCTGGTAGAAACTATACTACCTTTTATTTCATTAGTCTCGCAGATGCATGTGATAATTCTCTCTCATTATGCCAAACCACAAGGCATGAGATTAAATCAGCAACAAAGTGGCAGGAACAGACACTGAAAGTCGAGACATTTGCACATTTTTTGTCCCCTAGCCCACTGAGAGTTACAGACACACACACTGTAACACACACACACACTATAACACACACTACAACACACACACACACTACAACACACACACACACACACACACACACACACACACACCCCTGCCGTGTTACAGCTGTCTCCACATCTCCCAAGTCTACAATCTCAGAGGCAGAACCAATGCTACTGGAGACACACAGGTATAGAAACAGCCCAAACAGACAGTCACACACACAGACAGAGACAGAGACAGAGACAGACAGACAGACAGCCCATATTGCAAAAGCAAAGTGGTGGCCATTAAGAGGCATTGGATTAACAGAATTAGAGAGTGAACTTGCCTGACAGTGTCAAACCAACAATAAAAGCTATCCAGTTGAAGCGTCAGTGCATGTTGTGAGTGGCCATGATTGGGAGCTGCGGCTGATTTGCTCTCACATTTGTCTCTCACATCTGCTGTAACGATTAACTCACACAAACAAAGCATGGGCAGCATGCTCCAGGCGGAGAGAGAAGCGTAAAGCACAACACTGTTCCCGTCAGAGTTCGCAGGAATCCTGCTGGTGATCTGACAAACCCACTGACCTTTGCCCTGCTGGGTTGATGTGCTGTAGCAGCTGGGTTTCCTATTAAAAAGAGAGCCTCAGAGATCAGGGGTGCTTCCCGAGTGCATGATGGAGCTTCTGATGCCCCTGTTACAGCCTTACAATTGCTTCAGGTCTGTGTTTGACTGGTGTAGATTTGGGAGAGTTAAGTCAGAGGCTGCAACCACAGATGATACAAATTAACACCCTGACATTCCCCCATTTTGTATGGAAGAGCATGTGAGCACTGACATGGACTTCATGATGCATTCAAGTGCACCATTTAATGAATGGAAATATGTGCTCTAATGGTCACAAAGGTTGCTTAAAATGGGAGAGTTTCTATTTCTTTCTTATTTTTCTTTGTTGCAATACAGAAGGCCTAAGTTTGTTGTTAATTTCTTGTTCTTTCACTGCAACATTTTCAATCATTAAATGCTAACATTAAACCCCATTCTTTCATTTTTACATAGGCAGATATTAAAAATTGAAAAAATATATATCCAACTGTTATCAGCAAACACAACCATATTCCGGGAAAAACAGTCCCCAAGTAGCTCTGCAATCATTTTCAAGTTGCTTTACTGCAGCATTTTTTTAATGATTAAATATTAAAGTCATCTAATATGTGTACATTTTGGCCGTTGAGAAAAATGCTTGGCCGGTGGATTTTTTTTCATCTACCAGTTCCCTTGGCCAGTGAGTCGAAAAAGTTAATTTCGGACACTGGATACAAATGATGCAGTGAGCGTAAGGCCATCTTGGCACTGATCTAATGTGTATCAATAAAACTCATTACCGCCATTAAGCAATGAGGTGGGACTGGGTGGACCTGCCAGATTTTATACATCAGCCCCATTTGTAATCTCGGCTGTCAATTCAAAGGAGCTGCATGGAGAATCAATTCCTGAATGGCTGTTGTTTCTACAATAGCTGTGTATTGCAAGTGAAAGGGGGTTGGGGACCTCAGTTTAATTTAATAAATTAGAAAGAAATTCATCTCATCATTTGGAATAAAAAAAGTCAAATGACCATTCAGCCATGTACAGTAGCTATTATAGAGGCATTATAAGAGGGCAAGTAAGTGTGTGTGTGTGCATGCTTGAGTGTGAGGAAGCGGAGAGGCTGCATGCCGTACTGACATCACCACAGCTGTGCTGAGTGGGCTCATACAAAACGCCCACACATGGCTCACATCCGACAGCGGCAGTCATCAAACATTAGCCCAAAGTGGCAATCTTTACAGACTGCTCCTTGGCTCAATTCAAGTCTCTGCTCTATGTAAATCAAAGACTGGAGGTTAGGTGCATTTTCAACATTCACACTGGCTGTGAGCCAAATTCCCTCTGAGGTTTTCTCTCTCCCAAACAGGGACAGGACACATCTGTAGCTGCAGACTCAACATCACCAGTACTGCTCTCCTGAGAGAAACCGTCTTTGCTTAAAGCAGCATTTTGTTCTTTAGCCGTGGCAAGCAGCTAACATAATTCACTCGGTTAGTCTGTCCTGAAAATTGGGAGGAGGAGGAGGAGGGGTGTTTATACAGCTGCAAGATACAGAAACATAATTTGTATGAGTTTCTCAGGTCAGCACTACTGGTGCTGTTGCCAGGTTCTAATCTGGAGAACAAGCAAAGTGCATCGTATCTGTTCTGTTTTTGTGCACATTAGGGCTGGACAATAAAACAATCTGGATACACAATTTTGATTAAATCAATGTTGATAATTAATTTTTTTTTTTTAATATTCAATATGGATAGATTTTACAGCCGATCACGCAGCAGAAATAATGGCAACAACAGTCAGTTAGTGTGCTGCCTTTCTGCCTCTGTGTTGCTACACGGGCGAGGCTGAGCTCCTCCACACAGCGTAGACAGCAGTGGAACTTCAGAGCAGAGCCTACAGCAGAGGTAACGTAACAGACTTTAAGATGCATTTTACTGGAGTCAATGGCAACAATGCTCATTATCCATAAGTGCAAGAAAAAGGGAGACGGTATGATCAATTTATCGAACACCTGCTAAACAAGCAGAACACAAACTTAGAGAAATGTGACATAATCAGCCACTCTGCCCACAGTAACTTGCTGCCCCTCTTAATCCACATAAAGTTTGCTTTACACAGTCATACTTTAGGCTTTAGTGCTCAAGGTGAACTTGTGTGATCATCCAAAGTTAAGGAAACTGTTGAAAAGAAAGGAAGCATGACTACATCTATATAAAAGTGGCTATGATATCTCTAAAAGATTAAGATGGCAAAATATGGCGTCGGCTGGTGCCAACCAAGATTTGAAATATAAATCTTTTTCATCAGGTGAAAAGGAACTACCTCAGTGACTACACCATTATTTTAATAAGCTGCAAGGCAAGTTCACTTGTTTCTTTAGGCTTCAGTGATGATCAGGATACACTTCAAGTTGATAGCTATCAATACTGATTAATATGGAACAAAATTATTGTGATCATATTTTCTGCCCTGGTGCACACTATCATCAGTGATCTACAGTGCCAAGCTTTTCCTCACAACATCAAAGTAAATATTTTCAGAAAAATCTGCATTAAGCAAACCTCACTGCCAACATGCAACACCAATCTGATTAACAACACGGTAAAATCAAAAGCAGTATGTTCAAAAATATCGAGTGGCTGCAAATGGGTGGAACATTAACTTATTCTTTGATCGTTTCATGTGTGTAAAAAATTCATTCTGGCACGTATGTTGGTGATATGACTTCACAGAGCTTTAAAAATTGCTGAGTTAATGGCAATGCCTATGGAGAAACAGAGCTGGCAAATATCTATTCATAAATTTGCACAGAAGCAAGCACTTTTAAAAGGAAGGAAAATTAAATAAAAAGTGAATCCAACAGAAGGCTTCTAGGGTAAGTGCTGTTTGCCCTGCTGCCCAAATGGAGCTCAAGTGCAAAGCTGTTAATTTAACAAGTTCAACAAAGTTCAGTGCTGTTCAACTGTAGTCTGTGAATCTCAAAGCAACAATAATCCAGAGTGCTTCCTTATGCAAATTAGAGAAACAACCCTTTGAATATTAGCGGGGAAATTAGTATTCCGGCTGCAAACCGAAATTTAGAGCAGAGATGCCCTCCGGAGGTTCTTAAGCTTTGGAAGAAAATCCTTTCCTCTACATAAGACAGAAGAGGATCCAGGTTTGTTTAAACCACCCATGAGTCTGGCCCAGTCTGAAAGAAAGCTCCAGCTTCACAACATCCATTCACAACTATTGATCTGCCGTGTGTGGGCAGCTTCAAGGAGCATATTCTGTACATGGAGAGCAAAGACAAAGACAAGGAATGCTCCACTGAAAGAAAACAATTAAGACGATTATACTGAATAGGCCAGACATTGTTTAGGGGAAAAAAAACAAAAAACGTCTACACAGCACCACAACCTGGCACAGATATGACAGCAAACATATTTTACCGTTCAAGCCAAAGACAACCTGAAAACAGCCTGACATCACTTTTTAATGACACAAACATTACTCTGTCTTGACATCTTCCTCTCCGAAAACAGATGGGAAGATGACACATTCGATAATGTGATACTTTATTGATCCCAGCAGGAGTTCAGTGTCTTGCTTCAGGACACTTCAGCTGAGTGGATGCTTGCCAAGCTGAGGGCTTGAACCCTCGGTTTTACAGCTGCACGACAGCCTCTCCAATGCCATTTACATAAATGAGGGAACAGAATACCAGAAAGACGTGTTCATATGCAATCCAAAAGAACAGAAACACCAACGATGGCCAGATCCTACAGAGATGACTTTATACATCTCTGACACATTGTCAACAAAAGCTCCACATAATAGTGCTTCAGAAAGACGGGATTTACTATCTCCTACTGCAAGGGATTAAATATAGATGCAGAATCATCCACATGGGTTTGTTAGTTACATGTATTAGTTCTCAATTAAACAATTAGTTAAAAAAAATAATCAGCAACAATCTTAGTGATTTATAAAACAAAAACATCAAATGTTCCCCTCTTCTTGTTTTCAAATGTGAGGATTTGCAGTTTTTCTGAGTGTAAACTTAATATCTTTGAGTTTTCAAAAACAAAAGAAATTTGAAGATGTCAACTTGGTTCTGGGAAATTATTATAATTGTATTATACTGTTTTCTTTTACAAAATATAAACACTAAAGGACTCAATGATTAATCCAAAAAAAGAAAGAAAAAGAACAGTTAAATGACAATAATTGGTTGCAGCCTGAAGACGTACGACAGAATTAGAATAGTACTCTTCACTCTGTCATTTGCAAATTAAATCAGGCTTGAAATAAGTTCGCAAATATACTTTGGCTAAAAGATATTCTCTTCCCATCACAGGTTGACACTCATCTGACAAATCAGTGAACATGATGAGGGCTATATTAAGCTAAAAGGATGATATTAAATGTTTCCTGAACAACTGTGCCTTATCTATTCTGCTGGTTAAACCAGCAGAATAGATAAGGCACAGTCGGAACAGTTAAAGCCAATAAAAAAAAAATTGCCTTCCCACAGCAAAGCTCGTTGTGTAAGATCTGTAAGTTAAAGGTTGCATCTCTTTGGGGAGAAACTTTCATTAAACCATTGAAAACTATAAAACGATCAATGAAAATTTGAGATTTAAATGCATTGCAGACTTAAATGTCCAAGCAATTTAATTATCCAACCCAGAATAAGCCAGAGGACTGATCACTTCATTGGTTTAGAGTGAGTTGCACATCCCAATATTCTTGGCTCTAATGAGCACCCGAGGGCTGAAATAAAGAGCACTGTGACTCCAATAGTGCTTCTCAACAACCTAAGTCCTATTCAAACAGAATCATTACAGACAAATATGGATTAAATTGCTTCAGCGCTTTGCCAACGCTTCAACTCAAGCTGAAATCTCAAAAACAGGCCTGTGGTTAGTGCATTATGTTCCCATCACATATTTACTATGTAAACTCAAGACAATGAGCACATAATGAGCAGGGCCTGCGCTGCCTACGCCTGTTCAATAGCTCGTGTCATCTTTCACTGGAGTTAATCCAGTAAGAAGTCGAATTGACACCTGACCTGTCTGATCTTCCTCTATTGAAATAAGGCTAGTATAACCACAGGGGATTGAATGAACATTTACATGCATGAGCTGTAAAATCAGACAAGTCTCTTTATAGCAATGCTACACCGACATATGCAGTTCTCTCTGTTGCCATGCAACTATAAGCCCTGATGAATCAGGGGTCTGACTTGCTAAAAGTTCAAATAATTTTGACTTTTTGTTCTTTGGCTCTCGGTTCTGAAACCTTGCTAAGCTCTCAGTGATGCCAGTAAAGCAAAAGCGCATCTTTCCGGCCAAAATAATGAGAAGAAGGCAGCAGTGAAAGGAGAGAATCCCGGTGGACGGCGAGCCTATCTTGGTACTCCTGTCTGCATTCATACAGTGCCTTAAACACAATCTAAAATCAAAGTATGCACTATCACAAAGACCTGTTATGTCTTGAAAAACCAAGATGACACTATAAAGAAAGTAAGATCAATAGGAAAATGTCAAAACAAAATGCACAACTTCATACAACAAAACTTTCTCCAAATGAATTTACGCACCGTCTTTCAGTAGAAATCACCCTAAACATCCTTACAACCGCAGTTTAGAGGAGATGATTACTGGACAGTGATGGCGTCCCCAGTGCCCTCAATCCCACCCAGCCAGCCTGCTCCTCTCCAACACAAGCGGATCAGGGACAATAATAGACGACTTCTCTGAGCAACAATAGGACTTTGAAGGAGGGCCGGACCGGATAATAGGGTTTATGGACAACTTTGAAAGGAGCTGAGGTCAAAGGTCGGCAAGACACACGCAAGAATACAACGGCACCGAGTTCATCCAACCATCCATCATGAAAACTCTAATGGCAGGAGGCGAAGGCAAAACCAATTACAATAAACTTATGAGGGATTAGTTTATTTCACCCACTCTCAATTATAGTATGATTAAGTTAGTGTGCCTGATCTCTGTCGGGTTTTCAAAATAAAATTCACCTTCAAATTTTCATTTTGATAGGTCATTACTGAACTACATAAGTCTCTGTCAGACAGACAATGTGAGACAAACAAAAGTTCCTGAGTTTAAAGGTGGAAGAACATGAAAAACAAAGTACTGAAAGCCTGGAGGCAGTCTTCATGGACACAGTATTGCCAATCAATTTAACCCAAATTATCATCCTGCCTTCAATCCATTTTGTGTGGAGATAAAACTGGTTATCCCCTTACTTGCCAAAATGGCCTTGCTTCTGTTACAAAACATACTTAGGCTAAAGCGTAGGAGCAGGAATATCCTCTAACCAAAAAAAGAAAACATGGAAGGTTTCTGTGATGGTTTCCTGTGGCCATAAAGCATTTCCATTTCAGATTTTAATTAATTAACATCCTCGGGTTTCAGCTGTCTGCCATGTTGTCCACTACCGACAGTAGTGCTGACAGTAAAACATGAGGTTAAAAACATAGTGGGAGATGGCTGAGAGTGCTGCAGTCAGTGTCTGCTGGCATTATTTATATCCTTAGCCTCAGGGCCATCCCATTCCCAACTCCACTTGTCTCCATTGATCTGCCTCTGCCTCCCTTCCCCTCCCACCTCGGGGCTGAGGAAAAATGATCCTCCCGTTCTTCCTGCAACACATCCCAAGACACACGGACTCCACACACTTGATCCATCAACCGCAGCTTCACAAAAGGACTGGCAGGATGAGAGGGATTTTCTGGTCTTTTCCGTGACATAAATGTGGCATCTCGCTTCTTTGCTGAAGCTTAAGATGTACTCTAGACTATTGCTCACTCATGCATTACTCCTCTACTGACCTGTGTGGACTGTGTGACCATAATCTGCACAAGTGCTCAGCACACTCAAGTATTTGCAAATACTGTATTTCTCAGTGTTTGTTTATAGCTGTAGGGAGAACCAAACAGGTGGAGGTTACTACATTTTGGCTATAAAGGTAGCGTGGATGAATTTACCTGTACAAATGTGGCACTTCATGCTGGCTATACAGGTCGTGCCATGAGAGTTGCAGAAATGACATTATGTGGCTGAACAAGGTGAATAAGAAACAAAATATTCTTTGATCCAGCCCCGGTTTCAAGTAAAGTAAATTAAAATAGAGAAACACCCTTTTTTAATCCATTATTGACAATTGCCAGTGGTCTTACAACCCTGTTTGATTTATACGGTCAAATTGAAACATACAAACTTACAGATGGTGTGCACCATTTCTGCAATCTCAGCACTTGTATCGGTTAATGGGACTCCATGATAGTGATCCCACACTAACCATCAATTAGTAACCAAGACAACAGGAAGTCTCAGGATAAAGGACAGGGCCTGGGGGTCTGGAGAGAGTGTGCCTCTTTCCCCTGGAACAAACTTAATGGACCCTCAGACCTCCAGTGAGTGGAGCTTGCAGGGGGGAGGGGACACACTGGTAGCCCACGACTGTGATCAGCCTTCATGCCTCATTTCCAGCAGGAGTTGAGGAGCCATCTCTGACTTGAGGTTGGCCAATTAATTGGCATAATAGGACATTTTACAATCTAACAGTATCGTGGCCGATGCCCACGTGGCCTCCACCAGTCAGACAGGGATGAATATCACCATTTTGCATGGAGGCCCTATAGATTTTTTTATTGTTAGTTTGATGTTTAATTCCAGATGTATATATTAATTAAGGTATTTATCATTCTGTACTTGATGTTCAGAGATACTGATTATTTATTTAGGTATTGATTACGTTTACTTACATGTAAAGTTAAACAAAGCGAAAGATCGTTCATTTTTGATAGTGACAGTTGTTTGTGGTTCAGTGATACTGGCTGATAAACTGGCTCTCAACTTTTACCTGCTAAAAATCCTCGGCCTATCTCTGACCACACAAAAGCAACATGCATTTTTTATTTTCACAGCACCTTGAATGATTGCATCTCATAGTTTATACATGCCTCTACCAGTCTCCTGGTTTATGTGAAGATATAACCACTGCAATGCCAGCTTGCCATTCTTGCCTGTAAGTGTACACAGGTATGGCTACAAACAGGGCAATTAAGAGAAGGAAAGTCCAGGTGTGCAGCCATGTGATTCCTCCAAACTTCCTGAGTTTCAAACCCAGAAAAGAATGAGAATCATTTCTTCACCAACTGCAATAAAATTGTCAATTATATAGTATATTTAAACGACAAGGATGGCAAAATCTTTAGCACTCAACCTGCAATCACAGAGGTTAATGTGCAATTCAAGCCCCAACTCAGTGATGTAAATTCACTATCCTGCATGGACATCATGATGCCTGTGACTCTAAATACATTAGGGTATGCTGAAATAAACTTGATGTGCTTGCAGTAAAATGTCAGTGCACTTTGGAGGAGCGTCCTCACCTCACCCACCCACCCAGTGAACTTTCCCCTTGGAAAACCTGCAGGCCCAAACATCAGACGAATTCAGCGTGGCCCTTTGCAGCTTGCACCGTGTGTGGCACAAAGGGAGGGAATACTGTAAACCACCACAAAAATAGACATGCAAAACATAAGGAGCGTTTCATGACAGCACTTACTTGCCAATCACCTCACACAGCTCGTAGACATCCTCGAACAGCACGTCGTCGTCCGCCATGGTCATCCAGGTAGACGAGGATGCTCTCAAGATATCCCACCCACACTGCTTTTGGATGAATCAACGGTCACGTATTTTCTCACCCAATCTGCTTACTATGGTGCCAGATTGCACAATTTAACCCCCTCTTTAAATGTCAGCGACGGGAAAAGCGGCGGCCACTCAAAAAAAGAGTCCAAGTTAGCCGGCTAGCCACATTAGCTGGCGTCCGAGGCTGTCACTCCGCGGCCCCACCTTCGCTCGCGCTCCCCTCCCGGTAGCCAGCCAGCTAGCTTAAATAGTAAGCACAAACCAGACTCCCTGGCGTGGAGATTTCCCCGCTCGTTCGCAGAAAAACACCCCTCTTCTCATGCCTCGGGTTTCAATCCTATGTCGGGTAACTCGCTGGCGGGCACAGTAGAATCCACTGACGCTTCCGAGATGCTCCCTTCGCCGCAAGCTAACGGAGAGGGAGGGGGGTGGGGGGGGAATGGTCGGCTAGCTGGGTTAACGTTAGCTAGCTTGTCGATGGAATAACCGGTCGGCTCGCGCTGTTTATTGCGCCGTGCACACCCAGTGTTATCACAGATGGCTTAACGTAATGTGACCGGGCTGCAGTCTGGTTCAGCTTCCCGAGCCCGGACGGGAAACCTCCACATGCATGTCGACGACCGCCCCGCTCGCATCCACCGTCTCGGCGTGTGGTTATTGGAATTATAGCGTAAATCCAAGCCGACCCTTCGTCCGCCGCTGCTCCAGTTCCTCAGATGCTGGCTGGCTTTGACTGGCTGTTCCCCCGACTTCCAGAAATGCCAGGCTCCTCCCTCGACGGTCCAGGAAACTGGTCCGACCAGAGCCGGAATGGCCCCCGGGAGAGCGAGCCCAGGTTTGCGTTTTCGAGGAGCCAAGATGGCGTCCGCTGGGGGGGACCGATTTAGGCGCAGTTTCCTAATCTCCTCCAACGGTGGCGTTCAGCGGATCCCGCGCATGCGCACATCATCCAAACCCCCATCACCTTACGTCAGCCTTTCCCCTTCTTATCTCCATCCTTTTTAACATGCAGTTTTGCCCCTCATCTGTGAATTATCTGTTCTGATAATAATAACCCATATCTCACATGTTTTACTGTTAGAAATAAACTGATGCATTTCCTCACATAGAATGTAAAAAGGGGACATTGTAATTTCCAGTGATTCCCAAATTCCCTTGGGTCCTTAGGGAGGTTCCTCAGCAAAATGACAGACAGATTAGTGTCCATATAAATTTGACAATGGGATAGGGACACAGGCATTTATGGCATTATGGCATGACTCTACCCGCCAGGGTCTGCATGATTATCTAGCAGATCTCAAGGCTTTTCTCTTATCTAATGGGCAATTTTGGCCAAAGGCTCTGGAGAACCATGAGCCGATTAGCGTGTGATAATGTCGGGATTAAGTCGATTTGCTTTCATGTGATCTTTCTGCAGGTGCAGGAATTCCTCTGGTGCAGGTGGCAGGTGCAGGGACGCAGGTGGGGTTTGTCTCAGGTGTGGGAAGACCAGCCCTGGGATGTGTTGGTGATGCCCCCTGAAGGTGATGAAAGGAATCATGTATCTCCCACTGCTTCATTGTGAACATCCTCTACGGAGATGCAGAACATTTGAAGGAAAACAGGTAATGTCACTTTCTAATAAAACAATGGTGATCCATTTTTATCCTGTTTCATGAATAATATGCATATTGAATTGAAATCTGTTTGCATGTGATACATTTTCTGCAAGAATTCACAAAATATACAATTATCATTCAATATTATTTCATAAAGTAGCAAAAACTATTTGCCTGTTTTTGAGCACAACTCAACTTTTTCCACTACCTACAAGCAAACGCTATAAAATATATTTACCAAAAAAAGACTAATGTTAAAAATTGTGTTGCTGGAGAAGTTAATTGTAAAGTTTAAAGGCTATGATTTAATGCAAAAAACTTTCAGGGCTAAAACAAACTACCAATTTAACAAAAAGGTATTCCCATCAGAGTCAAAAATATATAACACAAACAAAGGTTTGAGCTTGGAGACAAGTGAAGTACCACAAGGCAATAGAAGTTCTCTCAAGCAGAGAGGTGAACTCATCCATGCAGACGGGGATAAACAAAGACATCTGGTGCCACTAGAGCGCGCTGTTCTCTCGTGGCACCCTCTGCAGTTTCCAAGGCGCTGCATCCCCCCTGCTCACACATCATCTGCGAGCCTCCCCCATTGGCTGAAGCCCACCAGCAGCTACCGATAATCCGATTGGCTGTTGATGTGGTCATCGCACTGTATGTATGTATGTGCTATTGAACAGTCCCCCATTCAATGCACAGGTACTTGCAAAAACATATGCACAAAAACACAGACACACAGGGTCACACAGGTGGGGGATGAGAGGAATTGGAGGACTAGGAACAATAAATATGGAACAGATTGTGTGTTAGATAGAAAGAAAATGGGACGCACCAAACATGGGGAGGGGAAAAAAAGGAAATAGCACAGTTTCCATGGTAACAGGGAGGGGAACGGTTGTGGTGTGTGAAACTGGCAGCCAGTGAAACACACACACACACACCGATGCATATACACACACTTGGTTTTTGTCACATAGGAGGAGGTTGCTTTGACTTACATTCATTTCCTGGAGACCTAACCTGAACCACAACCACGGCACACCTAACCGCACCCCCCCACCCAAAACCTGAACCTGAAACCAAGGCTTAACCAGAAATATAGGGTTGTTCTAGAAGGAGAGTTCACATGATGTGAGTAATGCAAGTACACACACACACACACACACACACACACACACACACTACACATCTCATGATAAATTTATATATCCTCCAACTTTTCCTTCATTCATTCATTTCCTCTTTCCTTTTCTTCTCATGCAAGTTGGAATCAGTCCTAATGGTCATACTAATCCTCCCTTTTCTGCCATTGACCGTTTGCTCTTTTTCCAGGCTGGTATAGATTCAAGATCTAGATCAACAATACAGCAACTGTATAATACTATATTATAAATTCACTTCTCCTTTCTTCTCTGATATTAAGGTTTAATCTGGAGTAGGTGACAACTGGCAGCCTTTGAAGACACAGAAAAAGGAGGGGAGCAGTTCAATGGAAAAAAAATGGGGCCTTTAATCTGCTCAATTTTTTGCACAATTGCAGCCACGAGGAAGCCAAAGAGAAAAATAAGGCTTGGACTGGCAGCTACTTGGTTGCAAGACATTTTCAAGCTTGGCACTTCCTTAAACAGCAACATCCAACATCCCAAGAGAGGAAACATCCACACAAAGTGCCTGACAGAGTGTGAGACCGAGACACAGATGGTTTTTATATTCCAACCTATCAACATTCTCATAATGTAATTTTAGTTTTTCTACATTTATTTTGTTGAGAGTCAGAAATGTCACAGATTGATGACATTGATGATTGATGATGAGTTACGGAGAGTGGTACATATTTAGGAAAAATAAATGCAAAAAGGATGATAGCGATTGTGACGGGGGAGCAGTTAGCAGGAGAGATGATAGATTAATAATTGATAAACTTGCACAAGAGGGGCTTCTTTTGGCGATTGGAATCTAATGCAGCTCACGAAATCCATGAGGATGGAAATCAGGGAGATGAGGAGCGCTAAAATATTGAGAAGTGGATCACTGTTGATTATATGTAAGGACAGAGGAAAGTGCAATGTTCTCTGATTGGTGAAGGGAAATCGGTCAGGGGAGTTGTCACAGGGATTCCTGTAAATGTAATAGCAGATGATGGTAAAGAAAATGTAGCAAATGCAAATGTAGGCGAGGTCAGATTAAGTGTGATCATATGTGTTGAGATGTGAGTGTAGGTGCAAGGTTATAGTGAGAGAGGGGCAGGGGTGCAGCGAGTCAGGGTTGCACAGGAAGTCCGCTCATGCAGAGGCAGTAATAATGGTTTCACCACACATGTAGATGATAAGACAAAATGGAACAAAGATACAAGAAGAATGGCTTTGGCTGCTCTTTGTGGCAGAGATGGTCACCTGTATGGCACAGTCAAAGAGCTAAAATGAAAAGATCAAATTATTAGTAATGCGCCTCGATGTGAAAGGGCTGCAGTGGGAAACAGTAAAAAACATTCTCAAAGAAGATGCACGGTCCTCTGAGACCCGGATGGATCCTCTTAATGGTGTTAATTCTGCTTCAGTGGAATGCAAGAGGCTTAACTGCAAATGGCAAAGAGTTTAAGAAATATACATAGAGAGAAGTAATTTGTGTACAGGAGACACGGCTGAAACCACAGTCGGATTCCATTATAAAGGGATATGCTGCAGGAAATCTGGCAAAGGTGGAGGAGTTGCAACATTAATATGGAATGTAATGAGTTTCACGGTTGAACATGCAAGCACAGATCATGAATCAACTGCGATTAAGGCATGTGCTGGCAGATGTAATATAGATATAATTAACTATTATGATCCATGTAGTAAACTATATGCATATGTGACAGTGTGATATGGGGATTTCATTTCACATAATTCATTATGGATGAGCAACAGCACAGATGCAAATGGTTTAGTTGTTGAAGAATTTTTAGATGATCACTGGTGTGTATTAATAATGAGGAGGAAGCATGATATAAAAACAGGGAAATCACAGAAGCGTCACTCGACCTGATATTTGCATCTACTGGAGTGTGATAAAACGTACCACAGTAGGTTGTGATCTATACCCTGTAGCCACTAAAGATTTATTCTGATAACATAATTCCCAGATGTAAATGGGGAAATTCTAACGGGGATGCTTTCCAAGAGATCAGCACAAGCAGAGTTTTTATTTGACAGGAAAATACAAGGTAGAGTATGGTCAGAATATATAAGTGTATATACAGCAGGGAATGGAACTCTAGTCTGTTGTTAATCGATATAAATGATCAATGGCGTGTCCAAGCATAGGAAAATCTGGTCGATGAATAAAAGTCACAATGTATTTTATGTCAATATGAAAAAAGCAAACTGTGCTTAAGTGAAAAATGAGTAAATGGGTGATTCAAGCTATACAGGTGGAAATGGGAGAAATGAGGATCAGAAGGGTGAAGTTAATATTGGCATACAGGCTTAATCTCCAGGGGCAATATGAGACACATCCTGTCAAGAGTGTATTAACAGATTGCTGGGAACATAATGGGTCATATTTCATAAGTTTTAGGTCGATTGGTGATGCAAAGGCAGAAAACATAGGATTGCATCAATTACGGTACAACCTCACAGTTTCAGTTTCTTCCTTTCCTCCGAGTCTTTCTCCTTGCTAAGTTTAGACCTTGACAAACAGCAGGAACTCAAAATCAGAGCAAATTCCAGCATGGCACGTAGTCTCGAACTATGTCGATCAGCATTTTTTTAGACTGACTTTTTATATTCACAGATGGCTCAAAAGATCCTGAAACAGGCTGTGCAGGTGCAGCAGAAAAAAAGAATAGGTCAAGCAGGTCTTGACCTTACATTATGTAAAATAGGTAATCATCCAACAGGAAAACGCACACACTGTGGCAGAAATAGTTGAACATGTGCTACTTAATTTAAGAAAATACAATATTGAGAGAAATCATGTTCTTCAGTCATGAAGAAATTAAAAACACCATGACCTTTTATTGTCAGGTCTCTTGGAGAAAACAACAGAGATTTAATAATATTATTGGGTTTTTTTTTTAAGAAACTAATTTAGCTTTTTTAAAAAATCATTTTTTCCCCCCCGCTTAATCCCTCGTTTATACGCCAGTCCAGCTGGTGGCGGTAATGCGACTTCAGGCAAACGCTACCAAACACTCATGAAGAAGAACAAAGCGCGATATTCAAACTGGCTTCCGGTTTCTTTTCGCTTCGGTCGGTTTTTCAAACATGGAGCAACATCATAGCAGGTAGAATCAAATTTATTTCACACTTAAATACTGTTTTTCGACCGTATTTTATCATTCATGACGACAAAATCTGCACAATTCTATATTCGGCTCTTGCAGTCCCGATACTTGCTGTTCCCGTCCGGGTGACGTGGGATCACGCCAAATTAAATAAACGAGTGGTTTAATGTTTCCTTACCTTCAATGAAATGTAGCCATGTGTTGCAATGATGTACAAGGCATTTAAGAAATCCTAAATATGAAGGAAGGACAGTAGTTTCTCTCTGTCATTGGAAACAGAACATAAGAAAAAAATGGCCTCAGCAGAGCAGGTTTATGTTTACTTGCTGCTGCTGCTGCTTTTGTCTTAAAAAACAAAACAAAAGCAAAACATTAATTCATGTGGAAGATCTTAAAGAAAAACTTCATCCGAAATGTATCTTTATCAATAGCACCCTTTGTGAGATTAATAGATGACTATGACAGTGTGTAATTTCATCGTGTAAGTTAAAAGAACATCACTTCAGCTTTATATACAGGGAGAGTCTCTATTATTTGTACCACAGTTTGGTTCTGTAAAGATAAACGCAGCCACTATCTGGATTGCTAACTGGAATAATAAGCATGAGAAGATGGTGATGTGATGATCTGTGTATGATTTCCAGTGTCACCAGGACTCCCCTAAGCAGTGTTGTGGTTAAAAGAAAGAGCAGAAATAAGAGCTACAGGCAGTCATACCGCAGCTACTTGGGTTCTGCTTCTCGACTCATCTTGACTCCAGGGTTGAAGGCACGGAGGCTCAACACCAGCAGGAACGCTCCAAAGTCACACAACATCACTGTGAGTCAATGCAGGCCATTGATTGATGACGTCTTATCTCAGGTTGAACAAAAAGTAGAAAAACAGTAGAACTGTCATCATTATACTTTGTTGTTTGTCAGGACAGGCGTGGACACCAGGTAGAGCATCTCGACAAAATATAAACTGGGCACTCATGAGATCTGTATTTGAGCATTGCTGTGTAGCTTATATGTCACCAGCAGAATCAGACCTCCAGAAGTTAGATAAGCTCAGGCCATGAGAATCTGTAGTGGATCATTCAAAACATCTCCAGTATCCGCGATCTTCATATTTTTATTAGTCATGCCATGTAATGAATAGCAACACGTTCATTTCTGAAGTGAGAGACTCTATCCTCTATTTTCCTCATCAAAGGAGAAGACGATTCCGGAGCAGCTGGCCTTGCTGGTGAAGACGGAGTGGCAGCTGTCGTACGTTACTCCCCTCTATCGGTTCAGACACACCCACCTGAAGAGCTACTCCAGGCAGCTCTCAGCGTTCATTGCTGCGGAGAATCAGAAAGGTTTGGCAGTGGAGGTGGAAGGAGTACAAAGCGGCTTCAGGGTCTCCTTCTCTGTGGTGCATGGGATGGCAGAGGCAGAGGATGATGCTGAGACTGTCCTCATACAGGTAAGCATGGCATTCTCTGCAGGGAGAGAGAGAGGCTGATAGGATGGTACCCTACAGTGACATGGGCTGAAAGGGATATGCATAGGAGTGTGTGGTGCAGAGTTGGATTTATAAGCATACAAACTCATTGATTAAAATGTTCAAAGTGGAACAAGCGAAAAATGATGCACATTGTGATGCATATATTTGAAAGTCAAATGAATCCAATTTGCAGCAATTAAATCTCAGTGTTATTTTAACTGACCTACAAATGACTGACTGTTAACCCAGCTGAAACATCCTGAAAAAGCCCTGCATCTAACAATGAATTTGAATAATGTTGAATGTATTTGTGTATTTTGAATGTTGAGTATGCCTTGTGTTTCTCACTGTTCCCTTTCCCTCCACAGATCCATTCAAAGCCTTTGTTTGCCAGGCAGGATGAGCCTCAGAGGTCAGTCTGGAGCGGCTGGCTGACCTGCATCAATGGCAACCCAGAATACCTGCACTCACTCCCAGAGGACTTTGTCTGCCTGCCGCTCTTCTGCAGCAGTGGGGCCGAGGGTCTCACCACTGTGGTCAAATCCTGGTTCCAGCAGAACTTTGACTGCTGCTTTGGCCCCCTGGAACTCAGCCACACGAGCCTACAGTGGCTGGTGGCATTGTGGACTAACTGCCACACAGAGTCCAGCATTCAGAGCCTAAAAATGATTTGGACCGTTCCAGTGGTGCCACCGCTGCAGGTCAACTACACAGTTAACCCCGAAGATGCCTGGGAGCTGTGGAGCAGTGTGAGAAAGGATCAACGAAAGCACAGTAATGAAGAGGAGGAGGCGAAGGAGGGAAATAGTATCGATATTGAGGAGGTGACAAAGTTCATCCAGGGGCTGAAGAGGCACTTCTACAGACATTTTAGGCTGGATCTGTCAGCAGGAAGTCTAAAGCAGGTCTCCACAGCACTGGGCTCAGCCAAGCATAGCGGCAGGATCAAGGTATTGTTGAACTGCTTTTCTCATGAGAACAAACTGAATCAGTCTTTAACACACAAAGAAAAATACAACTATCCGAATGTTTCCTTTTGTTTCAGATCTCCAACAGCAGATACATGATCACCACCCTCATGCTACTGACAGAATGTGCCCTCCTCAAAATGCCAATCTGAGGACCCGAATAAAGACTCTTTACACCACCAGGAAAAACTGCATTGGCACCATTCGTTTGAAAAAAGCCTGACCTGTGAAGACTGGACACTCACCTTTAATATCACATATTGCTTTTAAAAAAACTTTTAAAATAACCTTATTATTAAACCACGAGTTATTTTTCACATATTGTCATATTCTGTTTGCTTTCCCTCTCATTTTCCAGCATCTCAACACAGGAAATCTTGTGGCCATAATTATGGGTGACTGTTCAGGAAAACATTCCAGTGTTCCTAGATTACCAGGTTGTCTGCTTTTGTCTGCTGTGCCGGCAAATATACTCAGATTCCACCCTCTCTTGTAAACACTGTACTGTATATATTCTTGTCCAGCTATTTATATGTTTCTGTCATTTATAGTTGTAAATAAAAGCCAAAAAGGGATGCAGTGTGGTAATTAACAGTTTGACTGGTGCATGATGAAATAACAGTAGGAGGGAAGCTCCTGAAACCTAAACACTTAAAATAATGAAACTCTTCCAAACAACTGTGGGCGACATTTGTTGTCCATTTTATTATTTATGGTGTATTTATCTTTGAATGGCCAGACATAACAAAAGGATTTCCATTAAGTGAAATGGAGAGACAGTCACGTGTTTGTATTGTTATTATCATTTTAATCTGCCTCCCATGGGTTTTTGTTAATTTAGGGCAGCAATTAATGTCAATAAAATGCCAAATAATAGTGAAAAAACTCTAACTGATGTCCACACAATTCTTTTGTCTGACCAGCACTTCAAAATCAAATACATATATATATATAATAAATTAAGTTTATGTTGTTGTTACTCACTGAATTAAACTAGCTTCAGAACTGCTCAATTTTCTGCTGATCGCTGTCTGTTCATTAACGAGATGTTCAGGCTCTACATGAATTCATGTCTCCCCCTCTATTTTATTAAATTCAGTCACCATTGAAATTACCAGCTGCTGGTTTTTGTTATTCAAAACAAAATCAGGCAACTTTATTTTTTAAAACAGAGACCCATTGAAATTCATACAGCTCAGGTAACAAAATAACATTAAATAGAAACAAGGATGGAATATGAGCATACAAAAATGCCAGTTGTAGGTGTTGTACTTGTAAGAAGCTCTTCAAAAACAAATGAAAAAAAAAAATACATCTGAAACATCACTGTATATTGCACTGGTAGAAAAAGGCAAAAAACAAAATAAGCAACTTGTGATCAACTTAAGTGGACTCCTGTATGTGAATGTCCTTTCTACATAATGAGTGTGAGGACACGACTCGGCAGCATCGCTGTTGTGTTATTGCTACACTGACACCACTAAATGCACGATGACAATGGCGAAGGCGTAGGAGTCACAATCGCTGCTCCATTATGCTGTTTAATGACAGGACTGGCGTCTCTTTTGGTGTCTAGCTTGGTGATGGTGGTAATTAGGAGCTGATCCTGTCATTAATGGGCATTGTGGAGCTGAGGATTATGGGAATAAAGGATCTGTATTTAAATCTCTTTGTCTTCAGCGTGAAGTGGAGAATGTCCACTCATGTAACATTTACTTGTGGTTCATGCTCATGATATGTGTTGTATATAAATAACAACTCCTGCTCAGAGTGGGAAAATAACTGTTTAACCCCACAGCCAGTGTGACAAACTTTAAAAACTGGATTGCTTACATACTTAAATGGCACATAAACTCGCCAAACTTCACAGCTACATAAAAAATACCTCCGAGCACTAGACTGTAGGATGGTGTTACCTTCCCACTCTGCTGCCTTCCATGTTTATATAATGTTTACTCTTGTGTGGGTATTTACAGCGCTGAAAAGGGGTTGGCTATATATTTACAATGGCGCCCACACATGCCAACTTATGACAATCTGAGATCAGCATCTGCCAAGCAAATACATGACAGGACGCACAATCCAGACTCAGATCAGTGTTTAGAAAGCAAGGAGGAATCTGTGCTCTATTGTGGCAACTTGACATATTCAGCAGTGTGGTATAGATCCATTATGGGTCCCACAGACGAAAGTCTTCACAGTATAATGCAATCAAATTCTCAACTGAGATACCACACACACACTTCATAATGTGCACTCAGACACCCCCCCCAAAGGAAATGAGAACTGATTTAAAAGGGGGTAGTTACAAAGTTAATAGCACTGTTACAACAGATCATGCTTTAATGTTAAACACAACCCTCCCCCCCTTCGTCAGTTTGCTGAAAAGTGATTCAATGCACACATGGGGCCGAGAGGTAAACAACAGAGAGGAGAGTGACCTATGTAGTGATGTGATTCACAGTATGAGGAGGCTGCAGCACGTGCGTCACATTTAGGAGGCCAAGCCCAGAAAGAAGCCGCCGACGAACCCGCTGGACAAGACGATGTTCCTTTTGATGAAGTCTGTGGCCTGTGAGGAAAAAGACAGAGTCGATGAGAGTTTGAAAGCAGAGTACTGTATTAACCATTGAACAGGTGTTGCTGGAAAAATTGAGTGAGCATAGTCTGGATTAGAAAATGTAAAGTTAATCTTAATAAATACAATGCCACAAGTTAAGACCATCACTCCTCTTAAGCCTGCCATGTTACACTAATGGATGTAGTATTGCTAACTGTACACTAGAGGGCACTGCTGGTTAGCAGATAAAGAAATAAAACCTTGCAACCAAGGCCAGGACATCAAAGGAAAAGACATGCATTCACAATTGATTATATATTTCTGAGGTATGCTAGGTGTGGGGCTTGGTGTTTTTTTCCTTACAAGAATTATTATGTCATTAAAAATAAGCAAAAGCATGAAAAAAGCAAGCTTTGTTACAGGTACCTTTACCTCCTCAATGAATGTATTTATTTCGGGGGCTGCTTTGTTTGCTTTCTTCTTCAGGTGCTTCTTTGCTTTGTTCACATCCTTCTCCACCTTCTTCCAGTCCACCTGCACGTAGCCACTATGATTGGCAATCTGTGAGGGTGAAAAAAAAGTCATATTAACAACTAACTCTGTGTAGATAATTTGGACATATTTAATGATGCTTTATTTTGAACTGCATTTCTTTATTCATCCCAGCTTCGCACTGTGAAGAACATTATGTCTTTTTGGAAATATTCTGCTCAAAACTGACCTCTACGTGATATGCTGTGCTGGAATAATATGTTAGGACTAATGAGTAACCTTTTGTTGCACTCTACTGGGCTACTGACTCCTAGTCTGCTCTTATCTGATTTCTTCTGAGCTTTACTGTATCATTGTCTGGCAGTTTATGACATGTTGTAGTGAGACAGAATCTGAGCAGCTAGACCTGTCAGCAGTACAGATCTTTGAATAATGGTTGAATAATTCCCACTGAATATTAAATAGTATTTTTACTTGAAATGCCCATCCTAATTGTGAAGAAGTATTTCATGTGTTCAGCCTGTGAATCAAATCAAGTTTGTGGTGTGATCTACTTGTAAAATTGAAATAATAACTGATAGCACCCGATAAGCATCCAGATGGCCTGCATCCATCAAGAGCCGGCTGACACACAATGCTAGTCTTTCTGCTGTGGAGAGGAGACCAGCTGATCATCATGCTGTATGTACAGCTGGTATCTTCACTTGTCAATTAAGTTGGAAAAATGTGAATCTTACAATTGATGTACTTCTTTAATAACTTAGAGACAATGTAGATATGGTCAATATCTATTCACTAAGGGTATAAAACCACATAGTTATCGTGCTCTTGCCTGTAAAAGAAGGAACCCTCCTCCAACAGCAGTCGCGGCTATCTTCCCAACTCTCTGGAAGAGGTAACCGGCACACCTGTGAATGTTGAGAGGAGTGTTCATTGCATGTGCACTCAATCAGATTAGGTCAGCCAGGTAGGTGTAATGTTCATTTGTCAAAGGGGTAAAAAAACAACGTGTCGAAGAGTATTTTAGTTACACAGAGATCCTCATGTCTTACCATCCAGTCACCCCTCCCATCATGAGTTGGGTGGCCACTGAATACTTCTCAGCAATGGGGCCCGAGTTGTTCCCAAACACTCTGCTCCACCACTGGTGCCTCCGGGCATATTCTGTCAGGTCCACCACCTCATAAACCTCATCCTCACTCTCTGGGTCGTCCTGACCTGCTATGAGAAAAGGACAGAAAGAGAAAGTTGAAAATCTAAATTAGATACAGCAGCATCAGCCCTTCAGATTAGAGGGAATACGAGGTGTATATGCACATTAAATGACACTATCGCTCCCTTCACTTCAACTCTTGTCTGCATCTCAACATACTGATGTACAAGCACTAACATTATAAAAATATTTCAAGTGACTCATCTGTTGACAGAGACTGACATAAAAAATAAAAGTGATCCTTCAGATTTATTACACTAACTATAAGGTCAGTTCAGCTAACGCAGGATCTGCTTGTTTATTCTATGCAAATGACTTGGGAAGCTAATGCTAGCTGGCTAGCGTCAAATGGCTACCCATTCAATATATTGCGCAGTATAAGCTTCCCTTTCGTACTCTTATAGGCATCGAGGTCAAAGCCTGTATTCAAATTTTAATATGGGTTGAGGAAAAAAGTTCTGAATTCAAATATTAATTAGGCTAATAACGTCGTATCCTGACAAACAAAAATCGCTAACCTTCCCTGTTATCCACCGTCGCCATTTTGGAGATATTGGTTATGTCACCAGGATGTTGACAATGCGAGGCCACGCCCACTCTGTGATGCTGTGCCACGTCAGTTAAAAAAAATTGCATCGATCTCGCTCGATTAGACTCGATATCAGCAACGTTATTGCTAAAATGCTGCAACTTTATTCTGCGTATGAGGAAGATGTGTGGAAATTGGGAAGTGGGGGTTAGATGATGTGAAAGGATGCGGACGAATGATGCATTGCAGTTATTGTCTAATCAGGCTGTGAAGGAAAAGGACAACTGACACAAGTGTCAATACATATTAGTGGATATGAGATCATATTTTACCATGTGGAAATTATTGCATTTGCTAAATAAACAAAGCCTTTTCACTTAAATGTGCATTGAAAGGTTCAGGGGATGAATATTTTAGAGTGTGCGTCCAGAATGATAAAATATGAGTGTTTTTGCAGGGAGAATATGAAAATTTGAGATAAAAGAATGATATAGCAGGGAAGTCATATGGCGGGATGCAGGCGCTCCGATTGGCTGAGGATGGGGGGAGGGCGTGGCCAGAGCGGCGCGTGGGTTCGCTTGGGTGACACAATTATAACAACTTTATCTTCGCGGCCGAAACGCGTTTTTATTGTCAAATAGTCACATCTCGGATATTTCATTCAGCTCATCTCATTCAAATCGCAGCGCAATTTTACTTTGTGGTGAAAAAATGTGACGTTTGAGGAGCTACCCGGAGAGAGCGCGTCTGCCCCCCCCCCGACAGGATTTACTATATCGAATCGCATCTTTTCATCCTGGAAAAAAAGTTTTTGATCATTTAGTTTGCTTCGGTTTTTCCTTTTTGATTCGGCGGAGCGAACCGATTGTCCCCGCGTCGCGATTTTCCATGCAATCGTGCGGTGTGTCTGTCGCCGTTGCTGCCTGCGCTGCTGCTCGGAGTCTCGGCTCGGCTTCTTCTGGTGGTGATGAGGGAAAGAAAATGGCGGCGGGAAAAGCGAGTGAAACAGAGGAGGACTTTCCGACACTGACAGCCCAGGAGAGGGACAGTTTGGCCGGGATCGACAGGTCGGAACGGCAGCCCCGTGCACTCACACGAACGCACAGTTTGAAATTTAATTAATTTTCCATTCTTGCATGTCGAAAATGTCAACCAGCCTCTCTGCGAGTGATTCTGAGCCGCCTATGTTGTCTTCTTGCTTGCAGCTCACTGTTTGGATTTCAGAAGCTTCATGAAGATGGCGCCAGAACGAAGGCCCTGTTGATGAAGGTAGCAAATCTAACTGGATGTGTCTTACAACCAAGCAGCTCCCCGATCCAGTGGATTTACTCCAACATCCCAACTAGCATGCACGACTGCGAATTTGCTCTCAAAGTAGTAAGACAGCCAGAATGCAAGAGCCCAGTAGACCAAGGCCAGCTAGCCGCAGCCCCTCTGTTAGCCAACCAGTTAGCTTGCTAGTTAGCTCCTCTCATCCGACGAACAGCGACCCTGCACCTGCGGCTACGCTCTATCACTAGCCATGATAACTGTTAGCCAACTAGCTTCATCTCTCTTGGTTTTTAACTAGCTTGTTAACGCTAACATATGTGATTGTTTGTCAGGCAGCCGCCCTTCCCCGTTAGCAGCACGGCTAACGTTATTCCAAGCAGCGTATCCTTGTGTAACTTGTGCCACCAACAACACAACGTCGTCACGGTTTTTGTGCTGCAGATTTATTACAGGAAACGTTGCACTTTAACGAGGAAAGTTTGATGTGCTTGTAAGATTGTTTTATTGCAATCGTTAGGCTCTCACATCTGACCTTAAACACACAAGTATCCCTATCTGGCTCCAACTGTTATTACGGTGGTGGAAGTAACGTTGACGCTGTAGCCTTCAGGGTGCAGCAAATCCAGCTTTACGGTATTTGGCCAGGTTAGCTAGTTTGCATTGATCTACTGTCTTGATCACACTCTGTTTGGTTGATTTTGCGGCATTGCATCGCTCCACTTTAGGCGGTTTTGCCGTTTGGAGTCGGTGCGATCGAGTTGATAAACGTTACAAGTAACGTTAATGGCTGGCTGCCTGTCCAAGATGGCGGGACATGGCGGAGTGACACCGATTGCTATATAACCAGTTTGATATGAATATACTGCTGCGAGTGGTTTGTGTGCTGCTAAAGTGTGTCTGAAGTTTCCTCCCTGGTCTTGAATCTCTGTAAAGATGTGTTCCTCTCTCCGATGTAGGTGGTGTCATGGTCCTTTGTTTACAGTTTTCATTGCCTGCATGTGCTCCCGGACTAGAAAGCTGCGTGGTAAACAGGCACAGTTCACATGTACCGGGCTAGCAGAAGAGCCGAGCCTCTCTGTTCTGAATTTATCTTGAATCGAGGATGATCGAGAGAAGATGGTGCTGTTGACAGCTCATGTTCGAGGGACCATCCACGAATCTGCTCGCTAGGTGGTGTGGGATGCCTAGGAAGTGTGACTACACATCTAGCATTAGCTGCACAAAAGCTGCAGAAAGCATTGGTGTGCTAGACTAGCTGGAGGATATGAACAAGATGCAATACAATTAATGCATCAGGCTTGAATCAAATTGCACTGTTCCTGTATTCCAACTAGAGCAAGGTCATCAATGTGTTACATATATGATGTAATGGTTTGACACAATTTGATTGCAGTTTTGAAGTGTTTTATATGCTTTGATTGGTGCTAGTACCATTTAAAAAAATGCTCACCTGCCCTCTTGAAACAGCCCAACTGTCATATGAAAAACGGTCGATTTGTCACGTCCCCAGAGGAATTTGTTTGGTTTCAGTGGTGCATATAATGTGGCATTATAAAGAGAATGGGCAAACACATTTGCATCTTTCTCCTAGTGTAGACCCGGCTATTTTGTGCCTTACACAGTGAATTTGTTGCTGGTGACAATGGTGGTTGCGGTGACAGTAATGTTTGACATTGCCAGAAGCCAGGTTCTATTGTGAGCATTTGTTACCAGACTTTCTTCTTACAGCCTTACTCTAATGTATAAGATGGTACTAAAATCACCCACAGGCCTTATGGACACTTGCTCAGTCTGGCTAACTCACAGCATCGTCTTCATTTGTAGGGTATTGCAGTCAGATGGCGACACCAGTCAACTATGTCAGGTAGCTAACATGGCTGATATCATGTCAGATGAATGAGAATACTTAGTTTGAGATTTTCAGATCTGATTCAGTAGCTGCTTAAAATGTGTCATGCATGCATGTATCTGTCTTTCTTTGTCATCATTGCTTTGGTCCAAGCATGCCTAGGTCCTCTCTTTATAGACCACTTAATACCACACCTACACGTCCAGTGAGTGCACTTGCCATTCCCAGATCTGTACTGGATAGGCCATCAGAGCAAACTCTGACCTTCAAGTATGTCAAGTATTAGCAAAATGTGACAGATTTACACTGAATACTGTTTTTTGTCAGTGTTGTTTTAACACTTTAAAATTGCAATCGTCTTTAAGCAAAATAGTATGAATGGTGACAAATGGAAAGCAGCTTACATGTAATGTCTTGTTACAGCTCCAGGTTAACTTCAACATAGAAGAAAATCCAGATTTCAAACTGAAAAAGAGAAGCAAGGGCTAGTATTGAATATACTAATAGTCAGAGTTGGGGTATTGATGGATAAATATAGGATGGGAATATTTTGGGTCCATTGTCAGCAGCAGACACTAGAGAAAGTGGCATAGCTATCATGCTGATACTAGACCTTGAGTTGTTACAGAGCACAGTATTGGGCATTGCTTATTGCCAGGTCTATAGCTTAGGTCAACTATATTAGTATGTTTGCTATTTTCTCCAGAAACAAAGAAACCATTATTTTTTGGTGTCTTTAGAGTGTTTAGAACTAATCTTCATTAAAGGCTTTCTGTTTGTGTATAGATTTCATACTTGCATTGGAAACATTGAAGCTTGTGGCCTCAAACAACTGACCTTAACTACGTCTGACTTCAATGTCATTTAGTCTATGGACATTTGAGTCTGCTGGGAATTGTAAAAAAACAAACAAACACTCAAATTATACAAAACTGTCTCATCTTGTCATGTTCTTCATTTAAAAAAAAATAAATGTTTGATGCGTTTTAGGACTCGATCCCTGCTCGCAGCTTATTAGTTATGAGTGGCTACCCTGTCTGACGCTTTGCACGGCCGCCTAGCTGCACTGTTGTTCCACATGTAGATAACTGTGGGTTCAACGTTTGTGAAAGAACTAGGTCACTGTATCACCACCAATAACTAGGTGGCAATGACATAAACTTTGAAGAGTGAGATGGAAGATAAGCTTTGAATGTGAGTGTACTCATTTTTCTAAGTGTGACAATATCTGTATTGATGAATATTTTCATGTCGTCCATTTTTTTGTTGTCATGATGGGCTCCATGGTGCCATGTGCATCAAATCTATTATTTTAGGCTTTCCTACAGATCAGAGAGGCCATTCAAAAGACATGCATGTAAGGTATTCGGACTGCTTTTGTATTGTATTGTATATCCCTTGGCTAAGGTACTTGCCAAGCTGTGGTTGACCTCTACTCTGAAATAGTTAAGATAGGTCTTTTGCAGAGGACAATTTTTGACTCAGATAGATAGAATGCATCAGTTTAGGACAAATTTGTGCAGAGATGTTTGTGATAGTAGCCATTCATGAAAGCATTGGTTCTATTCAGGAATTCTGCTGCCCATCCTCTCTGCAGGTAAAAGCCAACAACGATCCTTCCCCTCATTGCGTGGTCATGTTTTGATTAAATTGCATGTAAAAGAGGGGGCTATTTACATGTGGTCCGTCAATGTGTTTGTGAGAGAGGGCACGAGCGGGATAAGGAGGGACTGATTGAACGAATGCATTGTGCACTGATGTCAGCTTGTATTCACATGTGTTTTTGAAAAATTTAGGTGCAAGATTTTGCAGTGGGTTAGGGGTCCTCCCCCATAAAGGGTTGTGTTTGCAATGAATATATGCAGTTTCACACCATTGTAGACCATTATTATTACCATAGAAAAAGATTGGATAAACTAGTGCATATAATGAATACACAACATCCAAAAAGCTCAAAGGCAACACCTTTAGCTGTGGCGCTCTGAATTCTGAATACATTTTCCTATGTAATGAGACAAGAGTTTGTTGGTTCAGCAGCTGTGGCAATGGAGGTGGCGCTGGTTTGATCACAGAGACTGCCATGCTGGTGCTCATCCATTTCCCTTCTCACTCCGAGTGCCACAGTGTTTGCACTTTGCTTTGCACATTCAGGACTTCACCGAAGTCTTTTGAACCTCGGGTCCAGGGCAGTGGAGAAGATCAGCATTTTGTGCCATGTTTGAGAAAAAAGCCTCCATCTTCCATCATGTTGCTCTGTAGCAGTGAGTTGAAAAGCCTGCACTGTGGCTGACGCGAATACAGCAATCTGGGTGGGCTTTAGTAGCCCCTTCACAAGTGGAGGTAATGCAGAGATTGTAATGTGTTTCTTCCCACTTCCCACGACAGTGGCACCTTTTGCCCAAATTCTGTTTCAGCACAGAATTGATGGCAAGTTACAAGGTATGGCCAGTACAGCACAGAGTGGCTAAACTTGTCCACACATCAGTTTTTTGTTCTTGACTTTAATTTCAATCTTCACTTCCTGGTATGTCTTGTCATATTTCCTCTCCATCAGCCTAGTAAAATAGGTCCTTGAGGGAAGAGTGTAACCGGGGTGGAGGGTGTTGATCATTGCTCTGAAGCCTTCAACTCCAAACATTGATAGTGGCCTCATGTCAGTGACAAGCATGTTTAAGACACTATCTGTCAAAACAGCTGCTGCTGTGTGCATGGTGCTTTATTCCTCATCGAGACAGCTCGTGGTGAGTTGTTTTTTATATAGGAGCAGCTTGTGTGTAAGATTGGAAAATATGGGTATCTTCTATAATGGATAGGATAATCAAGCAGAAATGTCAGCCTGTTTCTGGCTATTTCAGTGAAATGAATATGTGACAAATATAGGTACATCATTAGAAGGATGGAAAAATCATATAATAATCCAATATTGACATAAGATTCATTAAGACAAGTTGTATATTCTGTTCATTGGTTAGTGACATTGTCCACAATGGCCTCATATACCCACAGATATAAGTAAGATACTGTAGACACCATGATATCAACAATTGATGCTAATGTTGTCTCATATTATGTATTGTCATGTGACACAGTGTTGGTTCGCCATGTCTTTCAAGCTAGTGGAGTTGAAACAGTTATGCATTTAGTTTAAAATGACATCGTAAACAGAATTGTCTGACAGTTGTGTTTGTGTCGCAGAATGAACAGTTGCGTTTTTAAGGCTGCTCTGGCTTCTGAGTAGAATTTAAAAAGAGCTTCGCTTTAACATAGCTGATGTGAAGAACGCTTTTTTTTTCACAGTGAGGCCCTGGAGACAAAGCTACATTTCCACTGTGTAGATATGCTTGCGTTGCAGCACATCTGTCCTCAGCCACTCCATCACTTATCACTTAATTTGCTCAGCTTTTGTGAGTCTGTCCCTCTTTCTCTCTCATGCTATGTGTTTGTGCTGCATGTTGTCTTGGCAGAAGTTTTACTTTTCGGTCTCCTGATAACTCGATTATGTAAGGGCTTCTTGGCAACAGCAGCGCTCCCCACCAAGGGCAAGTAGCAGGTCCTCTGTGTGTTTTGGAGGTTAAATGTGGTAAATAGGGCTTAAATTTCAAATGAAAGAAAGATGATCTCCATAAAAACTGAGAAGAGTGATGAAATGTGATCCAGTTCTCCATAAACTTGGAAGTCATCTCTCAGTTTCACTTGCTCATGCAGCTGGCTCTCTTTGCTTTGAATGGCGGCTCTCAGCATTGTGGAGCACAGCTGAGCTATCTTCTTTTCCATCTCAGTGTGGCACCAGAGAAGCTCAAGTGCCAGAGTAGGTCCTTCTAAGGTTTGTTTGCCGTGATGTGAAAAGTGAATTTTCATCATAATAATCTGAAAAGGCTCTTTGTCAGGGACCAAGCAGCAAAAGCAGAGACACAAGGGTATTTTCCAACTTAAAGGCTTTATTTAGCCAAATCAGGATCCAAAAACAAAGTTGCAGACGATTAAAATACATAAGCAAATTCAAAGTATCAACCAAAATTGCTAAAGCTGGGCCCTTTAAATAAACTGAGGTCAACAAAACAATATGGCACCAGAACTCCCAACTGAACAAACCTGACCTAGTCTATGACGAAAATGAAGGGGTATATCTACACACAGGCTAGCCTACAGACAAACAAGGGGAGGGGTCCTATTACCTTACCAATGAAACCCCAAAATAGACACAACTTCCCCTTAAACATATACTACACATAATATTTACAAATATTAAATACATATACCACCCAAAACAAACAAACAAAACCACATGCTGCTGTTTTAGAAGCCTCCACAATTCACAGCACCTCTGTCCAGCAATAGGATTTGGCAGCTTCCACTTCCTGTGGAGAAGCATAAAGGTTGCTTCAAACTCCGCCTCTTCCTTTTGCTGGACCTCAGCAGCATGTGGAGAAACAAAGAAAGCTAAACCATATTAACCAGTTTGATAAACTTATAATAAAATATTAACCAAAATGCGTGCACTCAAATTGGAAAACTAGAATCATAACGTTAATCAAAGAAACAATAAACCTTTTTAAACCAAAAATTGTGCTGGATTTATTTATACTGAAATGGCACATGGACGGTGTGGACTGTGGATGTGTCCATCACGCTCTTTTTAACACATTTGAATGGGTGAGTGTTTGCTGAAATAGAGTGCATCAAGTTTTCTCTATTGTGTGTGTTGCTACGTTAGATCTGCAAAGATTTGTTGATTGAGAGAAGATCAAACGCTGGCTGTAATGGTAATCGATTAGTCATTTTTCAAGCTAAAATGTCAAACATTTGTTGGTTCCAGCTTCTTAAATGTATCATTAATGTCATTAATTGTACTGATTACTGGATGATAAAAATAATTATCAGTTGCATCCCTGCTCTCCTTAACCTCAGCCAGGCTCTACATGTGAAGCACTGGGCTGAAGTGAAAGTGAAATATTATTTGGTTGCGCAGGCGACTCTATTTTGTCATCCATGTTTGCAAAATTTATGGATTTACTAAGCTCCAATAATGATTTTGCTTTTACCAGTTAAAATGATAAACGTCGTTGCTGGTGGGTCAAATAAGTCGCTAATTAATGAAAAGTTACACTTGACAGCAGGCCCAATTTTATTGGCTGTTGTCGAATTAGTGTCCTCTCAGCAGTCGGTGTCTGTACTCTGTATTCCCAACAACTCCAACAGGGTGATGCGTCTTCTCTCGAGCTGATCTGGAGTGGCTTTCTCCCAGTTAAACTTTCATCCATATCACAGTAATGAATTTAAGCTAATTAACTTTATATTCTCGAATCAAGACCATCACTGTTTGGATCAAGTAGCTCATGAGAGTTATGGTCCGTCAATTTAGTAGGTTTGTCAATGTGTCAGGTTCATATTTAATCAGCATTTAGGTAAATGCAAGTATTGGATTGGACTTAGTATTGGTACATATCCAATAGTAGCAGACTGGGATTGGATTCAGGACCAAACACATTATGTTAAGTTTGACCTTTTCGACTTGTGCCTGCTTTTTATTTTTGTGCTGCATTATAGCTGATTTTTGCTTTTAGATAGTTGGCATCGGTCAAATGCTAAGGACAAATTTCCCCCATGAGTATTAATGACATGGCTATAGCGTAACTTTCATTGTGTTAGAAGTGATAAATGTTGTGGCATGCCTGCAGCGAGGCTCGGTGAATGCACTAGATTTGCCAGAAAGCTTCTTTTATTTTTCGATTTATTTTAATAAAGTGATGAACTGCACATTTAAAACCACTGGCATGGCCTTTTAACTCCCGATCTTGTTGTGTAAATCCAGCTCACGGGCAGCAGCTACTTTTTTAAATCTCTTTTTATCAAGGCAGGAAGATCTGTAATGGAAGTCCAAAAAAATCAAAGCACAAGTCTTTATCGCCCGCAAACTCCATTCCAGTAAGTTAGTCTGGGGCTGATACTTATCTGCTGAAAAGAATGCGAGTCGGGCCAGAATTAGGGAGCTGACGTCAGCTGTGCTGTGACTTTCAAAGGTTCTGTGTGACTCTCAATGATTTTCTGTCTCTACTTCAGTGTTTCTCTCCTTTGCATAACAGGCCAATACACCAGTTTGCCTTTGTCTCCTCCCCAGGCTGTTCGCTGCTACGATTCGCTCATCCTTAAGGCCGAGGGCAAAGTGGAGCCGGAGTTATTCTGCCAGCTAGGCCACTTCAACCTCCTCTTGGAGGATTACCCGAAAGGTGAGTGACCCCTCCTCTTCACTTGCACTCAAGTGGCTTGTAGAATCGTTCTTTCCCGGCTCATTCCTGTTCAGAGATGCTCTGTCAATTGTTCTGTTGAATCTTCATCTCGGGTTTGACAAGCACTTCAATTACCATATTTTTGAGCACCTTCTGTTGACTTAGAATTTATTTCTGAGCATGTAACCCTTAACTAAATAAGATTAACCCTTCATCCCTTTCATATTTACAAAGCTTAAAATTTTATTACAACTTTAAGGCAATTGTGTAGCTAATTTTCCGTGGATACACCATATTAGTATGTACAAATCTGCAGTTGGCTCCATTCCAGCTCCACATCAATGCAGACTGCTGACATTCTCCTCCTCGGTGCTGTGCTGTGGTGGCATAGATAAACTCTCAGCTTCCCTCTCCTTTTAATTACAGCATTATCGGCATACCAGAGGTACTACAGTTTACAGTCTGACTACTGGAAGGTGAGACACACAAACACACACACGTGCCTACATGCTCGCTTTCTCTTTCAGTTACAGATACTCTCATGTCCTGTCAATTAAACACACACACACACACACGATCTTGCTTTCTTTCCCACACATTCACTCACGAATACACAGGAAACGCGTACGGCCTCGGCTGGGTTAGATGCCGATGCGAGATATGGTTTCAGGTTTCGAGTCAGAGTCATTTTGAGCGTTTCTTCTCTGAATTTGACACTTTGCGGTCAGGCTGATAGCTGGTTATTGGTTTTTCTGATTACCAAACTGTATCAAGTAGCTGTAGGGTTATGCAAATACGTATGGCTTTTGTTTACAAGGACACATATGGCATCAGTGATATTTGATTACGTTGTTACCTGGATTGATGCAGTTAGTTTTGTTGACCATTTTCAACGATCTATTCTGTTACATTTAAAAGGTGTCCACTTAAAATACATATTTAATGCAAGTTCTTATTATTATTTTAACTATTTGTCAAAATGACCTTTCACCTCTCTCCATCCTACCCAGAATGCTGCCTTTCTGTATGGCCTGGGAATGGTCTACTTCCACTATAATGCCTTTCAGTGGTGAGTACTAACTATCTTCATTTCATTTGCGGTACACACTGATGAGTCAGTTGTAATCAATTGTGATAAAATCTTTTCTTCTTAGAAGCGATGTGACTCTCTCTTCCACATGAATGCCCCAAAATCTTGAATCACTTTTTAAAAAAATGCACAGTACAAAAGACTCCAGTGTTAAACTGTGATCAGTTTACAGGAACAATTTCTTCTTTCTTGCTGAGATTTGGATGAGATGATGAACACTCTCAAGTCCGAATGGCAAATATGTAGCTGGAGCCAGCTGCCGGTTAGCTTAGCTTAGCATAAAGACTGGCTTGTCTGGCTCTTTCCAAGCATAACAAAATCCACCTACCTGCACCTCTAAAGCTTACTTATTAATACGTTATCGAGTATCTTGTTTGTTTAACCTGTGCAAAAACGGAAGTGAAATAACGACAGTTTGCTGTGAACCCGGGGAGTGGTAGTGAGAGGGTTATGTGCCAGACTGTCTCTTGGCCAGGACCAGCGACTTCCTGGAACGTCCACTATTTCCCTGCCAAGAAATGGTCCGGTGCTTTTTAAAACCGCAACATGTAATTTTTAAACTTCTTTTGAATCACTTGTTCTGTTGTGTGTTCTATTGCAAAGGGTGAATCAATTCGTTTGTAATGCAGCTGAACACACTTAAAACAAGGCAAACAATGCACTGTTAAATGAGCCAGTAGAAAGGCAGGTCAATTCAAGAGAGAGGGCTTATCCATGGAAGAGCATCTGCGAATGAGAGACCAGGATTACACAGCTCACTTGTGCTCTGTATACTGTATGTTTATCTGTTTGTTGTCACCAGCTGATAAAAATGCTTGCAAGGGAAGCTGTCCTGCGTTGTTTCCATGGTAACGCCACAACCAGAGAGGACTGGATTACCAAAAAGAATCAGCCAGCTTAAACCTCAGGATAGATGAAAAGGACGCAAGCATCAGCAAACACAGCTATTGTTCTCGGTGGCTGCAGACAAATTACAGTCAAATTGCCTTCAAGAGGCAAAGCCATTATTTTGAAAAGGCTGAAGTACCCGGCTAACAAGTTAATAAGGAGTGGGGAACTACCTCAGGTGCTGTGGAAGGAACATCTTTAGTATTCAGTTCAATATAGTGCACATGCAGTGTGACTTGAATGAGCACCATCGGAATGTGCTGCAGCTTATGTTCTCAACTGTTGTTTCTTTTGGTCCAGAACAAATTAGTTACTTTATAGTTGTAGCCCGGTCCAACAATCCAGTCTTATCATGTGTCTTTGTTTTTATGTTTTTGTCATTACTGCCCGCCCTCCTTCTCATTCCCATATTCTCCACTGCGACCCCCAGGGCGATCAAAGCATTCCAGGAGGTGCTGTACATTGACCCAGGGTTCTCCCGGGCCAAGGAGATCCACCTACGCCTGGGTCTCATGTTCAAAGTAAACACAGACTATGAGTCAAGCCTAAAGGTAGGTCCACCCCAAAGCTTTAATACCTGTTACAAGCATTATTCTTAACTTAATGCCACGCTGAACTCTGTCAACCTTTGTGTAATTGTAATGTTTGTTTTGATTTTTAATACTACAAGAGTAATACTTAAGAACCGATCTCGAGCACTTACTGTACAAACAGAAAAATGTGAAACCTTGCTGGCATTGTCCACATTTCACAAGGTGGTTTCACATACTGCTGCCTTCACTTTGTAATACATTTATTATGAAGTGCATGCAGCAAATGTTGAGTTATTTTAAACAGCAGTTTTGTGCATTAGGCTTAACTTAATTGAACAGAACAAGGCAGATCCTGACTAGCAGCTTGAAAATGGACATTAAAAAAGCTGTATCATGCATAAGGGTTCTCCGTGGTGCTTTTACTGACCTCTCCCCATTTTCCTCTTACAGCATTTTCAGCTGGCTTTGATTGACTCCAACCCCTGCACTTTGTCCAAAGCTGAAAGTAAGCACATTTCTTATTTATTTCACTCGTCCATTTGTGTATTAACTCATGAATAAAAGACTTCTATTAAATTAATATATTAATTTCATGCTTTCTGGATTGTTGTCTGCAACTTACATTTTTAATATGATAATAGAGACATATTAATAAAACATGAAATGTATGTATAGCTGTTGGAACGATGCCCTACAAATATGCATTGTTGTACAGGCTTTTTATAGAATTGCATTTGTTAAAATGTATTTTTCTGCTTTTTATGTGCATCACACTTTGCATAACATTAATTATTGGGGTATAAATATCTAAACATGAGCCGTTCGTAGACTAAAAATAGCAGCAAGGGAACTCATCTCATTGTGTTCACCGTCTTCTGTACAGAGCATTAGATGATGTTCAGCAGCTGGGGTTTAGTCTGGGTAGAGCAGTGACATTATTTGATATGCCGCTGCCATCTCATCTCTCCCGCCCCGCTACCTGTTACCTTGGCGACAGCAATATCCATTTTTACCCAGCCGCCTCGCTGTTTGCCTTTGCCTCATTGTGTCCCCCCTCATTCCTGTTCTCACTCGCGCACATACACACACACATACACACACACAGCAAGGGCAGCCCCCGTCTTTCTTCCCCTCTCTCTCTCCGTCTCTCTCCCTCCCTCCTCTCTCTCTCTCCCTCCATCTGCTGAGAGTCACTCAGGCAGCTTAGATCAGACACTGCAGCGCTCCAGACAAAGGAAGGTGCCGCCAGGAGCACAGCTACCTATCTGGTCTGTTCCACTTCATGTAGACGGGCAACCTTGGGTTTCTGACACCTATTTATTGACAACGCAGCACTACTTTTCAAAGACTTGAAAAGACTATAAGGAAGACTAACTCACAGAGGGGGCGGGAAACCTTTCTTAAATGCTAAATTATAACCTCTATTTATTTTCTAACATGTTTCCTCTTCTCTCCTTTTACAGTCCAGTTCCACATTGCTCATTTGTATGAGATTCAGGTAAGTGCTCACTCTTTTGTTTAGCTTGTGTTTCAGTTACGTCTGCTCCCAAGGACACATTTGTTTGGTTTCTGTCATTTGTAATTCTGAAAATAAGTGCGGCACGTTGATTGAATGTCCAATCTCAAGGCGATGGCTCTTAACCCAGCAACCTCTGTGAAATCCCAGTGTGTGTGAATGCTGGGGATAGCCCTATTTTTTTTTAAATAATTTTGAACCAGGTGCTGACAGAATTGAGGAGGGAGCAGGGTGCGTGAGTGGGTGGCATGCGGGAGGGGATAAGAGATTACTCTCAGCCGAACGACGGGGTTGCCACGGAAACAAGAAAGTCTGTCTCCCCCCTCTTTTGTATGCTGGTGGTCTCTCTCTCTCTTTATGTCGGTTTCAGTCGAGAAGTACAGTAGCTCTCGTCAGCTCTGGGAGTAGCAGCGCCTTACGACTAATGTGCTGTTTTTGTGCTGTGTCAGATCACATCGCTGCAGTGGAAGTCTCAGGCTCAGGTTGTGTGCTGCCATTTAGCAGCAAATCTCTGGATGCAAAAGTGTGACTAAATATGGAGGAGCAGGGAGGGCCATGGAGATTACTTTTACATTCCTATTTTTGTTACTCTGCACATTGAAGGGATGAAAGATGGACAAAAGGGAAGAACTGGCAAAAGTTATGGCTTCAAACTGAAACCTTCACTTTTTGTAATTTACGTTTTGGTCTCTCCTCTCACCATCCTCTCATTATCCTCCCCTTACACTTTCTCTCCCATTGCTCTCCTTAACCCCCTTTTATTCCTCACTGCCTTGCCGCTCCTCGTATCCAGAAGAGATACCGGGCTGCCAAGGAGGCCTACGAGAGCCTCCTGCAGACGGAGGATCTTCCTGCACAGGTGAAGGCCACTACCCTGCAGCAGCTAGGTAAGAGTGTGTACACGCTGGTATGGTGGTGTAGCTTTATTCAGCTGATTGAATGAAAATGTTTCATGAATGACTTTTTCTAGATGCCTACTGCAATCATGGCTTGACCTTGAGTCTTTTTAGAACCATGTAAATCCAGTTTTCATGTTAAAAGCAAACTTCCTTTTCCTGCGAAAGTGAGAAAACCTACCTCAGTTTCTCTTCTGTTTCAAAAATATCATTAGTCGCATGGACGATAACTGCACTTAAACAATTAGTTTTTGCCCAAGAGACAAACAGCCATTTATTGATCTGACGTTTTCCAGGCTGGATGCATCACACAGTGGAACAGCTCGGGGACAGAGCCAGCAGGGACAGCTATGCCATCCAATGTCTGCAGAAATCTCTGGAGGCCGACCCAAACTCTGGACAGTCCTGGTACTTCCTTGGCAGGTACGTTGTGCACGCATCAGAAGGCAATATGATTGAACCTTGAAAGGAATCTGAATTTATCTACATATTATCTACTTTTCTGTCATCTCCATTGTATTTGGGAGTATCTGAAAATTACAGAATAATGAAACCACAAATGTTTTGACTGTTCTAATACAGATTTGACAATCCAAAGCAATCTACATTGGCACATTTGCAGAGCTTGTGAAATATAAACAGTGAAGTCATGGTCCTGAAATCAATATTGGTTGTGGAATTCCCACTGTGTCGTGAAGTAATTTGGGAAAGGTGATAGATTTTGTTCAACAATTGATCTCATCTGTTTTGGTACAACCACATTTTATTTTCCTGTTGAAACATTACAAACTGCCCTGAGCCAATCTGCTCGTCTGTTAAAGTATGAAGAAAATGTGATGGATGACAATTTACATGTCAGTTTTTTTTGAGACATTGCATTTGTTTAAATGTTTTCAATAGCACAACTCTGACAGACTCTATCTCCTGCAGGTGCTACTCTAGTATTGGGAAGGTCCAGGACGCCTTCATCTCCTATCGGCAATCCATAGACAAATCAGAGGCCAGTGCAGATACCTGGTGCTCTATAGGGTAAGGGTACATTTGTTAAGGGGAGGTTGCAGGTATATTCCCTTGTTAAAAAAGCAACATTTTAGAGTGACCTTTGTTCTTTATCTTTTTCTTTTTAATTGTTTTTTTAATCTTCAATTTCCCAATTTCAATCACCCTTATATTTCCATTGTCCTCTGCATGAAAAACACTTTGTTCATCTCTCTCGTCTATCCTCATCATTATCGTCATCCTCAATCACACTCCCTTTATGTACACCTCTTACTTTTGTCTCCTTCCTCCCCTTTTGTCTCCTTCCTCTCTCCTCCCCTCCTCCCCCGTCCTCAGGGTGTTGTACCAGCAGCAGAACCAGCCCATGGACGCTCTGCAGGCCTACATCTGCGCCGTGCAGCTGGACCACAGCCACGCCGCTGCCTGGATGGATCTCGGCACGCTGTACGAGTCCTGCAACCAGCCGCACGACGCCATCAAGTGCTACATCAACGCCACACGCAGCAAGGGCTGCACCAACACCACGGCGCTAGCCCACCGCATCAAATGCCTACAGGTGGGTGGAGGCTGCTTGGATGCAACTTCAATTGAAATGTAATGTGCAAGAGTTCAAAGACAGTTGTCCAACAGGTGTGGTGCACCTGCAAAATGAAGGACATTTAATCTGCATCACAGCTTAATAATAATAGTGTCCTGTCATATTATGTATAAAAGTGTCGAGAGAAGAACATTGGTGGTTCTTAATGCTATCTGGCTTGAAAGGCTTACTAACACACTCGATTTTGGCGGGTCACTTATTCACAACGCTGTTGACCTCCAGTGTTTTAACTGGGCTCAATTTGGTATATCTGACAATTGACGTTCCTGCACAAACAAACTAATGCTTCAGAAAATGTTTGGGTTTTTTAATGACAATACAGAACCATAAAAAAATGATCAGTACTGGACATCCCTAATTGAAACTGCTGGCTGCTGTGTATTTGTTCACGCTGCTCTGCGCTGCACTCACTTGAACCAGTTTCACCAAAAACTGTTTGGTGCAACTAATGTGTATAGTGAGCAGAGGACATACAGTGAGGGCCACAGAATGTATCCAAACTACCCACATGAACAGAACTCTAACATTGACCCATAACCGAGAATCCCCTTCTACAAGTACAGGGAGCAGAGGATGGGGTTTGTCACGGTTTACTCTGTACTACCATCATCTCCCTCTCCTGCCCTTTGCTGTTCTTTGTTAACATCCCTGTGTGGCCACAACTGTTTTGAATAAGTCCATATCTTATTCCGCAGGGATGCGATTAGAGTGAGAGACTTTCGAACCCACAGGAGACGAAAACTCTGATCTCATTTTATTTTTGCCCGACCTTCCAACTCCCATTCTTTCATAACCTTAACTCCTGGCTGATAAGTAGTTGGTCCTCACTGGAACTTTTTTTTAGTCTTAAATCTTCTGTTACATTTGCTGTGCGGCGTAATATGAGGGAAAGAGGAACTATAAACATGGTAGAACCCCTGAGGAGTAATTAACTGTCCTTAATTTAAGAGAGTTCATCCTTTTGGGATTAACTGATTCATGCTGATGCTGTCCGTCTCAAAGTCGCCCTCCCATGGATGTAACAACCGGGATTCTAACAATCCCTGTATCTCATGTGTTAATTTATCCATCTATATTTTTCAATGTCATTTTTTTCCTTTACATATGCATGAAGGAATGTTACATTTCCACCAGTTATGTTAGCATAAATTCATGGCATTAAGACAAGCTCAGCGGCTTGTTTTAATGGAATTGTGACTGTGTTTGGGATTACTGTTGCCGAATGTCATGCAAGTAGCAATACCTGACGTAGGTGTGTTAGCCAGCCGAGACACAAGTTTACATGTCGCTGTCAGTTTCCAACTTAGCTTCACTTGTGTTATAACCTCTTACCTATTTGCCATTGCTGATCATTTCCTTGTTTTGAGGTCATCGTTTTTTTCTCAACAAGAAAAAAAAAAGCCTTGTGTTTTATTATTTTTTTTGTTTTTTCACGTCGTTTTCCATTCCCCTAGGCTCAGTTGAGTAACCCCCAGCTCAGTAGCCTACAGGGTAAAAGTAAAATGCTCCCTCTTATTGAGGAGGCATGGAGTCTACCAATCCCAGCTGAGCTAACCTCCAGGCAGGGAGGCCTGAGCAGTGCACCACAGCAGGTGAGAGACCAGATAGAGCAACTTACACCTCCCATCTCCCTTCCCTCCCCCTCCCCTCCCTCCCCTCCCTTTGGAGTGCACACTCAGACACATAGGCACTCAAACACATGATCGTACTGTACACACAGACAGGCCAACACATGCGCATGCACTGTTGTACATACTGATGGGTAACACTTGAGCTTAGCGCCGCCTTCCATGCCCTGTGTGTCCGTGTGTGTGCGTGAATGCAGATGTCTAAAGAAGCCAAGAAGCACAAAAACCTACCACTGAATATCCTTCTACTCCATGCTGCCACACTCAGATGATTGGAGACCTTGACTTTATTCTAAGCACACTTTCTACTTCGTGGTAATAGAAATTAAATAACAAGCCACGCATCACCCTCTATTTCAAATGTAATGGCTGCTTTATGGCATCTGTTTCAAACAAGGAGGGGTCCGGCCAAGTGTTACCCACTCCTGCACTCCCCTTTCTTTTCCACAGCACAGTAGTCGCTCGGCTTCACCCATCATGCTCAGTTCAAATAAACCAAAAAAACCTAAATCAACAAAGCACTTGTGCAGGCTTCACTTAATTCTTTCCCATTCAAATTCTCCTTCTATTAATCCTGTTTTTAATCTGTTGTGGTATTCAGGATTCCAGTTAATTTACAAATCCAGTTTGAGGTGGCAAACCTTGTTGAACCTGCACCACACTGCTGTTTGCTCTTAATCTGCTTTGGTTTAGACGTGGGAGAGATTGCCTTTCTGAAGTGATTAAACCGCTCTAATTCTAAAATCAAGTGGTTGTGTTTCTAATTCTCACACTCATTGATGTTTGGCCTTTTTGGCTTTGGACCCTGCCCCAGTGTGATCGGTGAGGTCGTGCTGCCGTAGAGTAAACCCAGGCTTCCCATTGGCTCTGTTCATCTTCCTCCCCCCCCTCCTCCTCCTTCAGTAGTTGACCTTAGATGTCCTGCAGCTGCTCACAAAAGCCCCAGCAACGCCCCCTAGTGTTTCATTACCACCTCGCTCATTCATGCCCATCACACAGTAGATGCGAGTAGTTCAGTTGTGTCCTTGTTTGTGTGTGATCACTGTCATGTTATTGACCTCATAGCATTGGAATATAATGATTTATCGACTTTGACGTTCTTAGTGCGAATGCATTTGGTTTGGAGACGTTTAGTTTTCAACAGGTCAGGTGTGATTTCATGTTTAACCTGTTACATATTGACTAACAAAACACATGAGGAATGATTCAGGAATGTAGCTTTTTTTTTTGTTGGCCCACTTTTTGTGCAACATATAGCAATGAAATTGAAAATGCTCGAAATACTAAAATTGTGAGTTTTTAATCTTGAGTTCTGGTGTCTATTTTCCATCCTTTTATGAAACAGTCTCCAGGATAATAAGAAAGACTTGAAACGACTTGAGGCATAGTAGACCATCATTCAAGGCCTCTTAGAGTATTCATTTTTAAGGCAGCTACAACAAAGCAAGCTAAAACCAACAGTTTGTTGAACTAAATTTTGGGACAGTCACATGTGGCTCCTAGGCTCCCTCAGAGGTAATGGTAAGACTGTCAGCGTGTGGAATGTGCTGTAACCTTTTGCTTTCAAAGGTTGAGTTATGCTATTGTGTCCTGAAACAGCTGCTTTGTATTGTCTGAAAGTGCAATGAGGAACACGGCGAATTGCTGCGAAGAAGTCATGACATGTTGAGTGCTGCAGGTGGTTGATAAGAAGCAGTTAGTGATGAATTTCCGCCAGCATTCCTCTAAACAGGAGAAGTGCCCCAGGGCTGTTATTGCCCTATGAAGTAACACCTTCAGATACATAGGAATGTTTTGCTCTTCGCGCCCTGCTTGTTCGTTGAAGCGCCAACACAGAATCACAGTATTGCTCTGCTTCTCTCTCCTTTCCTTATTCTCCATCCCTTGCTTTGCTTCGCCTTTGACCTCTCCTCTTGTAATACTTTAACTCCCATTTGCTACTTTAAATAAACACGCTTGATTGCTTCTTTCCATGCTCCACCCGTTTTATTTTTCACCCTCCATTTGCTGTTTTTTTTTTTTTTGCCACTTACTTCTCCTCGCATATCTTTCTCCCATGATCCTCTGTTGCGTCCCTCCATTCACGTCTCGTTTCTTTTTCCTCCTTATGTTTCTTTTGCTTCCCCCTCCGCCTGCGCTCCCCGCCACCCCCTCCTCCTCCAGGCTTGTAAGCCCAATCACAGTGCAGAGGGTGGGGGCTCGGGTCAGTCGCTGCCTCCTCACGTGGGCTCGCTGGGCCAAGCGGAGGACCAGTCCTGCCCATCCAAGAGGAGGAGAGCCTCCAGCCCTTCTAAGGTAAATGCAACAGTGACGCCATCATTAACCACTAGGAGTGATGCCCTTTCCTCTTAAAGTAGGCAGAGTCAAAGTCATTTTATTTTATACTGTATCTTCTTTACACCTTTCATGTTATGAATATTTTCATTCATTGAATTGTGTATTTCAGGGTGATTCATGGGCCAGTAACTCAGCACAGCAGCCAGTTCCCAACTGGTACCTCTCACCGCAGAAACTACAGGTTGGTAATATCTCTCCTCTCGTATTTCACTTTAGTTATTGAACCTGCTTTTTCCTGAACTTCACGATTTTTTTGCTGCCGTCTGTCTCCAGGTGCTGGAACAGTTGAGGAGTAACCGGGCCAGCCTGAAGCCCCCACAGCTTCAAATGTTGGGGCAGCTGGAGGCTCAGCTCGCCATGATGCAGCAGCACCAGCACCAGGTAAGAGAAACCACACTGTCTCTCTCACACACACAAACATTAACAAATGCCACTTCAGGTCAGGTGTGTTCCAAGAGTACTGCATGTCCCACTGATCCTTAAAGTAAACAAATATAGTAAATTACCATGCTGCTTCATCTTAGGTTCATTCACTAGATTGTTGCTGTAAGGCTCAAACAAAGCACACTCATTGCCCTAGGTTTGATGACTCAGCATGCATTTACAGAAATACCCATGGCCGTCTTCATACATGATGCATGTATACATCCATGGATGCTTGCACAACAACGTTTAGTTTAAATAGTTAATAGTCAAAAACATGAAAAATTTAAAGTCAACTTATGGTACCATATGGAACATGAATACTTACATATACGTGCAGGTGTGAGGCTTCAGTCAGAGATCTTGATTCTATAAACGTGTGTTGGGTATTTGTAAGCTTAACTCATAATGTTAGACTAAATAAACTCCCTAATCCAGCGTGTAAACACTAGAGTAGTATTCAGACCTGACCTAAGCCAGTCCTTTCATGGTTTGTTGTGGCACGTGTAGGCGTCAAACTGGTGTGGTTTGGCGCATGACACAATACAAGTTTCAACATTGACGGGCGAGAATGTCAACGAGTGTGTGTGTGACTCACTCACACATCAGGTTCTCAAACCAGATTAAAGTAAACATAATAAACGACTTCAAGATAATAATTTTCAAGCCATAATTATATTTCAATCTGTGGTGTTGTTATCTTTTCTCTTTATAGATGAGACAGAATGCCTCGGGAGGTCAGGTGCGCCCCTCCCTCCCCAACGGCCCCACCACCAACTCCCTCCCCTCCCCCAACCCCAGCCTCCACCCCACCCGACCCCACCTTGGACCCCACCGGCCCCTATGCCCACCTCAGCCGCTGGCCAACGGACCCATGGGCCCCGGGACACACGGACACTCAGACTCCCTCCCTGTGGGTAGTAACAGTAGTAGTAATAATCAGTCAGGGCCCACGGCCACAGGACCCAACGGAGACGTGCCTTACCTGCAACCTGCCGGCAGCGGCGACGCAGCACTGCTACCTCACACCTGCACAAGCACGCAAACACAGGACGCCACGCCGCACCAGGCCCTGCACCTAAACTCCTCTCAGGTTAGACATCCAACAGCCTCTTCATCTCACTTTCCATGTCTGTGACAGACATCCTCTGTCTTCTCCCTCTGGCAAAGTCTCTCTTGCTCAGCTAAGAAATGGATATGGATATAATTCAGTTTTATCCTACTGACCTACTTGGCTCTGTTGAAAAAACTGTCAAAAAAGCACTGAGAAAATCCATCAAGCGGTTTCATGAAACAAGCTGTGAAATCCCTCCCGTGAGACTCATCTGAATTAAAGTATGCAGGAATTCTTGCACGCATCCTCAATATCTGGTGCTGAGACATTAGATGCATGTAACACATGTAGAAATAGAAAAATGTTGGGCTCATATTTAATGCTCCTTTTTATTAAGGCACAGCATCTTAATCCACACAAGGATCATCACCAGGTATATAAGCCTGGCAAATTGGTAATTATGAATACAGGTCACCCTGACAGTGTTCTCTTCTTCCACTTTCTAACACCTGCTCTCTTCTTCCTTCAGGGGCTTCAGAAGGGGTCTGTTCCACATGCGACGGGCTCCAGTAGTGAGGGGACCCCCTCTCACACCCAGACCCCCAACTCCACCGCCCCTGCGCTCCCCAACAATCAGGTTGGACATTCCACTAACGCCCCATCGCCACAGCAGCAGGCTCACAACCACCTCCCATCCCCTCCCTCCCTGCCCCCCTCCTCTACCTCAGGTGGAGCAGCACCCAGTGCGTCCGCTACCAAAGATAGCAACACCACAGCCGCCCTCGTTACGGCAGCCGCATCCCTCGGCAATGGGGGCTCGGAGGGCAAGACGCCATCGCCGCTGCCGTCAGCTGATGGCAAAACAGCGCAGGCAGATGGCCTAGCCAATCACATACACTCGGGGGATGGTGGCAAGGTAGCAGAAGGTGGCGAGAAGCCGAGCCTTAGCGCAGACAATCCTAGACTATCTGCCCTGCTGGCAGGGGGGAAGGGCCCTGAGGAGGGTGAGGGACCGTCAGAAGGGACAGCTTCCGCTTCCGCTGCATCCATCACGCCGGAGTCCCACAAGAAGATCAACAACATCCACCCGGCCGTCCTGCCCTCCACCCCCCACGCGCAGGGCAGCTCAGCTGCCTCCTCGCCCATCTCTGCCATGTCCACCGCCACACCCTCACCCAAATCCTCAGAACACACCCAAACAGGCGCCCACAGTCCCGCCACTACCACGTCTACTGCACCTGCTGTGAACGGTAACGGGAAAGGAGGTATCTCCGAGGACTCTCAAAGCCCACTGAAGGCTGAGCCACCCACCGTCACCAGTCTCAAAGCTACGCCTCCACATGGACACAGCTCCTCCTCCTCATCCTCATCATCTTCAATATCCATCTACCCCAGCTCCACAGATGTGCTCAAGGCCTGCAGGTGAGACTGAAATCCCCCATTGTTTCTCTTTTCACATCACGGTGTCCTGCAGATGCACTTGAGATTGATGGTGTTAACATACACATGGATAACATCCAGTCAAGCCTCTTTTGAGCTGTTAAGTTCATAAAGCCTACAATGGATTTATGGCATTAACATCCTGCACCCTCAAGCAGGGTTGAAATCCAGGCTGAGATGATCTGGCATGGACATGACTGAGTTTAATAATTAGTGCAAGGTACAAATAGAAAGGACGTTAATGAGTAGAAATGGATGGCAGCTTCAACTACTCAGCAAAGTGTCCATGGCACATGCAGCATTTGAAAATGTTAAATAGACTCTAAATTACTAACTATGCAGGCAACAAAGACATTTTTAAAATAAGTCAAAAGCATGACTGTATGGTTGAATATATTTCTTGCATGTTTTCCAAAATGTTACAGGTGAGAAGCTGAGTTTAGTGCTTTATTTTGTATAGTATTGCGAGTTTAAGAAAATGTTTCACAGATGATCAGAAAGAAGCTGTCCTCCACTAATTACTCGTGTTTTGTCATTACCTTAATCCAAAGAATCAGACATGGGAAAGTTAAAAGGCTTTTGCTGTCTGTGAAATGGTGCAAATGAGAGAAGGATCAGTTGAAGCATGTGGTTTGTTTTGAAGATGTCTCCTCCCAGTGGAATTGCAGAGTAACTGCAGAACTAGAGGCAAATAATTATGTAACTGTAAACAACACCGAAGGCTACTGGGCAGTCTTGTTGCCATGCAGATATTATCCAGCACATATTATTCAGTGAATAGATTCCTCCATTTGGTTGCATGTCACACATTGAATACGTGCTAGTTATTCATTTAAACAGCCTGTTAAGGAGCACTCATAGATGTGTAAGATCTGAGCTAGAACAGTCTGAAAGAAAGTATTATTTACTGTATTTTAGTTTGTATTATCCTCAGTCAGTTGTTCCCTGGCTGATTTATATTCTGTAATGTCTGTCTATATTGTTCTGTCGTATCACTCGTGCTGCTATCGCTAAAAACACCTACTGCATTGTGTACGTGCAGGAACCTGGGGAGGAACGGTCTCTCCAACAGCAGCATCCTCCTCGACAAGTGCCCCCCGCCCCGGCTGCCCCCTCCACCCTCACCAGCCCTGCCCAAAGACAAGCTCAACCCTCCCACACCCAGCATCTATGTGAGTATTACCCAGAGGTCTGCGAGCTACTTTCAAATGTTTGGAAAGTATTGTTCAACCTGGCATTTTTTTCACCTGGTCAAAAGTATCACCCAGTACTATGACATGCTCATAACTTCCTGTTTTCTGCCTATGAACCAGCTGGAGAACAAGAGGGATGCTTTCTTCCCACCACTGCACCAGTTCTGCACAAACCCCTCCAACCCTGTCACTGTCATCAGAGGCCTGGCTGGAGCACTCAAACTGGGTAAGTTCTTTATTTTACAATATGCATTGGGAGTATTTTTCTGCTGCATATCAATCATAAGTGTTGTAATTTTTTATTTCCTTCTCTGATTTCTCTGCAGACTTGGGTCTGTTCTCCACAAAGACATTGGTCGAGGCCAACCCGGAGCACCTGGTGGAGGTCTGGACTCAGCTCTCTCAGCCCGCGGATGAGAACTGGGACCCGACCGGCATCAAGAAAATGTGGCGCTGCGAAAGCGCTCGCGCCCACACCACCATCGCCAAATACGCCCAGTATCAGGCCGCGTCCTTCCAGGAGTCCCTACGGGTCAGTTATGCTTATGTTTATCCTTTGGATTTCACTTTAACAAATCTCATTGGGGACTCAAAGGTTTAAGGACGTCTCAGGATAAAAATGAGATTAACTGGAAACATACTGTTGGCTTAATGCATTTCCTGTTTGTTTTCAGGAGGAGAATGAGAAGAAGGCACTAAAGGAGCCCTCGGACACAGAGCCAGCATCAGCAGAGAGGTACCCAATGTTGTTCTGTGTATTTAGCTACTGAAGTTTGATTTTTTTTTTTTTTGCCGCAATAGAGAGCTCCAGACTCTGCTGCAGTGAACCATGACACAGACTCAGACAGGGGGGGTTTCATGCATCATAAAATTCAGGGACCAATCCTGTCATATTATGGTGGGACTTTCCATATCATGATAATGTAGTCAAGCTGAAGGCTAATGTTATCTACTACCATTTTGTTTCTAATGCCGTAGAGAGCAGTACATAAATATATTATAGACAGTTACATCTAAGCCATTTTAATTTCTGGTGTTCAGAGATTTGATTTTAGGGTTCTTGCCCGGAGATGAACTTTAATTTCTATTGAATGGGATTTGGTTTAGCTGAATTGTTTTGTGCTTTTTTTTTCTGCTATGCCATAATCACCTGGAGACTGTGACCACCTTGAACATGCTATATGTGGCTAATGGTAAATTCTCTTTGTGTTGTGTCTTCAGTGTTGCATGCAAAAGGAGGGGCCCCTTAAAGCACATCAAGTTCGGAACCAACATCGACGTGTCGGACGAAAGGAAGTGAGTATGGATCTCATCTCACCGCCACGTCTCTTGTCTTCAAACTGATCTGACACTGACCACTTGTCGCACTCGCTCTCCACCAGGTGGAAGCAGCAACTCCAGGAACTCAGTAAACTGCCGGCCTTTGCTCGCGTGGTGTCGGCCGGGAACCTGCTCAGCCACGTGGGTCACACCATCCTGGGTATGAACACCGTTCAGCTCTACATGAAGGTCCCTGGGAGCAGGATACCAGGTGAATACACTTTCTTTCTGGGACAAATGATCACTACAGATTAGGATTTGTTGCATGAGTTGTGCATGTGGATTTGAGCACTGAAAGAGGTTTTGTGTATTTCTCTCCAGGTCACCAGGAACACAATAACTTCTGTGCCGTCAACATCAACATTGGACCTGGAGACTGTGAATGGTTTGCAGTACCAGAGCCCTACTGGGGAGTGATGAGCAACTTCTGTGAAAAGTAAGCTGGAGCAGTTAAGGGAGGAAGGACAGAGGCTGTAATGTATAAAGCAGCTTGAAGCAAATTAAATGTACTTATCCCATTTCTTTGCTTCTACAACTCTTTCCTTTTCCTCACCTTCAGGAACAACATCAACTTCCTGATGGGCTCCTGGTGGCCCAACCTGGAGGACCTGTACGAGGCCGACGTGCCCGTCTATCGATTCATCCAGCGTCCAGGCGACCTGGTGTGGCTCAACACCGGCACCGTCCACTGGGTGCAGGCCATCGGCTGGTGCAACAACATCGCCTGGAACGTAGGACCTCTCACCGGTATGCTGGGGATTGTGGGATATGGGTTAATATTAATGGTACTGTAGGACAGACACGGACTCTATTACAGTCTTTTTTTTTACACATTTCTTTGAATTTTCCTCTTTGTTTATCTTTGACCAGTGAAGACAACTAAAAGTAAATTTGTGTACACATGTTCGACTGAAGAAATGTGTAGATTTACCTGAGAAAAGCCAAAGTTCACAACTCCGTCTGACAGGAATTCTATCTGATATGTGACCTTTACTGTGATGTTTGAAATGCTTTTTAGGTGATTAGTGACCTTTTTAGCTGATTACATTGAGGACCTTATTTCCTGTCTACAGCAGATGAATTTCACAGATATTTAAGCTGCCTGTATGATGGGAACGAATTCCATGTTAATTAGTGCACCTGTTTACCTCTGTCCACATGATGGCCTGTGCAACGTTTGTGGTTTAGATGCATCTCTCTCTCTTCCCAAACTCCTATTTTCAGCCTTCTTTCCTTACGCTGACGTCATTCAATGTCTTCTGATTTCTTGTGTTCATGTCATGTAACATGCAGCATGTTTTTCCCCCGCTGTTTTTTTCAGCCCACCAGTACAAGTTGGCTGTGGAGCGTTATGAGTGGAATAAGCTCCAGAGCGTCAAGTCCGTGGTTCCCATGGTGCACCTCTCCTGGAACATGGCACGCAACATCAAAGTGTCCGACCACAAGCTGTTTGAGATGATTAAGTGAGTCGCAGAATGCTTCACTTTCAACTCTCAGCAGTTTGTTTGCATTATATGTTTGACTGTGTTTTTCACAGGCTGGGTTTCTTTTTTTTAATCTGACGCGGTGCGTTCTCGTCACAGGTACTGCTTGCTGCGGACGTTGAAGCAGTGCCAGAGGGTGAAGGAAGCTTTGGCGTCAGCCGGCAAGGAAACGGTGCTAAGGCCGAGGACAAGGGACGAGCCGGCCCACTACTGCACCATCTGTGAGGTCAGTAAGCACACCGGGAACATCTCAGTATCAGGGGTGTGAAATTTAACAGGATTTCACATTTCTGGGTAAGCAGATCACACTTACTTCTAGTATAAAAAAAATTGTCTCGCCTTAACTGCTCACATTCTGAATGATACTTAGACCGTACATGTTGGATTAGAACCAAATGTATTTATCTCCTGATTCTCTGCTGATCTGAATCTAATAAATTGTGGTTAGAGATTCATAGAAAATGTTTTGAATGTGCATAAAATGTTATTTAACCTATCCTCGAGTGCTGAGCATGAGGCTGTGAGCTTTGTCACATCAACCTTTGATTGAGCCCAAATATAGTCGCAAAACACATCAAAGAATTTGGAAGTGCAAAATATAAAAATGCAACGAATTGTATAATAAATGTCAGTCTTTGAGTCATTTATGGTACAGCTCTGCAGCTTGCCATTTGATTGATTTTGGACAGCATCAAGGCCTGTGATCAGTTGGTCCGTTGACATTGAATTAAAGGCAGGCTCGGTTTTTGTGAGCTAATTAATGGGTTTGCTAATGGGTTTATTTGAATGCAAGGCTTTTGGCTGTTGAGCAGAAATGTGTCCATATCCAATTAAATGTCTGCTGTCATTGTGTCCCAGCAATTGTTCTATTATTCGCCGTCTGTGGAGCAGCTCCAGGATTTGTCGCTAGATGACATCATCACTGCAGTCTCTGCTGTTCAGCTTCTCTCAGATTCACAAACCAAAGCTCACAGATACAATATGAGAGAAAATGACCAAGATCAAAGTTGCTCAGACAGTTTGTGCTGCCCTTTATATACACACGTGTGTATACTCTGCAGGTGGAGGTGTTCAATCTGCTGTTCGTGCGCCGTGAGCTCCTGTCCAAGAAGCAGTACGTGGTCCACTGCCAGGACTGTGCCAGGAAAGGCAGCGCCACACTGGACGACTTTGTGGTGCTGGAACAGCACAGGATGGAGGACCTGATGCAGGTCTACGACCAGTTCACATTAGTAAGTCACCAGACGGAGGGAGAGGCTGACCAGAGGCGCTCGGTTTCTTCCTTTTTAAACTGAAAGAAAATTCCAGTACATTTATGTGAATCGATCAAATGAGCATTGGTTTAATTGACATCTTAATTCAAATGTTTGTTTAAAAAAAAATGAAGTCACCTGTATGATGTCGAATGCTGAGTCAAGTCAAACTAAAACTACCTTGTGACTTGAATAGTTGCCTCTAGCTGTTGAATCAGTCAACTCAACTTGTGTTATTTAAAAAAATACTAATGTTTGCAGTTTTCCTATCACTGCTCTTAAATTGCCATTTAACTCACTCCTCAAACAAGCAGACAGGGATATTGTGCAATAAAACAAGTTTATAAGGTGACCAGTGATGGGTGTGGTTCCTCTCGACGCTACATCAGAGCAGACATTTTGACAAAACCAGCTTAGAGCTTAGATGTTTATTGTGAACAATTGTCATGCAACAACACTGTAAGCTGTTTCTCAGTTCACATAATGCAAATGAACAGACATCTTACATTCTTGTGATGAGTCTAACTTTAATATTTATGATGGGAATATACTTGAAATAATGCTCTTCTTGTTTATAATATATGTTGATCACAAAGGCCTCAAGCTGAAAAATTTAATGTCTTGACTAATTTGTGTATCTTCCTCCCCAGGCCCCTCCTCTTCATTCATCTTCATCTTGACATTAGGTGACACCTCTTTCTTCTTCTGCTGTGGAGCCATGAAGCCCATCTACAGGAACTTGTATTAAAACTAAAAAAAAAAGGAAAAAAAACCCAACAAACATCTACATACGCGGACCATTTCTGATATTCAGGAAAGCCAAGGCCGTCTCCCCACCCTCACCACATGGCTGGTCTCCATAGGGACGGCTGGAGGCTGAGGCGGCCGAGTGTGTCTGTCTATGCAACCTGTTTGAAGTGCTGGAGCCTCGCCCTTCCTGGAGGGAGGGGGGCGCCACCGAGCTCGCTAACAGGACTTCTTTCTCACACACACACCCCCTCCCCCCTCTCCCCTCCAGTGACAATGGTTCCACCCTGTTTTAATGGAGGACTTAATCATAAACGGTTGGGAACAGGGGGGACGAGGGGGGAGGAGTGGGATTCTTAATGCGTGATAAAAATGTTTTGTAGATACTTGTTAACTGTCACAACTGGCAACACCACCCATAAAAGACTACTGACTTGACAACCTTTCTCTCTCTCTCTCTCTTGCTCTCTCTCTCCCTTTTTCTTTCTCTATTCTGGTAACAGGATAAAATGTTGGCTTTGATTTTTAGAATTTCCCCCAAATTTTCTTCTGTTTTTCCTTCTAAGGAGCACTAGCCTAACTGGTCTTTTTCTATGGTAGTAATTTTAAGACTCTTTCAACAACAAAATCTCCCAAAAAAAATTTGTAATGTGAAGAGTTTAGGTGATTTTATTTTTCTTTCTTTCTTTTCTTTTTCTTTCTTTCTTTCTTTTTTTTTTTTTTACAGCTTTTATGTTTTATCTTTTGTCTTGTTCTTTTCAAAACTATGACGTTTTTGTTTGTTTCTTAGGTAAAAAAAAGGAAAAATTTAGGAAAAAAAAAAAACTTACTAGCCAAGTCACAAAGAGAATGGGTTGCACATAGACTTATGGAATAAAGTTTAATTTGTGATTTTTTTGTTTCGTTATGTTTCTAATCTTGATGTAAATTTACACTATTTATAAATACATATTTATTGCTTGAAAATATTTGTTGATGGAATGCTGTTATTTTTTCCAGAGTACCTGCCATTAAATTTGAAGGAGTTTTGTCATTTTAACACAACTCCTCTTACATTTTCTATATATAAATAAAATTGCTTAGCAAGCATTGTACAGAAACGGACATTTAAAATTGTTTTATTGTTTGAAGAATGTTTTATGATGAGTCAATAAACACAAAGTTGTCAAATTATCCATGCTTTTTGGTTCCTCAAATATACCACAATACTTTTCATATATTCATGTGATAGTTCATTTACAGTAAATACCTAAAGAAATACTAATAACAATCTCAAACAAAGACATAGATTTTTGAGTAGAGGCCTGAAACCCAGCAGACAATGTAGCTGTAGACTGACACACACAGAATCCTACACTGTATGCCAGGTTCAGAACTTCCCCAGTATCTCATATCATTTTTATTTAAAAAAAAAAAAAATTCTTGCAGTCATCCAGTCTACCCGTGCAGTCCAGGATTAACTCCACTGAAGCCTTTTCTCTTCACAGTGGGTGGGCATTCGAGACTGTTCTTTGAAATCTAAAAGCTGCAAGGCGGAAAAGATCACAAGGAGAGGACGTGGACTACACACGGAAAACCCCAGTAGAGAGGTATTCCATCATGTCTGAAATAATTCTACATTAGAAAATCTGCAAAACATAATGCAATCACACAGTCAACAAGGTCATTGTGTATTTTCTGAAGAGCGTGACTGCCGGCAGAGACCCAGTAGCCAGATGTAGCTGCTGCCAGCCCCACAGGATCTACACTGACTACTGAGCAACCACCGGGCGCCCTGTGGCTCCGCAGCTCCGACTGGAGCCAAAATGGCCGCCCGGCTGCCAGCCAAGACGGGAAATGAGGAGGAGGAAAACAACTTCATGTGGAGGGAATATGACAATCAAACATGTACCCTGGGTGTGGGATGGCGTCGTCAGCGGCGGCCTCCGCTGATATGATGCAGACGTTCACACATTATAGTGTGTGATCAAACAAAGGACATGCTCGTTGGTGGAAACTGTCAGACACAGAATACTGTAATAGAACTGAAGTAACAATAAAGCAGAGGCCCTTTTCCCTGGCACCTTCAATCATAAATGCTCAGTCGATATCTTGTGTTGGCAACATGCGTGGACTCAAATGTTCCATGTAAGATCAACCTATTAAAACCCTTTTCACACATCCTGCAACACTGCAAGTTTTATCATCGAGGTGATCATGTAGGTTTCGATCTCTCATCTGGAAGATTCAATGTCACCCTGTTCCCACATGGTTATAGTGGTTATAGTCATAGCGGATGGAACTGTACTTTGTGTACAAATGTTGGGAAACACTGTTGTAGATGACTGATTTTAAAACAAAGTCGAATTAGTGGAATGACTGTAAATGGCTTCAGCTCCGACTCGAACATGTGAATTATACGCAATAAGGAAAGATACAGGTGATTGTTAGACCCATAGCACTGTGACTAAAGGGTTGGCCTTCAAATTCACTTGTACTTTGTGTACTTTACGTGGGAAGCTTTACAGAAATCTGAAGAGGTCCTGAGCTGCAAGACTGTCAGAGCTTCTATAAAGTAAAAATTGCCAGATTTTAAAAAGAGCATTTACAAGTTGAGGCGCACGTGGCAAAGAAGCTCAAACCGCCATTTCCACCCTCATCTCTCCATCTTTGCCTTTCACAGTCCCTCCGCTCCCACACTGAAAAAAACCAAGATGGCCGTCCGAGCCTGGCTGTCGCGGCGTCCATTTTGACTGCCACAGATGGACGCTGGAGGACTTTGCGCCGCCTCTCCTGGGGTGTCCATCTGCCGCTCGGAGCCTGACGGGAGCCCTGGAAAAGAGAGACGGATAATAATCATATGAGTTTGACTGTGAAACTGTACATGAGACGGCCGAGTTTACCCCCACGGGAAATTAAGTATCCAACGTTTTATATTGAACATTTGAATGAATTCAAAAGCAGTAATAAGAGCTGAACTCTCCTGTGGCCATAGCATTGCTGATATGTGCTGTATATATATATATATATATTTCTTCTGCTGCAGTATGTTGCCTTTGTGTAACACTTCACTTTTTGACTCTCTGCCCACAAGCTCTTACTTTGGCGGGGTGGCAATGAAGGAACAAAACCAAGTGTGGGCTGAAACATCGTGATTCGAGGAAACAAGATTCTAGTTTTAGAACAGGAAGTCTTCATCAGTCGAGAAGATGAAGACTTCCTGTTGGCTGTCAGAGACGACAAAGGCAGGAAACCTAAGAGTTTAGTGATGCAGCGACAATAGTGTTATATAGAGAGATGGGGGTCGGGGGTGCAGGTGGTAAATTCCGTTGCAATCATTTGCAAAACTGTGAAAATATAGATCCATTTTCTCACTTCCAGTCAACATCTTATGCGCACAGTTGGTACAACACAAGAGTCCACTGCCAATGCGCTGTCATCACATAAGATGCTCAATGGGCTCAAGTCCCAGAAAGTTGGAATAGTCTTTTAACTCTCCTCCCCATATATCATCCACCTATGTCGTCTGTGAAATCTGGCAGCGATCCAGCAGAGAGGTATGTGAACTCTGCTTGGCCCGGACCACCAACCACCCCACCCCTCCTCCCCTCACCCCTCCTCAAATCCAGACTGCCTAACAATGTCTCCCTGTGTTGCAGTGTGGAAAAAGGAGAAAGAGCAAGAGAGAAGGAGTTAAACCAGCAGAGTGATCAATGCCCTCTACCCCCCCACCAACCCCCATCCCTCTTCCCCCCGCCATCTCCTTCCTTCCTGCTCCCTCCATCTCTGCCCTGCCTGCTCCGGCGTTTCCGCCTTTGTGAGAAGAAGACAGGTGGACCTGACTGCTAATTTTAACCGGGGCTGATTGTCCACCCGCGATTCCCACAGCTATGTATAGACGCCTGCAATAAACCAAGTAGGTCAGTGTGTGAGACACACACACACACACACACGCACCTACAGACACACACACACACCAAGCCCTGACCTCTAAAAATGTCTTCCATTCATCCACTCCCGCCCCTGATGCAAGTGATGCTCCCTGATTGGCTGGCACCTTCAGCCAATGGCAGAGCTTCCTGCTGCCCATTCATAAAACCCAGGGTCATTGAGAATAATGTCTATTAAGGCACGTGCAAGGAGGAGGGCGTAACCCACTCTTTATCTTGCACAACACAAATTTTAATTAGTAGTGAATATATGTGACATATAATGGATTAAAGGAAAAGAAGAAACTGAAGATTTTATATTTATATTATGATATTTGTGCATTATATTTTTTATAAGTTATCTGCCTGAAGCTGCACATGGCAAATTCTTGTGTGAGCATTTCAACATCTCTTTACTAAACTAATGAAATATGAAATGCAATTCAGTCCTTTAAATGCAAAGTTTCAAACATGTCCTTTTAAAGTCTCGCTTCTTTCAGTTTGACAATGAGACACAACATTCCTGCGTGTTTAATGAGTAATGAAGCGAGGGCCACTCGGGCTGGGATAATCTCCCCTTTTCTTGTTTTGTCAGGCTATCGCTCTCTTTCTGCCACTCCGTCCTTTTCTCGCTAATGCGACTCAAAGGCCCTAACACACACTGAATAGATGCTTTATAATAACTTGATGAATAATAAACAATTCCTACCACTGATCATTTATGGTAATGTCACTACGCCAGCTGTTCTGGCAGGATGCAGCGAGAGGAAAGTATTAAATCTTTGTGAGGAAAAACACTTTATCTGTAACATTATAACGTTTGGAAAAGAACATCTGTGGGTATTTATTTGTTAAGGCTCAAATTTTTGTGCTAATCTGCCTCAACAGATGGTTTGATCGTATTTGATTGACAGCGATTAAACAAGCCAACAATAGTCATCCCACGCTGATTCGAACGTCCTCAAAATCTCGACTAGTTCAAAAAAAGTGACATCTCAATTTTTCAAGCGAGCCCCACCCACGTCAACTCAGTCAGACAAACCCAGACAAAATGCACAAAGACAAAGACAGATACAGAAAGTGCTTGCATGAACTGAACCAGTAGAAAATGGTATGTTCATATAGGAAGTGTTTGCTCATAGTAAGAAGCTGATGGAGAATTTTGTTTCATGGCCTTTAGCATGAAGTTTCAATTTTTGATTTAAAAAAAAAAGCAGATTTTACCTCAATAGATGAAAAGGAAACTCTATTAGTCCTTTTACCTCCACCTGTCAAAAGGCATTCTGGAAACTGTCGCAAATAACTCAGGTAGAAACGCATGCATGAGTCAACACTGAGTCAACACCTGGAATGCAGGTTAAATCACAGACTGTTTATAAATGCCATGTTACATAAAGGTGCCTTATTAACAATCGTGGAGAGGGAAGAAAAACTGTGATTTGTATGTTCTTGATCATTTGGGGATGAATGCTGATTGCTTAGCTGCGAGATAAAAACCCATCCACTCAACAATATCGTGTTGTCTCAGTCGAACGATGTGATGCGAGGCATGTTGGCGATGGGCTATCCAAGATAACAAAAAAAGGAGAGAGAGAGAGAGGTGCTACCCATTGCTATGGAAACGGAGAGTAATTAGCACAGAGTGCTGTTCAGAGAAAAGAGAGGGAGCATGATTTTGTGTGTGTGTGTGGGATGTTGGCCTGCTTTCAAGAGATGAGCAACGTGAGGAGGACGAAGAGGAGATGAAGTAACAGCGGCCTCCGTGCAGATTTCAGGTATGGTTACACAACGGCAGAGACAATTATTTCCTCTGTGCTGACTCAATTCTCAGTATTGCATTTGATTAAGGAATTAGCACTTTTGTCGGAGGAAAAAAGTCCAGCACACTTCCTCAGCCCCCCACCCCCCCACCCAAAAAAAAAAGCCTCGCTGCATGTTTAAACAGGGACTTTAACTGGAAAGCTGGGTTCAGCTGTTGATCTGGCTCACGCTGCTACAGTCCCCCATGTACTACGGATGTGTTCATCCATCTGTTGGTCACGTGACATTAGTTTCACTGATTTAATTTTTGACGAAGGCTGGACACAGGAAACATATTCGCACTGTGTAGCAGCATTTGCACAAAGACTATATAACTGAACAATCTGACTGCTTTTTAATTTGATGCACGCAAGCAGGAGTTTGGGACTGAAGAAATGTAAACCAATGAGATATCAGAATGAAAAGTATTGATATTTGATTATGTCACAAAAGAGTTCTTTTTTACATATATAGTCAACATTTTAAGGGAAGGTGAAGAAGTCACCTTTGTCCAAGAGGAGTCCAAGATGGGCAAAACCCAGAGGAATGATTTTTTAAAGCTGACCTGCTGGAGGTGCTACTATTAAAGTTATAAGTTGCCTGGAAAGAGCTGCAACCTCACTGATACTGATTCTGATAAAACTGGGAGCAATGATGCATCTTGCCACTGATTGGCCCCTGGCTTGCTTGCATCATTCATAGAGGATGACTTGTGCACTTGTATAATCTTCATTTCTGAACATGTATTTATAAGACTGACTCAGCCTGATGCCGTTTACAACAAATATCCTGCTTTCCAATCCTTTGTACAGTACAGCTGCAGCGAGATACTGATCGCCACCGAGCTGAAGGTGACGGGTTCAGTGCCTTGCTCAAAGGCCTTTAAGCTGACGCACGAAAAGCGACCTCTGCTCCCGGATTCGCCCCCTCATACAGCTGCTCCATCCTCTGCATCAGGCAACAACCGATCTAACGCAAAAACAATCTTTAATTAGACAATGCTTAATGCATTTCCACACAGCGCAGACTCTCCAGACTCGCACACTCAAAACACCCACACAGTTGGCACAACCGCTGTTCTTCAAGCATTCAACGACTCCTCAATCACTCTCCCCTCAGCAACAGCTAATGGCAGCCAGGAGCCCACAGGCGCATATATGCTAAGAACAATTATGCAGATGTGGGCTAAAACCACTTTGGTGGTATAATCCAACAATCAGTCCATTATAGTAATTGTCATTAGCGTGTGGGCGATTACAGTTTCGACAGAGAAGCTGAAGAACAGGCAGAGCTCCACCGGTTTTATGCAAATCTGGCAAGCCCCATTTAATATGTCAGATGTGATGTGGCTGTATTGCAACCTGAGGGTCGGCATGCAGGTGCAGGCTTCAGGGGGATGTAGGCAAATTATTAGGGGGGGGCAGAAAAGTGGGAGGATTTTAAGGGAACACAACAACAGCAGAGTTAAATGTATACAGAAAAAAAACAGGATGCTCAGTAAAAGAAAGCACCATTTGTTATGTTTACAGCAATTTTGCCAATTGCAAAAACCTCTGTGTGATTCGAGGTATGTGGAAATGATTGCTCCATGAATATATTAAGCTTGAAATCAAGGTTTGCTATGAAATTAGTGGGAAAGCTGTTGTGTTTTTAAGTCAAAGGGAGCATCCAAACCAAATATTAATAACAACGGAAAGGGTCTTTTTTTCAATCCCTAACTTATTCGAAAGATAGATAGATAGATAGACAGAGAGATAGAAAGATTGATCGATCCACAGTTTTTACAATGGTAGTTGAATTCTGCTTTTTCATGCATCACCAAGCTACAGTATTTTTAATTTGGAGTTTTCCTGTCTTATCTGTGCATCACACTTTTTCAGCCCTGAGGTCAACTGACCGCTTTGTCCAGTTGTAAAGCATCAGCTGGGAGCTCATGGGTGTCATGTGAGGAGGCAACATGTCAGCAGCTCCAGTAATGTGGTTAACTTAAAGAGGAAGGCGAGGAATGTATCCTAAACTTAACCCCGAGTCCTCCTCCTCTTCCTCCTCCTCCTCCTCCTCCTCCCCCCCTTCAGTCATGGGTTCTCCGCTGGGTAATCGCATACCAAAAACACAAGAATTTCCCCCTCTCTCCTCTCCAGGCGGGGGCCACCACCCCTCCCTCTGCAAGCATCAAGCCGGCAGGAGCACAGCGGAAACTGGGAGAGCTTTCGCATTCAAACTAAGAGCTAAAAAGAAATTTTGTGCATTTGAATGTAAGAGTAGAGACAAAACTGAAAATGGGTTTAATGGCCTGAAATGAAATATACAGGACTTTTGTTGCTGGCAAATTAAGACACAACTTTTATCAAACTCCTACAGAAATGATCAGAAACTTATATTTAAAAAAACACTAACTGGAGTCTTGATAACATATTAGAAATGATATATTAGAGTTGAAGAGTTTAGTTGATCGATCGATAGCTGATTGACAGAGAATTGATCTATGAACCAAATTTTTGGAGCAAAAATACAAAACATTACATAGTTTCAGCTTTTCAAGTTGATGTTCATATCTTTATGTATATTAATATGAATTTGGACTGTTGATCGGTAAACACAAGGTTTTAAAGACTTTGGCTTTAAGAAGCAGTAACTGGCATGTTTCACTATTTTTTTATCACATTTTTTAATAAGTCAAACACAATTCTGTGCACTTTCAAGTAAAAAAAAACATGTCAAAGTATTTCATAAAATTACTGCATGTGCAAAATAGATTGCTACTAACATCTCATTTTGACAAATGAGGCAAAGTGTTTCCTTTGTTTGCATCACTATTGCGAGTGGACCCTTAATCTGAAAGGTGTCACCGGAAGTGTGATTGTGATTGCCACGGACTTGCCGCCGGTGGCACCGGTTCAGAGAGCGACTCCCCGGCTGCTCTTAATGTGAAAAATAGAGAGAAAACGCCGGGCGCATTCCTGAGACCCGGAGACGTCCATGCCCGACCGTGACACGCTGAGCATGTGCGTGTGCGTGCGTGCTCGGGCCTCCACGTGCGCGCTTGTGTGTATATGTGTGTGTGTGTGTGCGTGCGCGCAAACCCGTGCGCCTCTGCGGGGGTGGAGAGCTTGGAGACCACACACTTTGCGCATTGCCCGCCCCCCCCCTCACACACACACACACACACACACACACACACACACGCACACACACACACTTTGTAGAGAAGTTTGGATAAAGAAAAACACGCGTGATCTTTCAGCAACACTTTATAATGTGCCTTTTTGAGTGAAGTTTGGTGCGTAAAAATCCACAATTTGCAGCCGGAGCGCGCTCCGTGGAGAAGCCCCGCGTGGCCGAAGAGGAGCCCGACCGAGCTGATAAGCCGTGGCCAAACCGAGAGATCAGCGATAACAGTCGTGTTGAACAGAAGCAAAAACACCGAGTTGTTTCCACTCATTTTCGCGATCGCACGCCGCGTTGCGCAATCTGCGTGGATCTGCGCCGGAAAAAAAGTCTCCAAAAACTTCCCTTCATCCAACAACAACACGGACAAACAGAGGCTGGAGAAAGTTGTTATAACCCCCCTCTCTCTCTCTCACACACACACATACACACAACCCCCCCACCAGCTTCAAGAGCTGTAAGAAAAACTGGCTCCACTTACCCTGGCTGCGTCCGCATGTCCCCGCGAGAGTGTGCGTGTGCGTAAAAGGCGCATACCGATGCCGGAGTTGTCGGAAGCGCAGCGCGACACGTCAACGCGCCTCGCCTCCGGATCATAAGGGGGGATTTCTTCGGCCGCTGCCTGGCTCGGCGGTGCACAAGCTGGGGTCCGGGGACCTCCGGGAGGGGCGACACGAGCACGGGAACGAGCCACGAGTGACTGTGGCTCGAAGGCGATGTTGCATGAAGTCAGTCATTAAAGTGACAAGATGCGTCTCGTGGGCTGTTGTTTAAGATTATAGGAGAGACACTAAAGTTTGGGATGTGAAAAAAAATCATACCTGTGTGTTGCTTCTTTTTTTTAATACATAACTTTCACATTAATTTCGGCGTTTTTTCCTCTCAAGTCTGGTCGTTTATCATCTTTTTTTTCTACACATACTTTAACATGTTGCTCCTGTTTCTTATTGTCATACATGTGAGCAAAGCATTTTAAGACTAACTCAAAATTGCCTGCATTTTTGGTTGCACAGTACTTTTTGTGGTTGCATATTTATTCAGCCAATCAGGAATAAGCAATGGAAATTTTATATTCTCACCATTTTTTTCTGCACAAATGAGCTCTCTTATGGACAAATGATGGACTAAATTGTAAGAATCTCAAATGAGGTTTTGAATGAGGGTCACCTGACGGCTCACCTCCCTGACTGCATCACCACCGACTGCAGCTCTATTATAGTCAACAGAAACCTATGAGGAGATGCAAGAAATATTAAAGTGTTTCGTGGCTGAACTTGACTCACTGCAGGAATTTTCAAAAATCGCCTGCAGCACAAGCAACATGTCTAACGTCCCATGTGGTGATGTATTTGGGATGTGAACAATGCAAAGCCTGTCAGTCCCTCCTGCCACATCCCATCAGCCATTCGTGCACAGACACACATATAAGAAGCAGCATCTGGGGAATATCTTCTCCCTCCTCAACTTGAAAAATGCAAACAAGTGTGTGTGTGTGATTTTCCCACCCGAACACCTTCACACACACACACAGCAGCAGCACATGCAGCGTGAATGAATCCTGCAGCAGAGGCAGCCCCCCGAGCACGCTGCTGTTTTTAATTGAGCAGATAACAGACTGGATGGTTTTGTCTGCAGTGGAAGGAAGCCTGGAAGATTTGTCCTGCTGCACTGTGGAGACTGGCGTTCCCCCCCTCTCTCTTTCTCTCTCTCTCTCCCTCTTTCTTTCTTTCTCTCTGCAGTGGCTCGACACCGAAGAAGCACGGGCAGCACGAGACGCACACAGGCATACAAATAGGGTGATGGGGTTGCACATACATGGCAAAGACAGAAACATCGAGGGCTTACCAGCAGGCTTCCTCCAGACTGTTAAAACCCAGGGCAACCCCAGACGCTGTCATCTGCCTCTTTCTCTCTCTCCTCGCCCTTCAATCTCTTCACACACTTTGCTCTGTCTCTCTTCCCCCCTTTCTCTTCTCTGTCTCTCCCTGCCTCTGCTGTATCCTCACCCCCCCCTTCCACATCCCCCCCCAACCCTCAGCATCCTCTCCTCCATCCCTCTCTCTGCTCTCCGCCAGTCCCTACACTGATCTTTTAAGTCTACCAACCTCTCCACTGATCAATGGACAGCTGGCGAAAGCAAGCGCTGCTGCCTCCACCTCCCCCAGCTTTCTGTGTGTGTGTGTGTGTGTGCGTTTCGCTGCGAGGAGAGGAGGCTTCCAACCCACACACCACTCTCCAGAGCTCTCAGCCTCCACAGTGCCGCATCAGTTGACCACTCCACACCCCTACGCATCAATTGTGTGCATGTGTGTGCACACCTACACACACACACACACACACACACACAGCAGTGGCACTAAAAGCAAAACCCACATTTCAGTGTCACCTGAAGTTTTTTTTTTTTTTGGAAGGAGGAGGAGGAGGAGGAGGAGGAGGGGAGGTGGGGGGGTCTTGAGAAGGGCAGCAAAGCGTCCTCAGGAAAAAGCTCAGAACACCTGTGACTCATCTTGATTCTCAGCTTGTAATCACTGTAGTTATTTCCATTATATGCATAAGAAGGTGGCTGAGCAGTACAATGGGCAGCTACAGGCCATCGGGCAACTTCGGGGAACTTATCTCGATGCACACAGAGAAATATTCACTCTTTTTTTTGCATTTAAAATATGTTCACATCCTCTCAAAGTTGTTAGAGATTAGAAATAAAACAGAGAAGCAGCTCATACACTGATGTTCGGCTTAAGCAAAAATTTGACTTGAGAGAAATCCGAGCAACCTGCATTGCAACAGGGTTATAAATAGTGATCTAAATTCATCCTGCTCTGCCTGCTGTGTGAGGCGGAGAAGCCATCAGATGAGAATAAATGCAAGGCGACTCGACGGTGGCATCACGAGGGGTTAAATCTAATAACGGCGAAGAAATTACCGGTTTGAGGCCCCAGACTGCCGCGCTTCCACCGAACGTCAGCAGGCTCAGAGAAACAGCATTTCAACTTTAAAATCATAGAGAACGATAAAAAATACTTCATTATTACTATTTAAACAAATAAGTGAAGCTGGTCGGAGGATTGGAAGTGTGTTTCACGCAGCTGCAGACGACGTAAGAAGTGGGTAGTGAGCAGTGATTGGCACCGTGGCTGAAGAGGCAAGGGAGGCTGATTGACAGGTAAAAGCACAATTATAATGGTTAGGTTTTTAATTCTACCTCCGTCTTTGCTTAGTGACAAAGATGAAGGTAGGATTAAAAGAGAAAGTCAGCTCAGAGCTACTTTTAATGTAATTACAGTCATATCGGTGACCACCTGTGCAAAACGACTGCAGGAAATAGTGTGAGAGAATTGTGCCACTATGACAACAAGGAGATGCTGAATGTTTAGCAGCCATGCTTATTTGTGTCCCATTTATTAGTGGATTTTGGCTAAAATAGTGTGTGTGTGGAAAATTTGATTTTGGTTAAAAAACGAAAAATTCAATGGCTCAAGCTTCAGGTCAGCATTGATTTTGGCAATATTTAACAAGGGCCATGATCTTTCCTGAACTTTAAAGTGATAATCCTTAACATGTTTTATCATATTAGGCCAAAATGTTTTGTAGAATTTATGGCTGGTTTTGCTGGAGTCCATCACTCAAATGCATTCCAATACACATTGTTTGCATTGGTACATGTGAGCGTGCTTATAACAGTTTAGAAAGAAGACATCACATTTTCATCATGCAGTGCAAACACATGCACAAGTTACAGATTTCAAAAAGAATTCTGGGATTTAAAAAAAAAAAAATTCTTTGCACTACCACCAACAACCACAGGTGTCACCAAATCCACCAGTTGAAATCCTAAAGACAATAATCATGGTGCTATGAGTCATCTAAACAGAACATTTATGGCTTTTTTTGCTTCTCCAAACCTATTGCATGCTAATACATGACTAATATAAAAACAGAAATGTCACAACTGGCTGCCGGACTTGCACACACACAAAGCTGTAATGCTGAAAAGTGATTTAAGAAAATTCTGCAGATGATAATATTTGAGTCTTTGACGGTGTCGTTTTTTCTCTCTGGGGCCATTTTTTTCTAGTTTAACGTTTACACATGGGCTGAAATCAGCTGGATCCTGATTTTTGCATAGTAACAGTAGCATGTGGTTCAGGTTATCAGTGTTTCCCTCCCATTTGTCAGAATGGGAAGCAGCTGATTAATTCTAATTTTTAACGGACCAGGCGAATAATTTCACTGGGAGAGATAACGCTGATGTCAATTTTGTTTCATTAGAGTACATCTGTCCTATCATGCTATTAAGAATATTTGACCATGAGGCCGACAAAGAGAGAGGTGGCAGGTGGAGTCATTATCTTTTCTCTCGACGCACGATGCAGGTGAATGTAAACAAGTGTAAATAAAAGCAAGGACATTCTGAAAAGCCCGTAGTCCGCAGGTAGTTGTTGCTGCGTGGGTGGCATTTCAAGCTGAAAACAATTTCAAACTGCTGGAGCTCACGGATGAAAAAAACACTCCTGTGGATCGTGTGCTGGTGTGTCGCCAGGTGACGGTCTGATGAACGGGACAAATGAAAAAAAATAAGACATTTCAGAGCACGCAGCGAGAGAGGAACTGCGATCAGAACACGTTTACAACATTGGCTTTATCGCTCAAATGCATCTGGATACATCTGCACACAGCTGGTTGAATGGGAAGCTACCAATATATGAAGCAATTGTGAAGACGTGTTTTTGAACGTGTGCCCAAAAAGAGCTCCACTGAAATCATCAGACTGTGAATCGAGCTGTCTTTATCTCGCCTGCTTCTCTCAGTCTGATGTCATGTTTTTCCTCTAATTTTCTTGAACAGAGATGAAAACAAGGCCAAATAAATGCACAGTTTGTCTGATCATAGGTGGAAGCCAAAAGCGATGGTCCTCGCAGAAAGCTCATATTTCATAGAGATCACAGTCAGGCACTTGGAGCGGCGATGTTAGTGCTGGAAGTGATAGAAGAATTTAATTGCCTGGTGTTTTTGCAGTGTGGATACTGTACGACACTTGTAATAATACCGGCCTCGGCTGCCCTGTCTTCAGGGCCGGACCTGCTTCATTAATAAAGACTCTGAAATACTCAGTGGTTTTTCCCAAACTCATATCTCATCTTGAAAAATTGGCTTGTAGGGTTTTAGGGTTGTTTTGCAAGGCAGGCTGGGAATAATGCATAATAATAATAATAATAATAATAATAATAATAATAATAATAATAATAATAATAATGTGGTATTACTGTGGAGATGCTGGAGTAGCAAAAAGGGATGAGGAGCCTCCTCCAACATCCAATCTGCAACTTCACAAACTCTTTGACAGAGTTTGACATTTGTGAAGGTTCTATATAAATTAAGGGGCAGCCATTTTCTATCAATTGTTGGGATCTGACTTGAGATTCAAATAAGGTGTCTAAGCTTTTGACCTTATTTGACTTATGCCCACTTAATAAAATCCTTCAACTGTGGCTTTATGGCTTTATTAATGGTTAAACAATTATTATTAGTAGCAGTATTTGTTATGTTGTTTTTTTGTAGTTTTGCATTTTTAGTTTTATCTCCATTGGTTTTGGTTTGAGATTGTTTCTTTGTGTTTTTATTTAGGCATTGCTCCAGTGGCTGGGGGCGTGGTCTCACGTGCTGGGAGCGTGGTCTCAGGTGGGGCCCTCTCTGTCTCACACCTGCATCCAATACCAGCTCTCACTTGCAGCTGAAAAACTCCACTCATTCTCCTGTAAGCTGCCAGATCGGTCCCTGTCTTTGTCCCTGCTTACCAGTGTCTCTTTTGTGTCCATCCCAACCTGCTCCACCTGTACAACTCCTGCTGTCCTGCCTCAGCAGCGACCACCCACCACCATGTCACCAACTGCTGCAGCTTCTCCGCTCCACCTGTGCCTCATCTTTTTGTTTTCCTGTAAGTCTTTGGCTTTTGCTGTTTGATAAATCCCTTTTACCCTGTCACCCTCGTCTGTGTCTCACCCCTGGGTCCAGCAACCTAAACCTTAACTATTATTATTATTATTATTATCATTGTACTGCACTGTCCTTCACCAGACCCGTGTACAGGATAGTTTGACCACTCACCTTCTTGAATAGTTCTGCAGAGGAACAAAATCCATTTATTAACAATATTAACAAAAGATAACATCAGACTTCGACTTATTAGAAAGTGAGAAAGTGCATTATTATCAGACAGAAAGGACAAACACAAGCTCCAGAGTTTAAAGGTTCACTCTTCATTTTAGTGATTGAGTTCACTTAAAAAATAATAATAATGATAAAGTGAAGTGGCCCTTTAATGGCACATGACTGATTTTGTAAAGTATTATTAAATTATTCATCAACCATTAATAAGCCACTGGAAGTAGAAATATTTTATAAAGGGTGTTTTATTATGAAGGTGTAAAGGCTGGATCTGTTCAAAACAAGGTCATGAATGTAGAACTGAAGTACGATACAATTCCTGATTTATATTTGATCTCATTTTTAAAAGCATCGGACTGTATGTATTTTCATGTTTGCGAACACTGAATAATATATGAGCTCGAGTGTGGATATACTGTCCTTCATAAGAGCATAAAAGCTCATATTATTAATGACCCAAAATGGCGGGTGCTACATATGAATATGTGTAAACACCATTGCCTGTTCGTTTCCTTTGAACCAAACGTCACATATCTGCCACATGCTCATTGGTGCATATGTACATATAGATATGAAGATGCACATAAACAGATTTCCCTAAAGCAGAGCACAGATATGATCTGGTATCCTGTGTGCATGTAAAAGCACTCATTTAGTCATGGTGTAGGAGAGGTGGTTCTGCAAACCGCCTGTCTGAGCCCAAGTCATTTACATAGGTAATGGTAGGGGTAGTGCTCAAAAATGTGTGGGGGTGGAAAATATACAATCCTCCACTAGCATACAAAAACAGCCGGGGAGAGAGAGAGAGAGAGAGGGAAGAAAGAAAGAAAGAGAGGCAGAGAGGGAGATGTAGGTGTCAGGCTCCTGGAGCACTCTAAAATGATGGGTAATTACATTTCAAATTACCGATGGGAACAAGAGCGAACTCCCTGACTTTGGTGCACGGGGAAATGCATTAAGAGCGCTGAAATCAGTGAGCAATAGGTAATTTCTAGAATTCCTGTGTTTAGGCAGCTCTGATTTGCATAGCTGAAAATACCAGTTTAAAGGGCCACTTCACCGAACAATAAATCAGATTTAGTTTGCATCTCATTTTTCAGGCGCTTCCCAAAACCGTGTTACACAATTTCATTTGGACTTTGGCTTGTTCTCAGAATTACAGAGTTGGACTTCCGGTGATGGAAACCGCAGGGTGCAAAATATTTCCACAGTGTCTGAAGTTTAAAGCTGCACTCGGAACGAACACACTCATCTTTTTAGTTTAAATGTGGCAAAGTATTGGTTCCTGGCACTGGTACTGGTGCTACATGGGTAATCTGGTGTTGTGGATGTTCACTTGCAGAAAATATGGACACAGTTTTCTTACCATTAGTTTACTCTCTAAAGCTCTTAACTTTCTTATTAATAGACTTTTTCAATGTTCTAAAAACCTTGAATGTTTACATCAGTGTTTACATGGACTTGCCACCAACTGTCAATCTGGAATAGCGAATAGGGAATATCTCAAGTTAAGTCAAATTAGAATTTTGACCTGATGGCGGTGCTCAATGAAAAGAAGGGAACTACAATTCATTATGATGGGAACATTAACGCCTGTAGCAAAGGTGATGCTGGGAAAGGTCAGGGGGTCACCATCGTCATAAGGGTGTATGAACTTTAGTGCGATCACTTAATGTGTTGAAGGTTGGATGTGTCCATCTGATGAAGTGTCTGCGGCGGCTTTAATACACAGTCATCATGTCAAACAAACGATATCTGTGATGATATAAGTGGAAGCTGAGCTGTATTAAAATGCATTAGCGGTTTACAGTTTCACAGCAAAGAGCTTGTTAGCGACTGAAATCAAAGCGTTCAAAGCGGCTCTCCAGCCAAACACCCGAGGAAGAGAGAACCACAAAACCACTAAACATCCATCCAATCAATGTCAATCAAAGCAAGGGGAGAAGATTTCAGTGGGTCATTTTACCCATTACATCCCGCGCACATGCTTCATCCCGCGATACAGACAGTTTTATTGTGTTCTCATCAAAGGAGCTCCAAAAGTCTGAAAACGACTTGTGCTTGTAGTGAGCAGCTAATATCAGGTGAGAACAATCTCTAATCCTTTCAAGGCACAGGCGGTTACAAATAACTCAAAGAAACAGAAATCTAAATGCCACCGAAGCGAGCCCAGTTTAATTTGAATAATTTCTTTTGTGGCCTTTTGGAAGTCGAGGCTAAAACCCAACCTGTGCTGCAGAATAACTCATCTGTAAGTGTTTCTATAGTGTGATTTTTAACATTTTTTCCACGACTGTATTTCTTTTGGTTTTTGCGGCTCTCTGGCTGACTGGTCAGATTGTTGCTATGGAATGTGGTGCGGGACAAAAGAAGCGGAGATCCAGAAACTCGGTGATCTCCTGGAGAGGCCTCGCTCTCTCTCTCTCCCTCTCTCTCCCTCTCTCTCCCTCTCTCGCTCTTTCTCTGCTGCACTTTGATGTGGTGCTGGCCCAGGTACTCTCTCTTGGCCTCTTCCTTCATTCTCTCTCTCCTACACACACACACACACACACACACACACACACACACACACACACACACACACACACACGTGGCTATATTCTTAGACTTCAACAACACAGGCTTGTGCATGCACAAAAATCCACACAAACGCAACCTTGAACACACACTCTCTCTGAAACAGGAATGTGTGGGAATCTCCCTCTGGCTGCCTCTGTAACCTGCATCTGAAGCTGGTGAGGGGCCAAGAAGCCAACAGACCCAGGAGACTAAATGCAAATAACGGAGAAGCTCGTTGGCTGCCTGGCTGAGATCAAAGATCCTCTCCACATAGCTCAACTCTGCTAGACATGCATGAACAACCTCCACACACATGTCTGCATGCGTGTGTTTGTGTAGGTGTGTGTGCACGTGCATGCATGCCCGGTGTGCTTCTACGTGTGTGTGTGTGTGTGTGGGCAAACCGGCAGAAGGATTGTGGGGGTGCGGGTGTGCGAGAGCGGCAGTGTTCATTTTAACATGAGTTCATACTTTCAAGGAATTTGTGCTTTAGGCAAATGAGTCATGCTGAATAAATGATCACTGACCTTGGAGGAAGCACATTCAAACATGCGCTCTCGGGTAAATAAATAGGATCAATCAAATCAGTCTGTTCCCCGCAGAGGAATATTTCTTTAAGTACGCTCGAAAGCTTTCTGATATCTCTTCATCTGTCTCCAACTTTTTTTTTTTTTTTTTACCATCACCTGTGTTTTTAGATTGAACTGTTGAAATCAATGACAGATCACAGATTTTACTTGCTGGTGTTTGTCTGTAAAGATGAAGGAGGTGAAGCAACACAATAGGTCTGTGAACATTGTGGATCGACAAACCAGGATCTGAGGATCAAGTGTAACATGTTATATGTTCTCCATCACTCTGTCTAAGACTGAGTGTAATTTGGCAGAAAGAGGAAAACACACCAGGTGTAAATGGAGTGTGAGACATGTCCTATAGAAGACATACATACAGAATACAAATACATACAATCAAGAAAGAAAATCTGTTTCTGCTCATTCACAGTGTGACAACATGCAAAGGTCATGTTGGGCAAAGTGAGGTTCCATTTCAAACCCATTCAAGAATATCGCCGCTCCATCTTCCGCCATAATCACCGTTCCTCAAAGATAGCTTGGATGTTTTTTTAAGGCTGCAAACACTTTTGACGTTTGCTGTCATCCATTCTCAAGGATGCGCCTCTTGTTTCTAAGAATGCGTCTGAACAGAGAGAGACTCTTTGTGCATGAAGTCACAATGAAGCAGCATTTTGAGAGCGATTTTCTTTCATGATTTGATGTTTTGTTTGGATGCATCACAGTCTAAATGCGCAAATCAGTTGGACACAGTGTTAGTTGTTCAGATGTAAGTTTGTACATTCGATGCATGCTTCTTGGTGGGACTTTTAATTTACAATGGGCCATCTGTTATGATAATATAAGCAAAGATAAAGATACTGTCTGCTTCTCCTAAAATGATCTTTTTTTAAACTTAGTTTTTATTTCAATTCAAGCAAATAATACAATCATTTTCAGAATCACCAGGTTTTTTTTTTTCCTGTTTCTTACAGCTGTGTCTATGTGGTTCAAAGGCAAACCAAAAGATAAGATAAACCAAATGCTGAAATTATTAATTTTGAAATCCAACAAAGCAAGTAAAACAAAAGTGTATATTGGCCAGAAAATAAATAAATAAACAAACAAAAAAATTAATCAATCAAACAAACAAAAAAAATATCTAAATTAAAAAGATTTAGTAAAAGAAAACGGGTAAAGGTGATAGGGGGGAATTGTGTGTGTGTGTATACAGTGACATGTATGAGTCAAGAGGTAAGTCAGGTGGGAAGATGTAGATATATGGACTGCAGACTATGTGGACGAATCTCAGTCCCTTCACTGTGTCAGTATGGCAACAGCAGGGCTCCATCGCTTAATAAAGGTTTCTTTTTGGAGTGTGAAGAAGTAGGTTATCTGTTCCATCTGGTAAATTTCCCCTAAAATGATCTTGAAATATAAAAATTTACTTATGTGTAAGTCTTCACAATCTGCAGCAGGATGACCTACTGTGTGAGGTAACCCATATGATTATGAAGTGTGTATCATGTATTGTTAAGCCTAAGATTTAATCATCTAAAGAAGAGAGTAAATCTCCCAAAGCACAGGAAGTGGTGTTTTTAATTTTAATGCACCTACTGTACACAAAAACCAAACCTGGATGTTAGAGAAAGTGGGAGCTGAGTGAGAGATTAAATAAAGCATTTCATACACCAGGACTAAATATATTACCCTCTACAGTTGCAAAGGGGGATTGTTAACCAAAATTAGAATAGACCACATTCTAACTGTGCACAAATATATTGAGATTTTTTTCATCTGCCTCGGGCAAATACGCCCCAGTAAATGAGCGCGTGCGAGCTGATATACAGGTAGGAAAATTTCTGCTTTTAATTGGATTTAAGTGGCTAAAATGAAAAAAAAAAATGCTGAAGTGCATAAATGAGTTAATTGAAAAGCAGCAAACAATTTAGATTCGCGGTGATGATAGCTTGTGAGGACTGAGGCACTTAGCAAACAGTCCGAGCGGCTCTGAAAACACTCTGCATGGAAATGAATAATCGGAGGCGAAAATCACCTCCAATGCAGAGGAAGTAGAGTTTATTTCAAAACTGCATAGATGTTTTTCGGACAAAAGATCATGACGTTAACACTTTAAAAACAAGATGGCGCTTGTCTGTGAAAGTGTGTTTCAAGGAGGCTTCTCATTTAATAGCATCATCTGTGATTGTGTGTTATGAATTTGTTACGGCCGCGACTGTCCACTCTGTGTGTATACAGCCCGGGTCCAGCTGCTCCAGCGCTTCCACCTGATTGGTATGGCACCGGAGCAGCCGACCAATCCCACCCGGGCAATTAAACACAGCCCTACAAAAGCTCTGCAAGCCTGTTAGTCAGGGCAGCTGACTGTTTGTGGCAGGTCCTGTCTTCGTTAGAGTTTTCCACAATTTGCTAAAAGACTGAATACTTGATTTGCTTGATATTGTGGCGCTTTAATTTGAAAGCCTGTATTTTGGTTAGACCTTTGAATAGGGACTGACTCTGTTAACTGCTCTTCACACACAGATTAACCACATGGCTGCATTCAGTTAAGTAATTTGTCCCTTTATAACATTGAACATTCGGGAAAACCCATCATGCTGTGAAGCTTGTTTTTCACTCAGAAAGATTCTTCTGATTCTCACTAAATATTCCTCTTCACGTGCAATTTCACAAACACCTCAAGAGAAAGCAGAATTCTGCAAAAACATGGATTATGTTCTGTTACATTTTTTTAAATTCAATGTCGTCATTTTAAAAATCTGTCTAAAGTTGGGAAGGTGAAGTAAAAGAAAGCAAAAATGATGAGGATGGAAACTCCAGTATCCAACAGGAAAGTCAGGTGTGCAGCCACCTTCCCTGCACACCTTTACGGCCGTGCTTGAAATGAACTAGTTCTTATGGCACATTCCCCAGACAAACAGTGTTTATGACTCTTTAAAACACTCACACTCGAAAGGCGAGTGAATAGCCTGCTGTCAGCTGGAGGGGCGAGATGTGATAATCTCGACAAATGGAGATGACGGCGCATACTTTCCCCAACAGTCCCTGAAGGCATTTATAGTGTTGGCATGGCAGCTGGTTGTACACACCAACAGTGACAGAAGTGGTCGGGTGAAGAATGGAAAAAAAAAGAGAGAGCTTGTCAGTTTTGGAAAGTTACAAGAAGCCTGATGCGGCCGCCCCCTAATTCCAGTGTCGGAAAGTGGGAAGGGGTTTCACATGCTGTTTGATCAGCCCTGAGGATACAGGGCTGTATTTCAACACATGATGGGTGCCACTGATAAACAGCAGCACCCTCAGTGTTGTGTTTTATAGATTATATTATTGCATAATAAAAGTATTCTCGAGTCCATCTAGCAATCTCCTTTATCCTATTATGTGTTCACAAAGTGTTGAACCTCTCTCCATCCTCGCTTTTAAACGACTGAGTCTTTCCAGGATGAACCTTTCATACCCAACCATGATCCTGTCACCTGTTACCAATGAACCTGTTTACCTGTGGATTCCAACAGGTGTTTTTAGATCAGTCCACAACTTTTTGTTGCTTCTGTCCCGACTTGGTTGAAACATGTTGCTGCCATCAAATTCAGAATAAGCAAGATGAAGCTGATGAGGTCAAACATGAAATATATTGTCTTTGTACTGTTTTCAATTGAGTCAAAATAACAGATTAACAAATTACCTCATTCTGGTTCATTAATGCTTTACACAGCATCTCAACCTTGTTTGGCATCAGGGCTCCATGTGCCCATGTAGATGAAAACTAGATTTCAAATGTGTCCCTGCCAAAAAAAGAGGGCAGATTTCCAGCATTATTCAATATTTTATATTAGTATCTGTATTTGATTTTTGCCTCCGTCCATGTGTTGCACTGTACTTTTTTCACCATTTAGTACATTAAATATATACAGTACAGTCGGTTAAAGTGCTGCTACATTAATCATTTTTCTACTGTTATAATGTCATCTTATTCCAAAGATGAGAATATCAGGGAACATCTCACTTCGATGCAAAACTAGATAAATAGATGCTCTGATACAGTGAGTATTTACAGTATTCTGTAACATCATCATCTCCCACTGTGAACACAGATTATCTCTACGCAGTTTATAAATTTTACATATATTGAGGCATTTCTCTGCGTGTGTATGTGTTCGCCCGCATCTTGTGCACAAGAGAAGCGAACAAGAACACATGGGGTGTGTGGGCGTCCTCTGGCAAAGAACAGCCACATTGCCTCCTTTACAACAAAGACAAGAAACGCTACATTTCATATCTGCCAGTGAGATTCTCAACATAAAACCGAGAATGTCAGGAAGCTGTCACAAAGTCATCTGATTTCTGCTGGATTTGTTTGTGAAAAACAACAAGCGGCACCTGTTCTTTTTGGGTTTTCTTCAAAATACCAAAAATCTGAAAAATCGTTTTTCTGCTCGTGGAGGCTTTTAACACGTCATAGAAATGAGTCAGTCCGGAGACTGCTGCATTAATATGTTCCCTGCAGTTTGAAGATATATATTTTATTGCGTGAATTATCTGTATTGAGTGGTGACCTCGTTGAGCAGTCGGCACCACAGAAGTTTGAAGGCCGAATCCTCAGCTAATCCTCTTTTATTGGAGCTCCTGCTCGTAGAGAAAGACATTGTGTTGAACTTTCATATGCTTGTTTCCCTTGAGAGGGTGGACAAACATAAATTCAAACATTCTGCAGTCTGACACAGACGTGCGCACACACACACACACACACACACACACACACTCCCCGGCTATTGAGTGCAAAGTGAATCATTGTTCCAGACAATATCTTTGTCAAACACTCTGGCCTTGACGGATAGACATCGGCAGATTCATAGAGCCATGGCAACAGTCAAGTGTGAATCCCGCTGATGAGAAGAGTGTGTTTGTGCTTTACAGAAATTGGTTGGTTAATCGCCGCATGGAGTCTGCTGCGATTGCCGAGAAAAAAAAAAAAAGAAGAAGCTGCCAACGCATTGCAGATAGAGAAATCAAATTCCAATAAAGAAGGAAAAAATTCACAATGAGAGGGGAAAAAAATCTGTTAATTCTAGTTATTAAGGATCATAACAATCAGGCGCGAGCTGGGCCGGAAATATTCAATTCATATTCTGAGGATGTTTGAGGTAATGCAAACTTAGAGTTAAAGACTATGTGGACAGATGCAATATATTTGTTTACCCCATTTTAATGTGCCAATCAGCAACATGTAATGGATTACAGTTTCAACTTTCAAACCCTGCCAACACCTCTTTTGTTTTCTCAGACAGGGTGAGGAGAGATACACCCACTCCTAGTGTATATTTGCATCTAAATCGCATATATTTAGAATGCTGGCTGAACCAAATCTAAGCAGCTATTTCTTGTTTCTTTAAGGATGATAATTAACATATTTGTCTCTTTCTCTCCTGCCAGCAGAATGTAACGTGGCAGCAAATCGCCTCCTCTACCAGGGCAGCTCGCGACTGGAAGAAGCTTTTAAACTACGGCTGCTGCAGCACATTCGGAGCAGAATGTGTCAAAGACTATGTAAAATAGGGGGGAAATATAATAAAATAGCACACAGACGCACGCAGTACACACTCACTTAGGACAAGAGTCAACAAAAGCTGAGCGTGGGCGGAAGTGGTGAAGAGGAGGGAAAAGGAGGAGGAGGAGGAGGAGGAGGAGGAAGAGGAGGCAGGTGATGAAGAAGAAAGGCTGCTCGACTGTTTTCAGATCGGGTTTGATGCCGGGGCTGTGCCACGTTACCTAACAGACAGGAAGAGTCCGTGGTGTCAGGTGAATGAATGGCTGACTTTATCATGCAAATTGACCACAGATGAATAAGTCAGAAAGTTTGGCGAAATTGTCGGCAAAGCTGAGCGAATCTGCAGGAGCGACACTGAGTAAGCCTGACTTGGTGAAGCACAAGAATGCATGTTGATCTAAAAGTGGATTTCAGGTTGCTGTTGTGACGTCTCAATCTTCAATTGTATAATTTTGCATATTTGAGCTCGTCTCTATGTTACTGTGTTTCTGAATTCTTTCCCTTCAATGTCAGGCATCCATTGGCTTCCATTTATATTATATTATAATTCAGTGAAAAATCTGCATTTTGTCTGAGACTGAACCAATTTGGAACAAACAGAAAGGACCATTTGATTAACAGAATATATGCTTATATTCAGGCACATGCTCAAAACTGTTGTAATGGATAAATGGTTTAAATATGAAGTTTAAAGTCATGAATAAACAATAGTCAGATAAAAGTAACGAGTAAACAGTCGAATTAGGTACAGTGATGGATAAATGGATGAAATAGCTAAAAGTAAGTCAAAGCAGGTCAATTAAAATAATTTCTATAGCACATTTAGAACAACAGGAGTTGCTTTACAGACAAATGAAAACACGATCAACATAGCAGGATTTGTCCAAGCAGAGATCAAGTTAACAACAATGAGTAATGTTAAAAGTGTTTGAAGTGTGTGAAAGAAAAGAGTTGGGCCTTGAGCTGTGATGGACTCAGATGTGATGAAGTGGTGCAGTTTGTTTCGCAGACCTGAGGCTTGCAGCTGAGGACTTGAGTCCAGACGACGAGGTCAGAGGTCGGACGGAGGATCGACAAGTGAAATGTAAGGAATCAAAAGGCAAGACAGGTAAGAGGGAGCCAATTCAGGAAGTGCTTTAAAAACAAGTGATAAGATTTTAAAATGAACTCTAAAACTGACAAGTAAAGGATAAATGGTTAAAACAGCTCAAAGTCATAGATAATTAGTTGAAAGGTGCAGCTTCTGGTTTGCAGTTGAGGAGCTAAACACTGAAACATTTACCACTCTGGTGCCTTAATTTGTATCAATCGATCGCCATTTATAATATCATATTTTTAAACAAGCGAGAGCCTGTTGGTGCTAATTAGCACTTATTAAATTCCCTTTCCTCCGACTATCCTATTACCCTTCTCTCTGCACCTTCCAGCCTCACTTTGAATTTATCGAAGAGGATAAAAACATCAGCAGTGATTTTTTCCCCCCCTGTTTGCTTTGTCTAAAAACTTGAGCTTTGTTTGTGCACAGAGCAAAACTGCAAGAAAGCCCTCGAAAATCTGACCCTTTCGGTTCAAAATATCAGAATTAGAGGGGAGTTTTATGCCGGCTGTCGGTCTCTTTGTCCACATTATCATATCATTTGTAGTCGAAATTCTTGCAGCAGAAACCGTTTTCTAAGCATCATTTAAGAGCATTCACTTGTCTTGCAAAGTCAACTAGTCACGACTCACGTCTGCATGTGCCTCTCTCTGTGTGTGTGTGTGTGTGTGTGTGTGTGTGTGTGTGTGTGTGTGTGGTGGCTCTGTAAAAGTCTCCCTCCTATTGAGCTACCCACACCTGTATGTGTGTGCGTGAGAGAGAGTGAAAACAGCAGTCGCGGAGTGTTTGACATCGCCGAGCCAAGACGGAAAAATAAAAGGATATGATGATAATAAAAAAGATAGAGAGAGAAGTAGAGAGGGAGGGATGGATGGAGGAAAAGAGCAAATGAGAGGCAAACCTGTGAAAAGATCAGCACGGCTATGAATAAACATGAGCAGCTCAGAACACGCAGATCTCTCCTCTGTATCTCTCTTAAATACATATAAACTTATCAATGCACCCATCATCGCTCTCTCTCTCTCACACACACACAGATACAGTGCAGAAGAGAAAATGTGGAACCAACACACACTCTTTTTCTCAAACTTCACGTTCAGTCAATTTTTGCATTTCGCTTCACTTTCGGAAACATGCACTCGATTTTTCTTGCACACATGCCCACGCAGCTGTCTTTCCATCACATCAGAGGACGTTGAGTTACATCGATTTCCAAGAGACCTTAACCCTTAACCCGAGTCTTCACCCGAAAAATTCAGGATTTGCATCATGGGGATTTGTTTTGTCCTCACACAGAAAACGAGTTCCCACAATGTGACTGTGCAAACACATCAATGTCCCCACAACATGAGCAATACATGCACCACACATACACACCCACCCACCCACACACACACACACACCCACATTCACTCACACGCACAAGATGGCTGTAAGCTTTTTAACAGCATACTGCTGAATGCTGAAATCCATCAATTTCAGTTCTGTTTCCAAGATTTTTCAAAAAAAATCTGAGCCAAAGAAAAAAAAAAAAATCAATACAGTGTTCAAACCGGTATTGAATTTTTTTTCTAACTTTGTCTAAATTAGGGGTCACGCTGTGCGCTTCTTCCTTTTATTAAGCATCAAGGTCAACTGTGAAGAGTTTGGCTTTCAAGATTTAAATAAACACACATGGACATGCACACACTGTCTCTCTCTCGCGCGTGTGCACACACACACACACACACACTTCTCTTTCAGAAAGTAGCATCTTCTCCCATCAAGCGCTGCTGTTGCCACGGCAACGGCTGGAGAGCAGTCATAGGTGGGTGGCGATGCCCGGCAGCAACCCGTCTGGAGGGCTCTCATTGGCCTCTCCACGGTTTCCCACAATCCTTTGCTGTCTTTCTGCTCCGAACCCCCCCCCCCCCCTCCTCCACCGATCCCTCTCCGAATGTGACCCAATGAGGAGGTTGGTGAGGAGGTCAAAGAAGAGGTGGAGGCTGTGTGTGTGTTGTTTTTGGTTAAATATATGAGCTGAGATAACGTGATTTCACATGAAGCAATAATTGATACGTCTGACAGGATGAGACCGACGTAGAGAGACCAACTGTAGCACGAAGCCATAATTATGGAGAAAACTGTGTGATGGAGAGGCGGGGGGGAAAAAAGCCCGTTTCAAGGATGTGAGTTGAGGTGAACAGACTGAGAACGCCGACTGTGAGTCCAGAGGAAAAAAAAAAAAAAAGAAAGCACCAGAACTCTCAAGGCTTAATCTTGTTGTAAAAGATATATGAGCCTAACTTTTGTCAGACTGTGGTTTGATATCTGCAGGGGGAAGAATTAATATGTGCATATCTTAAAACAGACGTATAGCTCGATGTGTGTACCACCACTTTGATCCAGGCCTGACTGCAATGAGGCACATACTTATACAATACAGACATTAAGAATGACACCTACTGACTTTTTCCTCTGGCACCACCAGCAGGTCAGATTTGAACTCCGCCTGTGAAATACCTCAACACCTACAAGATAGACTGGCATGGAAATTTGTATAGACATTTTTAGGGTTTACAGAGGATGATACATGTGTGTTTTATGTAAAATGTCTCAACAGCTGCTGAAGGGATGGATGGATGGATGGATGGATGGATGGATGGATGGATTTGGTCAGGTCAAAGTTGAATTTGTCATCTGTGACCAAATACCTGTAAAACTAATTCCCATCAGCCTTAACTGGACATCGTGTTTAGCTTTTAGTTCACTAAACTAAGCCGGTGAACATTATGCTCACTAAACATCTGACTGACCTTGTAAACTTGTTGCCATGCTACCATTTGCATGCTGTATAACCTCACACACATAGCACACACTCACATCCTGGTCCAGGTGTACTCACGGTGCAGGTAGCTCAGGAGGTCAGAGGTCGTCTCCATCGTCTTTCTCCAGTTTTAAGATGTCGTTGGCAAGTGCTGACTTGAAAACCGACGAGATGTTTTGGCTTTTAAAGAGCAAAGCGCTGAGATGCTTCTGTTAGTCGGGTCCATCCTGGTCTTAAGTTCATCATCCATCATCCTTGTCGCCTGGAGTGACCCGCGGACATCCTGCACCACCTAATGCTTTATATGTAGCACACATACATAGATCACTTTTAATTTCTCTTTTTTTAATTTTATTTTTAAAAGCTATATACGACATCATAATGTGTGAGACTCAATATGTACAAGGGCCACAAAGTTGAACCTTATGAAGTGAAACTACCATAAAACAACATTTGATAAAATCTCATTAGAAGCGGCTTCAGCTTAGCTATTACCTCTGTAATTTACAGTGATTGCCGACACGTCGTCAGACTATTTTTTTTCAGGCTATTATGCAGCCTAATCAAGGAAAATTCATCTTCACCTTCTGCAGCCTTGAGTTTCTCCATTCAGCAGAGCCTTTCTCTGCAGTTTTTGTTTTAGTCAGCGGTGCAAGGGTGGCCACTTTCCCTGAAGTAATTTTGTTCACGGCTTGTTTGTCGGTCCACGGATGGAAGTTTTTCTCTCTTTAAAAAAAAAAAAAAAACATGCCACAGGCGAACTATATGAATAAGAAACACATGCTTTGGCTTACTGTGCCGTGCTTTTAGAGTCTACATATTGTGTCTCTCAGGTGAAGATGCCAGGAAACAAATTCCAAGTTATGCTTTATTCAATATACGTCTCGAGCAGATTCCTGGGTTGAGCCATATTTGTGCTGCAAATGCTCCGTGATGCTTGAAGCGCCACGCAAGTGAGAGATGGTTTCTTGGATGTATTTTTCGTTCTGCCTGGTTTCCCACGGCGGGGTGGTCGACCGGTGTCCAGTTTCAGGTAGCTCGGCTGTTCCCAGAACGTGAGCGGGCAGGAGCGCCGGGAGCCACACCGGGACACTCTGGGATCAGTTAAATTCCCAGCATTCCTCACATAGTCCCTTTGAGGGGAAAGCAAATAGAGAGGGTTTTTACCCCCCCACCCCCCCCATCTCTCTCACACCTCCACACAGGCTGAGGAAGGGAAACACAGCGTTGGTGTCGAGCCTTATCACAAGATAATAGCAGTACCACTCAGGGCGGGGGGTCAGCTTTTTCTTTCATGCAACTTCGCATCAAGTTTCATGTGAACTGTTTAAACGAGTGAACTAAAAGGAAGCTGCAGTGTTGCGAGGCCGCCATGTCGGAAGAGTTGATTCCTTCGTCACATATATAAAGTTGGTTTAGTCGGGTTGGAGAAAATATTGATTTGTTCCGAGGCCCGACTTCGAACCATCCTTGGACAAAATACACGTCCTAATTCAATCAGTTCTGGCTGTAACCTTGCGAGCGCACCGCGGGCAACATAATAAAAGTCATCAGGAGTCGTCCATTCTTGTCCTATAGAGCTGAGTGACCGGGGAAACTCAGCGGATGTGTGGGTGGTCAGCAAGCTGGAGAAGAAAAAGTTGGCCGCCGCTGAAATAGTCACAGTCGCTGGTGAAATGTTTTCTCACTCCTGTACTTTCAAACTGATGCGATTTCAATTTAAGTGCAAGAGTTTCCATATGTGAACAGGGGCAGAGTTGATTCCAGCTGTTTTCAAATCCTCTGCAGGTTTTACTTGAAAGGATGCAGGAACAAACGTGCATGGAGATTTTATTCACATTCACATTTCACCTAACTATGCAACTTATATTTAACATATATATCTTTATTGGGTTGATACATTTCACCCATTTTTCCCCCTTTTTGAACACCAACAACCCCCCCAACTAGAGAGTCACATTCACACAATATGACCCAAAGAAAGAACACATGAAAGGTAAACAGCAAGAACATCAGAAAATAAATAAGAAGAAGAAGAAGAAAAAAAAGGGACATTTAGAGGAGAAATCCAAAAAGCTTTAAAAAAGACAACAAAGAATTGACTATAATAATTTGTACATGCTGCGTCCGAACAGCCATCCAGACTGAACCAAGTCACATCAGTCCATCCTATGTGGATCCATCCCAATCATCCAGAGAGGGAGTGGAATTGACCAAGTGAAAAATGGGGTTCCAAGTTTTATAAAATTTGTCAGAGCACCCCCTGATACTGTGCTGAATTTTTTCTAAGTGTAACAATGACAATAGATCTTTCAGCCAGGAGTTAGGGGACGGAGGATTCTTATCCTTCCATTGAAGCAAAATACGTCTGCGGGCTACCAGAGAAGCGAAAGCAATAGAATTGCTTTCCCTGTTGGTGAAGTTTGTAAGTTCTTCAGGCACACCAAAGATGGAAGTCAAAGGACTCCAAAGCACGGGTTTATTTAGAGCTTTAGAAAGTGTTGTAGAAAGAGGACCAGAATGAACATTAATCTAGGACAGGAAAAACACATGTGTGTATGATTGGCTGGTGACAGAGAGCATCTGTCACATGCATCAGCAACTTAAATTTAATGTGATAATAATTTATCATTTTCAATATATCATTGATAATATGATTAGGAATAATGCACTTGCTCATGTCTTTGAAAACTGTGTAGACTAGTGTAATTAACCAGATGAGTCTCCACTGTGAAGAACAGCCACACGCAGACGACTTCTGTAATGATTTCATATTGTTAGAAACACATAATTAAACCACACATTCAGACCAGTCATCATTACTGTTATAACAGTAAAACCAGCTGATCCAGGAGCTGTGTGGGAGAAGTGATCTAATTAGCGCCGCTATGTAAATAGTCCATGTTTGTTCGACTGCTGTGGAGGAAAGTCTCTCATTTTCTTCCAGCTCTGTCAGCCCTTCATATTGTGCACTGCATCAGATGTTTGCTGAAAACGTAGGCGCAAGGTGATCGCAAGCAGCAGGTGTCAAACACATTCTTCCTTCTACTGCAGACAGGAAGTTGAAAGGCAAAATAGTCAGAGTGCTTTCTTTTTGCCACACAAGGTCAGGTGGCAAAGGAGAGCAGTTCTGATGGTTCTGCAGAAACCTGGAGGGAAAAAGCAAAAGTCAGTTTTGCTTACAAAAGTGAAAGAAGGAAATAGCAGAGGGAAAAAAATCGTGTCACCGTGACGACCCTGTGAGCAGGCCTCTCCCTGCAGGTGCCTGGTGGGCGGAGTCAGCTCGTGGAGGAGATGCTGCTCACCTGGTCACACTCTTTGGTCTCATTTGTTGTCTTTACCTTAAGTTCCTCTTTATTTTTGTCTGTTTCTTTTGGTGGATGTTGGACTGCAGCAACATTCTGCTCCAATTTTAGACCGATTTTTTAAATTAAGTGCTGGAACATGTAATTGGTGACGATGACCGTGCCACAGTGGGTCAGAGCCATGCATCCCCTCTGTAGGCTGAAGTGGTCGATCTCAATAGGAGACTGACCAGTTTGTTGTTTTCACTTTGGTGTGATGGAGAACGTGGCTGAAGACAATGTCTTGGGAGCATTTCCCTGGTTCTGGTGGAATCAGTGCATAAATACCCACCACAAGTATCTGTCTGAAGACCAGGGCTGAGATTAGTTAGTGAGTGGAATAAGTGAGGGTGGGGGATCTGGGCTCTGTGATGGCTTTGTCATCTTCAGTACATGCCTTGTGGATTTGTTTTGTCGGGGGTGATGACCCTCTGAGGAGGACCCTCCAGCTGCCTGGTGATGGAGGTGCAGCTCACCTGGCCTAGCTGCAGGATGTATAAACTGGTCTCTCTCTACTCTGACTTCCACCTTGTTTGGTTTTGTTGTAATCTGCTAGTCTTCATCTTAAATTGCTCTTTAGCTATGTAAACTTATTTTAGCTATAACCGCCGCCTTCTCCCCTCCTTTTTCCAGCTGTGAACCAGGTCATGGCAGTCACACTAAACTTCACTGCACAAAACCCCAGATAAGCTTTTATGGATTTGAGTTTGATATTCTGAACATCTATGACCTAGTTGTATCATCCATTGCCTGCAGGTGGCACAAATGCCTGAATTCCAAGCTTCACAAAGCTTTATTTCCATGTCTGTAGATGGCATGCATCAGCATATATCTGCAGGTCGGGTCAGTGATACTGAACAAACCGGCATCATCAGCTATGGTAAAACTCGTAAATGTGTAATATTATGAAAAGCAAAGAAAGTACATGACTAACATAAAGTGCTGAAAAATGATTACATAGATGCAATCAGAGCCTACTGTACTGCCCACAGGCACTCAGAAGAGGAGGACTCATCAGCCGAGTTAGTCACAATGGGAATGTGGGCTTACTGACTAATAGGCCATTTCAATATAAAAGTGGCTCAGTTTCACAACATTCTCCAACTGACAATACCAGATTATTGCACGACTTGACAGGTTTGAACAGCAGTGATTTTAAGTATTTATACATGAGAGTAAACATTTTCGTACAACAGGTCCGAATAATTACAGGATATAATACAACAGTGGTTTAACATTTCCAGTTTATTATTGAGGGTTGCAAATTGTAGGTGCAGGATTGCTACTCACAAAAAGGCAGATGAAGAGTGACAGTTCAGTGTCAATACAATATGTGTGGAGTGAAACACAGTGGAGTATAGGAACCAAAGCTGACCAGACAAAACTTCATCAACTCAAAAATCCAAGGAAAAACACATCATAGCACCGCCCACACTATTTGATTGACAAGCGATCTGTGGGAAGTGCAATGCAAACACCCAGAAATGGATGAGCTCGGAGTGCCAGACGGAACAAACACAGCAAATAAACAAAAATGGGGAACTGAAGGATTACCGCTTTAAAGGAGGGTTACACCAACAAGGCTTTTAACCTGGATGGAATATCGATCGATGAATTCAAGCTGAAAAAGCAAAAGGGTGATTGGATTTTTTTCATCCAAGAGTAAAGGTTTTAAACTTGTTTATTGGACAAAACTTTCTGTAACTATCCACAAGGCCGTGCAAAGAAACACAATGGCATCATGTTCTCATACAGGAGCTGCGTTCATTTTCCTTTCCCTTGCCCAGTTTGTCCCAGCTGGGATTCTTACTGTCACATGCTGCATGTGACTGTACACAGGACGACTAGTGTTGCATTAGGAATGCGCATGTGGAGAATTCAGACACAGCGTCAGTGTGTGCGTGCACGGAAAGCACATACCACGCTCTGCATGCCAATTACAAATGCAGCAGTGACAAACAAAACTGCTCGACACATTAATCTGGAAGCCCAGTGTAACTTATGCATCTGTCGCCCAGTCTGGTGTCTTCTCCAATATGTTCGTTTTGTTTGCGTTGAAAACTGGGAAGTTTCTGAAGCGAGCATGATGGAAAGTTCCTCCAAGACCCTCAAGATAAATAAGATTAGTCATCACATACGTAACATATAGTTTTTGGAAATGTTTTAAAGATCTGGTATGTGGGTTTTAGCGGCATCTAGGGGTGAGGTTGTTGATTGCAACCAACTGATTAGCCCTCACCTCGCTGTGTGCAGGAGAACCTATGGTGGCCACTAAAATCATGAAGGGCCCTCTTGAGAGCCAGTGATCAGTTTGTCTGTTCTGGGCTCCTGCAGAAACATGCAACATGGAGGAGAACCTACTCCCTTTGAAGATATGACCTCATTCCTGAGAGACTAAAACCTAATGATTCTTATTTAGAGGTGATCATGCACCAGTAAAACATAGTCATGAATACTCCATTTCTACCAATAGATCCCCCCAATCCTCCTCACTGGGCCTTTTTAAAGAGAGCTCACTTTTCTCTGTTCTCTTCTTCCCCCTAGTGGACAAAGCAGCATATTACAGCTGCTTGTTTTTTCCCCCTCTGCCAAGGTTGTTACTGTGCAGTTTAAAGCCTGCAGCACAGCACTCAGACTGAGAGCAAACACTGTGTGCAAATAATTACAAGTGTTTGCTTTTCTGAGTTTTTGGCACCAGCGAGGAGGAGAGAGGAAAGTAGAACGTGTGCATTCAGCCCGTTTGAGATATTTATAAAAAAGCCATGTGACACTGCTTTACCTTACCTGGAGGTTGTCATACTGTGCTGAGCACCACCCAGCTGCAGGGGTTAAGATAGAATAAGCTGAATGCTAATACTTGAAAGCAGGATTGGATCCAGGTCTGATTGCAGATCGACACTTATTTGAAACTAGAGCTGTGAATGCAATTTAACACTCATGCGGACTCAAATAGCCTGAATCCCTCTAGTGTCCAAAATGGAAGAAGAAAAGTGCAGAGATATTTAAATAAATGTGTTATTTTATGTCAAGGGGAGCAGAGAGAACACTGTACCTAATAGACATGTTTCATCACCATGGAACTGTTTTATTGACATAGAAGATGATAGACACATTTGTATTTATATTTATTCACACTCTTTTTTTTTTCATTGCCATTTCATTTGGCTCAACCAATTTCTAACAAACGCGTCTCTCTGGTGGTATAAAACCATGCAGGTTTTTATCAATGCATCCATTTTGGGGATTTGTGCCACCGCTTCAATACACTGGAGGCAAGTTGAATTTAGTTTGTTGTGCTCAAATCATTTAAAATGAACACCGTTTATTCATTTGCTTTAGCAACAAAACATTTTTTTATTAATTTAAAATCATATAATTGATATGAGCAAAGCAAAACAAACTTACTGTGTAAGATACAAAGGGATCTGATCAGTGAAGAAAGAGTCGTCCTCACTCCCTCACTGCTCCCTATATATAAAAGATACTGTGTAGTCTACGCTAACATGGAACACATTGCATTTTGGGATTGTAAGTAAAAAGTACAGTGCTTTTGTGAGGACAATTCTGATGCTAAAAGGGAAGAGGCATGCACATAACACAGCACATAACAGATTCTTAGAAGCCTCAGGTGGCATGTTTCAGTCTTGACCAACTGAGAAACCAAAGGAACAGCTCTTTCGAGACATACTGTCTCTGAAACAGATCTCAATCTGAACAGTTTTCACTGGAGCTACTTTCTACAGAATAAGTCGTCTCTGTGAAAACTGCTGACGGTGCGTTCTGTCCAATATGAAGGTTGCTGTTCCTGCAAAGAGTTTCTGACTGAAGATGCCATTGTTCAATATTGTGAGCACAACGAACTCACTTCCATTCACTCCTGTTGTATTGGGATTTATATTTCCCAGAATGCATTTGAATGACTACATATTTTTACAGCTGATTGAGTACATTTTTTTTGGTGTGATTTGAGTAAACAAACACTTCGATGATGACCATAGGGTTGTTGGAGCATACTGAGAAAAAGGTTGGAAACAGCTTTGACATAAACTTGTGTTACCTATTTAAACAGACATTATTCCTACCTGTGACACATTCTATGAGACTATTCAAACTCATGAACTGTTAAGTGTTGATGTCCTGTGTGTTTAAAGAGAGTTCCATCCACCACCACTGGAGGGCACTGTACATCTTCACAACCCCATCCTTCCTCCCTCTCTCTTCCTCTGTCACTCTTTTCATGAGTATCTCCTGTTTTGATCATATTAAGCCCCTGCTCTTCACGCAGGCCGATAACCACTCGATGGGCTACTTTCTGGAACAAACTCCCTGCAGATAACTCCCAAATACAAACCAGCAGTGAAGCTAAAAAACAAAAAAGATTGCGCCAAATCACAACCACATGGACCTTACTTTTGCATATTGGGCCGGTCAGTCAGGTGCAGGAATGAAGATAGCTGCACTCATGATTTGAGGTCAAAGGTCATGCATAGCGCTTTGTTACCATGCATGTTGTATTCTCAGATTTTACAAGCCACAAGATGCACCTCAGTCGTTCTAATTCACACCAGGCGCACAGAGTCCTGAGCCAGGAGGATTTGCAAAAAGCCTCGCCGCTGAGACTCTCTCCAGCGTTGATGCTAATAAGGACTGATGGTACTGGGATGTTTAGTTCCTCGTCTCCCCTTTAATTGCCTTTCTCAGATGTCAGAGTGGCATCTTTATGAGCGGTGATTATCTAGATCGAAGCAACTGGCGAGTCAGCATCTGATTTTATCGCTGCGAGCACGGAGCAAGACTCGAAGACGCAAAACAGCTAATCCTCGTCTCGGTACAGTACGTTTTAATTTCGCTGTGATTTGCTGTGTTTGTGGAGCAGGCAGGATGTTCTGGCCTGGAAGGTTTCGTCAACTTGTGCCGTGGTTTCACGTGTCAGGCTTTGCCTCTTTGCAGATGATTGCAAGCTGCCGATGCAAATTGAAAAATTAAGATATTTATTTAGCTGTATGTGCTTTTGTAAATTTAACCTGGACAGTCTTATTTCCAGCATGTTGGAGAGGATGCAGGGATGGTCACACATAGACACACACACACAGCAGCCAGGGCCTCTGTGTTCGTCCCAGGGCGACTACACTGGAGACTCTTTTATTTCCACTCTTTGCTCAAGTGTTTGAACAAGGCCAATTTTCTGACCACAAGGCTACTGCTGCTCCCTCAACACTGAGGCCTTAAGGATTCAGCCAAATGTATCCAGAGAGAGGACTCATTCAGTGTCACATTTTGTTGCAGCTCTCTCAAAATGACACGAAAGGACCACACTGGCGGCTTGACAAGTTTTAACCCAGCAACTACAGCATGCTTAGATCCATCTTTCTACAAAACACACCATAGTTTTTGGTGCCAAACCTTATTGCTACATGAAAATAACATTCACATAAACACTGATGTACGCATTTTTCAGTGGAATCAAATATCAATGTAGAGTAAGTTTCATGTCTGAACAAGCTGATGTTCATGGTGAAATACTCTCAACACAAATAGAATATTTTGCCTCGACTGTCATTCGGTCTAATGCATTTTTGGTCTTTTTGCTGCTTGTGATTTTTTGGAATTAGGAAAACATACACAAACACTGATATGGTAAGTAAATTATCTCAGCGACCTCTATTGGTGACTTGAGGGAACTGCAACAACACTGACAGAGTCCTTCCTCTGCTGTACATAAAGCTGGAATTATGCTTCTCACAGGATACATGGTGCGTATCATGGTGTATCATCATGAGAGGAACATTCTCTCTGAACAAATCCTGCACAGAGAAATACTGGGGTGCATGTTTCCAACCTCCAGCAGACATGATCACACACGAATCAGGTGCACATCAGTTTGCATGTTTTGGTGGAAGCCTCCATGCCAAGGCTGTCTAAAGGTGTACACCATCTGACAGACCAGCAGTGATGGAACAAAGAATGTGTCCTAAACCTCCTCGTGCCTCAGCTGTAGATTTACGAGTTAACATAAAGCAAGCTTCAAATGACTCTCTCTTCCCCTTCCTCTACATCTGTGCAGGATGCACACAGTTTCTCTACTTTATTTTTCACCCTAATATATTTGATGGACCTGGCTTTGCTTGCTGCATCACTCAAATGCACATCATGTGTGTGTTGCCATGTTGGAAAATGTTGCAGAAAAGTATGCAAGCCTCATTTAACAGCTGCCTTAAAGTGGCAAACCCCACCCATCTGCTACTCAAAGCGGATTAAAACAAACACCAGGAATTTTGTGCAGTTACTATTTGGCCGAGGCCGGCTGAAGAGCAGACCACACGGTCCCAGTCGTGGTGTCAGCTTGTGGCCGGTTACAGTCCCAGGACAATCCAATAAGCCTCCAATAAAAGTCACCCATGAAAGCAGGCGACCCGGGCGAGAGCCGCAACGCTGTAGGCCTCCAACCTCAACTCGACTGCTGCAGAGGGGAAACGCCGTGAAAGCCACAATCATAAAAGTCAAGCTCCTCATATAATGTGACAGACTGAATGTAAACAAAACAAAGATGAAACATGTTCTCATCAAAAGAACGCTGGCTGCGGATCTGGGCTATTCCGTCTTTATTGTGAAAGAAAAAGATGTTGTGAATTAGAAAAGCGGAGTCATGCAGTCAGAGCAGTGTGAATGAGATTTTGCCCAAAATGAGTGATATTGGGCAAAGTCAGCAACTGACGTGATTTGTATTTCAAAGCGAGGAGGATCAGATCAAAAAAGATTTTAAAAAATCTAATTTAAGTTGTCATCTGGGGTAAATAAAAACCCTTGAATATAGCTAGTGATGAGGTATTTACTGTTTTACCTCATCTAATTTATGTCAGATTTCCATGAATAAATCTAGTTTGCAAAGGGCCCGGTTTTTTAAGGTGGTGCTGTTGATGACATGTCGCTCCTTTGTTGGATATTGCTGTCGGATTTGTGGCAGTTACGCCCTGTTTGTCAGTAAAACAGGGCATGTAGTAAAGGCAGGGAATGACACCAAAGTTTGTCACTGATGTAAAACATAAATGAAACAGAATGAGATCATTGACATCTACTCAATTGAAATCAGTACAAAGACAATATATTTAATGTTTGACCTCATCAGCTTCATGTTGCTTATTCTGAATTTGATGGCAGCAACATGTTTTAACCAAGTTGGGACAGGAGCAACAAAAGACTGTGAAAGTTGTGGACTGATCCAAAAACACCTGTTTGGATCATTCCACAGGTAAACAGGTTCATTGGTAACAGGTGATAGGATCATGATTGGGTATGAAAGGTTCATCCATTTCTGTGCAGTTATGCTTGTGCATGTGTGTGTGTGTGCTGTCGAGGGGTCATGTGAGCCCATCCCATTGTTTTGGACTCCCAGCCTCGAACAGCTGTAGACTGTTAAGAGTCAGCCTTGCATTATAGCAGAGCCGTGGGAGGAGAGAGCGGGTCAGGCGAGGAGGTCGCTGGGATGCCGACAGCGTGTGCGTGCGTCTGTGCGTGTGTGGGTTGGTGGGGTCTCATAAACCCGGGACTTGGCCTACATTCGATAGAGCACCAGTAAAAACAAGAGCCGCTTCCTTATCTGTGTCGACACGCACACACAAAACCACACACACACACTCTTGCCTCTTTGGTCTCTTATCACCTTGAATCTTCTCATGAGGAATTCAATTCGCGATAAATGGCTGTTTGGCTGTGTCTAATTGCTGGGTTAATCTCATGTTGATAAACTGACACTGTTTTTCATTCACACTTAGTTTTTAACTTTTACAGGAGCAGATATAGCTCAACCAGACAGGGTGTGGATACTTTTATGTTACAGGCTTTTGTCAAAACAGACGTATCTCTGGTTGGATTTGTTCTGATTGGAGGGGGGTTTGTTTTTGCGGTCAGATAATAAGACGACAAAGAGCTGCAGCTTTTTTGTTACACACATTATATTTTTTTTCAAATATCCAGAGCAGTCTAATAAACCATTTCGCTATTCAAACCAGCTTAAAGCTAGAGATCACTTCGCCTCTGTCGGAGTTTTTTTTTTTAAGGAGGCGAGGACCAGCAAATGTTTGCTTTGAGGTCAGACACAGTCAGGATGTGATGTTCTGTTCTCTACAGCAGCGAACTGGGTCAAATCAACTCGTCCTGTTCATTCTCTACACCCCTCGAAGGAACTCTTGATGTGGAAAGAGATAAAGTTGAACCATACAGTCTACAGTTACAGATCAGCTCAGCCGCTTTAATTGGGGTGAACAATACACCCGACTTTCCTCCCTCCTCCCCTCTGTCTGCCGGCTCATCCTTCTGTGCTCAGATATCTTTTTTTTTTGAGACCATACGCAGGTATGACCCTGTAACGAAAGAACCGAGACATCAAAGGATTTAAGATGCAAATGCCGCGGCTGGGTTTTTTCTTGCCGCTCCAGACATGTTCTGTCTGTCTACAGTTTTCTTTTGAAGATGTCCTTTTTAATCACAGTGATTTCTTTCATGTTCGCTGTCGTGTGTTTTCTCTCTGCGATGTCGGTTTGGTCAGTCGCTTCCAAAATTTTGAGAGCAAGACAGCCATGACATTTATTATGAACTCCACAGTTTTTATTTGACCTTTGACCTTTACTCCACTTTGCAGACTAGACATCTCATAAAGCAATAGGCACATGCCATGTGATTCAATGAGTATATTCAATGAGTCGCTGCCAATGGAAAAACCCGAATCAAAGACATCATGACTTTTTTTTTTTTCTGGGAAAATTAGTGGATTAAATTCAGTGAACAGCACACAGCTCCGTATCTACAGCACACAGTCCCTCCTGCCATCTCCTTCCATATTTAAAACACATGTCAGGATGGTTTTCTCACAGGCAAAGCCATTTACATCTTCACTTCGCTGCAGGAGGGAACAGCAAAGGCTGCACATCCATTTCAACCAGGAGAGACCAGTTTGAGAGAAAAGATCATTTATTATAACATAAACATTGATAAGCAACTTGACAGAGAGTCTTTGGCATTTTGGACTCTGGGGGGAGACGACATGATTGAAGAAATACAATCTGAGCCAGCGCAAGAGAACCCCCCCACAGTCCTGCACTGGTGGTGGTGGTGGCAAATGGAGGCTGAGAAGCCTGATGGGTGATACAGTTTCAATTCAATCTTATTTGAAATAGCGTCAAATCACAATGAAAGTCATCTCAAGCACTTTACAAACAGAGCGGGTCTAGACTATACTCTTTAAAAAAGACTGATAGAGGCCCAACAGTTCTCATCACGAGCAAGCACTTGGCGACAGTGGTGAGGAAAAACTTTGTTTTAATAGGCAGAAACCTCGGACAGAACCAGGCTCAGTGATGGACAGTCGTCTGCCGCGACTGGTTGGGCTGAAGAGAGACAGAGAGACAGACGGGGGGAAGGGAGGACATGCAATACTACAATCCATACATGACGAAACTGAATGAAGACGTGTGCAGTCGGAGGCCTGCAAACAGGCGTCCGGACTCAGCAGCCCCAGTGATGCACTGGCTGACTCTTAGATGTGGAAAGGGTGACAGCCTCCTGAACCCATCTGATTCCATGGGAGAGGGTGGAGAGGATGGCAATACTTCCAATCATCGGCGAGCAAGCGCTTGGGCAGAGAGCAAACGTAATTTAAAAGGAGAGCACAAGAATGATTGGTTAGCAATGAGGGAGTGTCACCGTGCTATTGGATGGGGCCCTGATCACTTGCAGTGAGAAATGAGCATGCGCAGTAGGAAGATGAGAAATAGATTGTGGGTTAGAAGCATAGATGTCTTCCTGGCTGAACTTTCGCCAGAGCTTCATTAAACATTTATATCAATAATGCTTTTGATCTTTAATTGGCTCTTCTGTAAAAAGACTCAGCCACCCACCGTATTGTCATAACCTCCCCTTCATTTATCCGATTCATAAGGGCAAAGGTTTGGGGTCACTGGGGTTTATGGTTTGTCTCGATGAGTCAGGCTTTTTGGTTCTGGTTTCTGTTTGAGAAAGCCTTAGAGACAAACGAGCACAGAGCAAGAAGTTAACTTGATAATGTTAAATGAGGTCTGAATGATGGATAAGGCCACTGAGGAGCGAAACAGTGGAAGTTAATGATGTTGATGATGTTAAAAATGTCTTTAATGAAACATCATCGCTTCACACAAAGAGATGTCACTTCATGACACAAAACCAAAGCAGGTGCAAATCCTCTTAACGTCAAGAGAAAACAACAGCAGCACCAGAGCCGAGGGCTTATGGGAAATTTGGAAACACTAGCACCACCACTTCTCTGGCACCAATGAGGCTACAAATTTAATCTGTTTATGGAAATTTCACCAAGGTATTACAGTTAATTTGACAATGATATATTGCTGTTTAAAATGCTACATATTGCACTTTTAACTGTGGTCGTGTCCAATATTGCCTGCGAGCGTGACCCCATTTGAGGTGAGGAATGAATCACGGTAGTAGTAGCACTAATGCCTCTCTGTACACCCTCCATGGAAAGTTCACGTCGGGAATTTCCAGTCAGGACTGGGTGGCTTGACTACAAGCTTGGCGCACGGCCTCCTCGTGTGGTTTTTTTTTTTTTTTCTTTCTGCTCCTTTCTTGCAGTCGTACCCACATAACTGACCTACAAATGTGTGTGAAATTTACGCGTGCTGTGAATGTGACCTACTGTAAGAGATGGAAATTTGGGCCCTGCCACATTTAGCCCCATCATAAAGGATATACTATTCTAGGTTACAGGTTTGACACGAGATTGCGGGAGTTACTTAACCATCAGTGACAGGTAGCATGTGTGGCCTTTGGTCCGGGTTGAGTCAATAAATGCTACCACTGAGGAGCCATTCTTTCCCACATGTTCAACATTAATGTTAATGCTTTATCAGTGTTCTGCTGTCTGTTTGCATCTTAGCCCTTGAATCTGCTTTTTCTTTGTTCACTGAGTGTTTACAGAGTCAACCACAAGCATCTGATTCTCAAGAGCCACATTTTGAAAGTTGCTACTGATAAGCCTAATTGGAAACAGATTATGGTGTTTACATCCCAGCTCCAATCAGCACATAAATGGGACAAAGCCTGTCACTCTACCCTGCTGCATGATATCAGAGAATTACCATAATTCAAATGCACTCACTGACTTACAGAAGAACAGTGGTGTCCTCAGTGAAGGGTTGGTTTTGGGAAACCTAGGTCTGGGTCTCTGGCAGCAGGGATCACCTATTTCTGCTCGGCTCCTCTCTGGAGAGGAAGACGGCAGTGACTTTCCAGCCCGAAATGAGCGCTCGCGAGGCGCTGAGCCCCCGCTGTGCGACAACGTCAGTCCGACCAAAGTCAACAAGGCCCGCTGCGTGAGTGTAACTAAAGGAGGAATGGGGGGCCGGGCGGCGGACGGCTGCGACTCCTGTGCGACCACACAATGCCCAGAATAGAGCATCATAAGCATAATGGCTTCATTCATTCATTCAGTCATTCTCACATGCTTTGCCTTTGCGTTGTTTTGACCTGGTTCGAGTGGCAGACTGGTGGTGTTTCCCCGCAGAAAAGTTTCCTAAACTAACTAGCAAATGCTTCTCTGATTGTCGAAACTTCTCTGGCGCTCGTTGTGTTATTCTGTGCAGAAAGGTTCATCCATCTGGCAGCCAACCAGAATGAAAACAAACCTATAAGCCCACACATATATACAGTACACACACACACACACACACACACACACACACACAGGTATTTCCTATGAGGCCTGATATTTGCAGGATTTGATGTGACAGGCAAGAAAACTTCTGCAACACACCTCATTGAGGAGAAATAGATTTATCACTGCTTGGCACAGCTCCGGCCTCAGCAAACCCAGTGTGCATGCTCGCATGTGCATATGGGTGTTTGTATGCATATGTCCAACGATGATGTATCGTTCTCCTTTCTCAAGGCATATGGCAAGTCGCCGCAATTAGGCCGACATCCCACTCAGAGCCCCCTGTGCAGCGCCAGAGGGAAAAGCTATGAGTCAGTTGTCAAGCCTGCGAGAGGACGAGTTCACCCAAAAGTGTCCACATTGATCATTTTCAGGCGTATTTGCATTCCTGCGAGGCGAGCCCGCCGCCGGCTGCGCAGTGCGGCGAGATCGTTTGCTCGGGCAGCGCTTTGCCCGTTTTGAGAGATTTCGTCGAATTCCTCCCCGACCGCTTCTCCTCGTCTTGTTTTCGCTCTTTTCCAGCTCATTTCACGCACTGACAGGCGGCCCTGTGCTGCAGATGAGAGGGCGAGCGAGTGTGGCAGGACGGCGGTTGAGCATTAAGTGTATGTGTGCGTTCAAGTATTTGTGTACCTAGTTAGCGGCGTGTGTCAGAGTGTCTGTCTGTGCAACCAAGCGTTTCTACGTGTGCGCGTCTAGACGAGGCTAAAATGTGACCATGTGTGCGAGAGCATGTGGGTTAATGTATTTGTGTCCGCCTGTCTGCACTGTGGGTTTTCACACCATCACCCACTCAAATAAAACCTTGAAAATTGAGAAGAGTCCAAAAAATGACATTTTAGCCAATAATTTATTCCTTATTTATTCTAAGACCAGGGGCTAATATTCTCAAACATTTCATATGAAGCTGGAGCCAGTATGTGTCACTGGTAACAAGGCTCATCAGTGGGTGTTTGCTCCATGAAAGAAGATGATTTAACACTGTGACAATGTCAAGTCACCTTATGACAAGTCAGTTATCAGCTCGCTGATACCCCTGAATGCTACTAAATGTGCAGGGTATAGGGCGCTTTACTAAACTCTGACCCATCTCATGAAAGGCACATTGTCAAGAGACTTTGTGTGCTTTCCAAAGTCCCAGTCGCTTGGTGGAAATCGACTTACACCCTAAGCTCACCCTTTACCTTTAATCTTATTTGAAGCTGCAATAGGCAGACTTGCATGTTGGCGGCTGTGAACGCAACCTTCAATAACCTAAAAGTCTTGTAATGAGATTTTGGTAAACTGGCTTCTCTGCGAGACTTCACACTAAAAGACTGATTTTAAAGCCCTATTTCTTCCCCCAGTCTTGAGTTAGACATTTCACTGCAAAATGAAAATCCATCCATCTACTTGGTACTGAAGGGATATCCACATTCAGATTTGAATGTGTCTTTTGGCTGAGGGTTGTCACCTGAAAGTCAAACAACATGTCACATCTTGGAAACAGACTCTTTTCAAACATACTTAAAACAACATCACCCATAAGGGGTCACATGGTTAATCTAATGAATGTGGGTTATTATAATATTACTGGGAAAGACTGCACTCATTATTTCTGATTTCATTCTAATACTACAATATTAATGCCTGGTCACTCTCTCTCATAATTTTTCATATTTAACTGCAACCAGCCATTTTTGTAAAAAAATGTCTCCCATAATAATCTCTAGAGATTGGTATCAATTTGACAGATGAACAAACCAGAATAGCATTGAAAGTATAGAAACATAGAAAATACACTTTTACCAACAAAAACTATAAGGTATTTTAATGGAGCTTATTACAGACTCTTTCTATGAGGACTGGATACACCTGACATGTAACAGCGTTTTGGGCACAAGCCTCAAATCTGAAGGTCAGCAGAAAGTGCCCACTGCCAGGTTAAAATTAGGTTAGATTATTAAGTGGTGTCAAGCAAAAATGGTTGCACTGCTTTGAAGACCACTACCAATAATAATGGTCTTTCGCACAGACTTTGAAGGCAGTGTGTTTACTACTTGAGGATAAGTGCTGGGTTAGAATTAATGTGATTAAATATTAACTTAATAATATGCTATAAAACAAGTGGGTGTAAAAACAATGCCAAAGTTTTTCTATATGGTCCACTGAACCTGATGGATGTCTGTGAAGTGTGTGTGTGTGTGTGTGTGTGTGTGTGTGTTAATCCTGCTCTAACCACACTGCTGATCCTTGGCCAAGTGGGTCAGTCTCACTGGAGCAGACAAACAGTGATGGAGCTGTATAGGTGGAAGGAGAGGGGGGGAAAAAAGAGAAGAGAAGAAGAGAGGAGAGGAAAGACTGGTGGGTTTGTTTATTCACCCCCATTCCACTGGGAAACTTCCCCACTTTTTCCTTGAAATCTGTTCACATTTTACAGAATTGAAAAAGGGGGTCACGGGCCACAACAAGGCCACAGCACTAAAGAAAAAAAAACAACTACATATCGCTGATGTCGGCATTTTCTGGAAAGTGGAAATGCCTTCTGTATGTATGGATGTGTAAGGGGATTTACTGTGTGTCTGTGGGAGCCTACGTGTGCACGTGCTCACATCTTAACCACAACCAGACTCGTCCCAGATGTGAATCAGTGTGAGGCAGCTGGACAGTTTCTGGGGCTTCAGAGGTGGTCAGGGCCACGTCTGCACAAACAAAACTGCAGCGCTCCGTATTCTCCAAGCATCCTCGTGCACGTGAGTGGACATGAGCTACACGCACATACAGTATGTCCACATGCGCACAAGGCCACACACCGAGCACCTTCATTGTTTTGTGTTCAGCATGACTGACTTATGGGCTAATTAGCGTCTTAAACTGCTCAAATTACACAATAATCTGGCAGCAAGTTAACGGTGCGGATCAGGATGTCAACAGATTTGGGGTAAGATTTTGAAAAAAAAATGTAATGTAATCTTTAAAAATGCACATGCCCTAATTTTCTTGAGCTCAGGCGAAACAGTTAGAATGAAAGAAAAATTAGGACATGACAAATATAATAACATAAGCATTGTTTGAGTTCGTCTGTTCACACCGCGAGAACGTTTGAAATCCGATTAGGTGCTCGGTTCGATTGGACTTGAACGCTGAGGCGACGGCATCGAGCTCATGAAAACAAAAACAGACTGAAGGTACACACATCAGGAGCGAGCTCAGTGCCGCTTCCAGTTCCTGTATTAGGCCTGTTAGCAATACAAGACCTCTTAATCCTTTGCAGGTACAGCGAGCTGACGGCCAAATGTGTCAGGCTTGTCACTGATAACATCAGAAGAGGCAAAGCCAAAAACTTCAAAATAGCCAGTAATGTGACTTACTGATAATCTAATATGTCTTGTGAGTAATACAACCGGTGCTTTTGCAAGTGGAACATGTTTTTCCAGTGTGGATCACTTGTGGTTCAGCATGACTCATTAATGATATTTGACTTGTGTGTTTTTGTGGGATGTTTTTTTTTTTTTTAAACGATAAAATTCTAGGCAAAATAAACAAAAAAAGAAAAAGCCCCTGAGGGTCATCCAGATGCTGACATCGACTGGTTCTGCTGTTGCCACACACATCTTAAAGGTTCTGTTTTTGAGTATCTCACCATCTGTAGGATTAAAAACACGGCTCTGAAAAGTCAAAGCACTCGAAGCCTAATCCGATGGAGACCCAGGGTCACATTGAAAACATATCAGAATGTCCATAAAAACTTCACATAAATCACTCTTCAAAAGGTTCAAATTGACCTGGAACTGATGTGCATAAATTAAATTTTTTTGAAAAAGTGACCTGATCAGAACAGAAAGAGTCACAAGAATCCAGAATCACAAAAAGCAGTCACTACACCATCAAGCTTCAAGATGTATGGATGAATCTGACTGTGCCACTTTCGGCTGTGACTGTATTAAAATCTGTAAAAACCCAAAGATAGCAATCCTATATTATACCCAGGCTCATTACAGTAGCCTGTAGAAAACATTTACCATATGTACAGTAGTACTATAGCAGATGCATGAGTGGTATAGATATCTTTCCCTGTCTGTCTTGTACGTGCCCTACTTTTACATTTTTCCCTCGAGGAGAGATGCAAAGATGTTGATTTCTGCAACAGGACAAAAAAATTTAATTTTATAAAGTATATAAATACCACAGATTTAAATTAATTATGCTGTATGATAATTCAGGGCAGAGGCAGTAATTCTGGCTGCCGAGATGAACGAGTCTGCGGAGTCAGCACCGGCCCGCTGTCTGCTTCTGGTTATCTGATACTGTATGGCCCTGTTGTTGATATAGCAGCATTAATCATTTAAATTCAGGGGATTTTCATACAGACGTATCTAGATGTGTGTGTGTGTGTGTGTCTGGAACTATGTAAATGCGGGTGCCTTGGTCAGAGGTGATGAGCTCAGCACAGAACAGCAGCTCATAAACATGCTGGATCCACGGGCCGTGACCACTGCAAACACACATCAGCCAAATCAACCGCTGAAAGCCCTATTTTTTCTCTCTGTCACACACACACACACACACACACTCGCAGACTAACAGCTGAGGGCGATTTGCGCCTGAACACAACGTCCTGTCCGGCCCAGACGTCGACTGTTGACAGCTAATTCAATCTGGATCAAGATGGTGCAACGTGTTGTTGAAAGTTCAGCCCTGTGTGTTTGACGGGGGCTCGCCGGCGAGGACGTGCCGCCGACGCGCTGCTCCATGGTGGAGCGCACGGAGCCACGAAAGGAATCAATTTCTCCTCTTGCAATCAGGTAAACACTGTAAAAACAAGAGCAGGAAATTTTGACATATCCATTAGAGCGTGGAGGCGAGGTTATGAAAGACATCTGTTGGGAAAAAAATATACAATCGAGATGTTTGTGAAACGGGCTTTTGACTGAAATTGATGTTTAGGACGGTAAATCTCATGTTGAACACACAATGAGGCAATTCTAGACTCATTCTAGCTCATTTATTGATGAGTATAAGAGCTGGATTTGTGCTCTGGATGTGTCAGTATATATATGCACACACACACACACATGTGAACTGGACGAACTCGAAGATATTTTGTGGATGCTGAAGTCATTGCGGTTGGTTCTGACTTTGAGAAGAGGTTATTTTACAGTTAGTGGTTTGGTGTAGGGTTCGGGGCGGAGTGTGGGTTTGGGGTTTGGGAGCTGAGTGTCGTCGAGGGAAGGTGACTCAAATAGGATGCAGCACAAGTGTATGTGCAGGTGGATGCATGTACTATAGTAATAATATGTTTGATTAGCGACAAGTGTCTCCAAGGCAACAAGTTTGAACCAACATTCTTGGTCCTAGAGGATGAATGCTACTGAATTTGATGATCACCTTGTCCTCTCATGCCACCATGAGGTTGACATCTCTGATTTTTTTTAGTGAAATGTCTCAACAGTGATTGGATGGATCGTCATGAAATTTGGAACAAAAGTTGTAGTATTTGTAAGCAGAGAGGATGGCGGGGGTCGTTGGCTTCAGCAGTGGAGGAATCTCTTTTTGAGAGACAGCCTGAGCACAAGGAGATGAAGGTTTCTTGACTGAAATATAGTTGACGGAAGTTGAAGATGTTCCCCTGGGAAAGACTCTCCACTTATATAACTCTATACTTATTTTCCAAGCTGTGCATCTTCCTCTATCTTACAATATTGTAAGTGATGTTTCGGGGTAATTTCAGGCCTCATATACAGTTTAATAGAAACTCCAGCAGTTATCCGACACAAGTGCCAAGTGCTCGGTGCAGGTCCATCTTTTTCTAATGTTTGCATGTGGCGCAGGCTGTAAACAGAACACCTTATCTGATCATCCCATGCGGCGCTCATGTAGACACTTGGGTGGGAGTCATGGGTCGGATTGATTAGAAGAAATTGCTCCATGTAATTGCAAACAAACAGAGTGTCAGGAGCGTTGTGCAGCCAGCGCGGCTGCCAAGCACAGAGTGAGTTTACATTCTTCCCTGAAGACATTGTGTTCACTGAAGAAGGTCAGGATCTTCTTTTTGGGACAGAAACAGCTTTTTTGAGAAGCATATTATTGAAATCTATACTTGAGCTGCTGCACAATAATCGTCTAATGTTTAGGACTGAGCAGCTGTCAATCATCTCTCGGCTTGACTTATATGAAGTGAGGCTGAACTTGTATTGAAGATGTATTGATTTCTGTTTTTAGCCTTATGTGCACTTGCATTTGTTCTGTTTACGTCCACTTCGCAGCTCTGCGCTCAGGGACTCCTCGCCATCCATCCCAAAAGCCCCCACGGTAACCGAAACCCTCTGGCTTCGACAAAACATAATTAAACGCAATAAAAACGTGACCTACTTTTACGCGATCGCAGCCGGAGACAAGAGGGCCCAGAGCGCAGACAGGGTGTCTTTGAGGATTAACACATATGCACACACGCACATACATTTTTCCCTTTCCCTCTCCTGCGCTGGCTCTCCATGTAAAGCTGGTAGTCTACAGACTGATGCACACACACACACACACACACACACCCATCAACCGTCTCGAATTCCCTCCCTCTGCCCTCGTTCGGCCCACATCCCACACCGCCTCACGGGACTCCCACCTCTCCGCGGCCTCAGGTCACAGCTCATTTGCAGAGGCCATCTGTGTTTCCCACTCTCTGCCCGTGCACTGTTTAGATGGGCTGCGAGTCACAGGCCCGCTCACGTGTTTCCCTCCCCACCAGCCCACTTGGGCCGGAGCGTGATAATTCAAGCAGGAGCAGGTAAGTTATCATGTAATCGGTTAGTTGCCATTAATAAATTCTGATGCATCAAGAAACACTGATAGATATTATTTGTCCCAGGTTTGCCTCCCACATAAGATTACTGCAGAATACCACCGTGTCAGTACATTGCCATTTATGTGGGAGCCTGACAGTTAAAACAAATAGAATGAAAAAAAAAAAATCTTGTTCCTTCCCCGACTGTAAAGGTCTCTCTTGAGGAGTGATTCAGTTGCACGTAGGAGGTTTGGAAGTGATTTGCCTTAAAATCTGTCAGGGGCTTGAAATGCGCTAATCCATTTCTATCAGTGCAGAAAGCCAAAGACAGGGAAAAATGACAAGTGGAAGACATATGGGTTTAACAAAACATCATTCTTATCCCACTCGGTCTTTCATTTGCGAACGCATCAGGTCGGAGCGTGAGCCGATGTTTTCCAGAGGCAGATTTCTGGATATGAAAGTGACTCATTGTACAGACTCGTCACCTGTCTGCCTACTCAGACGCACACACACACGCGCGGGCGCACAGGAGGCTACGCACACACATCCCAGGCTTCGAGTGGTCTCGGGCCACGCTCGCTTTCCTAGGCGAGCTAAAGTGAAGCTGCCTGGATGAGCCGCTGAGGCCGTTAGCGCCGTGGGTCACTGTGGAGAAAGGCCGTCTGCAAAGCCAATTAGCCTCTCAGCGCACCATAAAAACAGACCGAGCTGCAGCTCGGGGGAAAACTTTCCTGGCTCCGACTCCACGTGGAGGATTTTTTCCAATACGACAATTTGGACCGATGGGCGGTTGAAATAAAAAGGAAAGAAAGGGTAAAAAAAAAAAGTGAAACCCAATCTCCCCACTCCCAAAATATTTGCACTGCTGAGAAAAACAAAAGTGATCTGATCTCTATTTGAATCCATTTTTGGTGACACACTTCTCTGAGGAGACCAGAGGGAAGCGTGGAGCAGACACATAATCTCTCTTTGACAGGAAAATTACCCAATGAAGTCTAAATGTTTATATACTGTGTACCAGCAGGGGAAATGCTCAACTGCTTGGTAGAGAGGCTCACCAAAAGCCAAAACGGCTGCAGGCGAGCTCCCAAACAAACACCTGTCAGAAGGAAAAGTAAACAGTCAAATCTATTTTTCGCTGATGAATTCAACAGAGCAGGTAGCTTGTGGCTCACAGTGACTTTTTCTTGACTCCTTTATTTAACCAGGACACGTCTCTGCACAGACGAGGCGTCGAGGCACCTTAATTGCCGATGTTGGACAAAAAAATAAATCCCCCTGACAAAGGCCTCGAGATGTGAGTGAAAGCTTAGGAAAAAGCTTGTGAGCAGACCTTGAGTTAAAGGGGATTACGATGATGTCATCAGGGTTATCTCGGCATGGATTAAGAGGATAAAAATGATAAGGTCTGGGCCAAAGACTTGGATGTGGAAGATGTATAAACAAAACAAAAATATGCTGATAGTTGCATTATGGGAAATATAGGATGTAACTTTCTGGGAGCCTGACCATGTTGCCACACCATTTGCATTGGCCAGCATGAATTTGTATCTATTGGCGTCTTTAAATGGAGTTTACATGAAAAATTTGTTTTGCTTTCTCTTTGAATGACAAGAATAATTTCATACATCATACATAAATAATTTAACAAATTGTCTTGGTAGATATTTCTGTTGTTTTCTATCCTTTGGCAGTATGCCAATAGCAAACTCTTGACATTAACTTCCATCCCGATCCATACACAGCAACTCTGTCTTTTCTGGAGGTCAGAGGTCAGACACTAGCAGACATGTTTAAGGGCACTTGTGTAGGACTCTTACTGGCAACACAACACTTGTGTATTCCATTACAAAGACAATTTCTCTTCCCGTTTGACCATCTTTCTTGAGCAAACAGTGAAATACATGCATCAACTGTGTTTTTCTGCATTTCCACAAGAAAGAAAAAGACCAATTAATCGTGCTGTCAAGTAATTATCTTCCTTTATACACTGTAAAAACAGAGCATGTTTTGACGACAGGATATGAGCTCTCCTCTCAGTGGCTTTCCCCGGATCACGTTCCCTGCAACCATATATTATGATTTATGTCTTCTGTGATTACAGTATAAAAAGGTAGCGGCGGATCGGTGCACAAACACACAGCGGCCTTATTGAGCCCAGATGCTGCGGCTAATCAAAGTCAAAGAGCAAAACGGTTCCTGAAGTAGCCGAGCATCTGCACAATGGCACACTTTACTGATACAGAGATGACAAGGAAACAAAACAGTGGCGTTGCCTCAGAGAGTTTTGCCCACCCACACACTGACCCACAAGCTCAGATATGCCACCTACAGGCCTCGCTCTCTCCCACACACACATGAAGAGAGACACATGGAGACCTGGTGATGTTTTGACAACAGTCCCAGCATGATTTACAGAGCATGGATCAGACTTTTGCCCTCGTTCTCTGACTTTCTTTCCCACTCTCTGTGTCAGTTCATGTCTCCGTCTTGTTTTCGCTCTCTCTCTCTCTCACACACACACTTTTTCTCTCAGGTGATCCAGATCACAGTGCTTAATGTGTCACGCTTGACTCTGGCCTCAGGCTCTGGGGCTACACAGAGGGCAGGAGGTTTTTCCCACACGAGCTCCCAGCTTTGAACTTTTACATATTCACTCGGCAAAATTAAAAACATAAGGCGTATTATCGTCTCTGTCGCCGCTCTCGTCTCGAAAAAACCAACATCTAACCATGCAAAACACAAGAATGAACCTTCGTCAAGAATTCATGATTTGCTTTCCCCTTTTATCCCAGCCTTTCACATCCATCACTTTGTGTTATGATTCGAAAATGGAGAACACAATGATGATAGAGCTTCTGCCACAACCCATAATGTCAGACTTTGGTAGAAAGTCACCATATAGTAGATTATTGTACAATGTATATAATACATGTGAGTTTATCCAAAACACTCTCAGCTTGCATTTTGGATCCTGGGTGGCCCTGCTCACTAATGAAACCCATCCTCTGCTGACAACTGAGAGGCAGGCTGACAACAATAGGAGCCCTTTTTACAGCCGGCTCATACGAACAGCTCCGCCATTATTGAGAATTAAATTTGCACAGCGCTTAAACTTATTTGAATTTTCCGCGTCACATTTAATTCAGCGTGCTTCTAACATGTTCCATTTGCGTGAAACAGGTCTCGCTCGTGCAGCTTAATTTTTCCTCCACTCGTTGCAACTCATGCATCAAAGTCTGTGTATTTTCACAGAGCAGTCGAATTAGACTGTTCCATGAGGATAATGTAAATTTAATCTATCTAATGAAGCAAATTTGGAATAAATGTCATCCACATGGAGCATTTCCTTGTCTCTGCTCGACGTGTGTGGTGCCTTTGCTTTGTGCTTCCAGTTTGCACAGTAACAATAATTTGTTAATAGTCTCCTACCTGCTCAGCTACTGTTATTGCTTAATGTGTTTCAGGTGTGCTGTATAACTTGCTTGCACTTTATAAGCTCTCAAGTTTGCAGAAGGTTGGATGCTGATTACAGTTGTCCCCTCGCTGATTCTGCAGAGTGTCCCATATAATGCATGAGAACAGGATGAATGGAGGGAAAGTCGTAGTCAAAGCAAGCTTTAAACACAAGATCTGACATCAGCTTCTAAAGTTGATCTGGCAAACAGTTGCCTATGTACACATCCAGCAAACATGAATTTGGGGTTTTGTTTCTGGCCACTAATGGATGTAAGTCCAATATTCACTCTCCTTTGAGCTGTGTTTTGTCTCCAAATCCAGAGGGGGAAATGAGAGTGGTATCAATTTTCTCAACTCTCAATAAGAAACTGTCAAACTAAAGATTAATTATTGCATCCTTAAATTAATTCCTTGCACAGACATATAGCATAAATAGCATCTTATCAAGCTACTTTTGAAATATTCTGAAGTCATGTTTGTGTACAACCAGGCCTTTCTAACACACATCTTAATGGGCCACCCAGGGGTGTTAAATCGCCCCAGAACTTGCAAGCCCCCCTGGGTCATCCGGTCCAGCACAGGAGCCCTGCTGGAGATCCCTCTCCTCCTGGAGCCCCTGTCAAAATCTCTGCAACAGATCTGCCAGAGATCCCCCTCTCATAGCCAGATGAAAGTCTGCTACCGGTAAGTAGGCCATAAAACCACAGGAAGGAGGGAGAAAAAAAAGTGAAAAGGCCTCGGTATCCGATGCCAAAATACAACCGCCCTCCCCTTCCTCTCTCTCCCCGTGCCTCCACTGTCCGCACACCCAGTGCATCCTCCCCGTGCAGTGCCCCCACCCTCGGCTTCAGACAAATGGGTCAGGAAGCCATTTGGCCGTGGGGCACCCCTGTGGTAGCCCGCTGGACTGCAGGGTGGTAGTACCAGGCAGGAAGACAAGGGGCGATCCAGATTGTTAGGTGAGCTGTGGGGTGTCGACGAGGTGTCACCATAATTGCCCTCCATCATCACCCCACCCAGGAGCGCTCAGGCCTTTTGACTGAGCAATTGAATAAAGATGTGTGTGTGTGTGTGTGTGTGTGTGTGTGTGTGTGTGTGCGTGTGTGGGGTGTGTGGATTTACAGAGCCAAAAAGGAAGCTCCCGACAGCTGTTCCTCTCATCGCCTTTAACTGACGAGGGGAAGCAACCTCCCTCGCTCCTTTCTCTCTGTTTGTCTCCATCTCTCTCTTCTTCTTCTTCTTTCTTCCTCCTCCTCTGTGTCATCAGAATGGATCAAACCTGAGAAGCTTGACCTGTCGAGAAAAGGATCTTCCTGATGAAGGGGGGATGATTCTGGTGTGTGTGTGTGTGTGTGTGTGCGTGCTGGTGTATGTGCGTCGTCTGTATCCCATATCATCATTTGCCTCGGCTACTGGGCTCCTGGGCTGCATCAGGGATAATTACAGCACCATTGATTGTCATGGTGGACCAATAAGTGCATTTCCTTTCACAGTTTTAGGTTTTGAGTTACACCACGCAGGAGACCCCTCGACCTCAACCCCTGCAATCTTTGAAGTACAGCAATTCCCCGGTTTTGCATTTGGTGTCACTTGAGAAGCCTCCTTGAGTGAACCTAAACTCGATCTGTGAGTGGACGATTCCTTTGCCTTCGCTCCCTGGCAAGTTGATCCTGAGTATAACGAGCTCTGCCAAAACAGAAAACCTCTGCGGAAAGTGAACTGCTGAGGCTGCAGACTCAGCTCTACAATATCGTCACTCTTTATCTCAGCCCTGAATATGAGTTGACACTTGGTACAGTGACAAGCAATTAGTGTATTAGTAACAGGTGACTCTTGGACAGTTTCCCGTTGTTTGAGTTGCTCGAGCCGTTGTTTCCCGCTCGTGCCACTTTCTCTGACGTCATTTACCGGACTGGGCTCACACTTCCAGTAGGCCGATGTTAAGAGCTGGGGGCTGGCATAGAGACCGCTTAGTGGCCTCTGCCAAGAAGAACACGCCAGTGAGGTGGAGGACTGTCAACACCATGGCTGTTTTTGCTCAAGAACCAGTGGCACAGCAGAGGTGCAGTTAGAGAATCCATATATTCACCAGCGAGGTTATCTTCAGGTGCTGCCCGAGGAGTGATTAAGTGATTAACCCCTTGAACCATTAAATCATCGGTTATGCGCCACATCAACGTCGGCCAGCGTCATTAGCCCAGTTACCAACCGCGTTCGTGTTATTGTCAACAAAGATTTCAATCTCAGGGAGTTTTCATGGCTCCAGTGTTGAGTTGTAGCACCGATAAGCCACACATGGAAACTATTTCTGTCTATCTTCCTGTATAAGCCTGGTTCCTGTGTCTAGATTGCGTGGCGGGTTATTGTTCATTTTCAGCGCAGGAGTGCGTTGGTGGAGAAATAACGTCTTGTGAAGCATCAGCAGTTGAGCACATGGTGTGTGGATATAAACAGTATTAGTAATCATCATGTGGCTCTCTTGTAGAAAGGTTAGGGGTTATTAGAAAGTTTCTCAAACTGATTCTGTGCCAGCATAATTTTCTTCTCCTTTTTGATTAATTGGCATGAATGAAAACCACAAAACCCTCCTCTTGTTTTGGTCTTGCAGAAAATCACTGCTTCATACAATAAAGGAAATAAATAATAAAAGAGAAAAGCTTCATAAGATGTCAGAGGGCCATTGATTGCTTTTGGAAGAAGGGAAAATATCCCACAACTTTGGCTGCATTCGATTCTTGACTTGCCCACAGCCAACCAGTAGCATAAGTATAAGAAAAGTGGTTCAAGGCACTAACAGTATTCCTCAGGCATTGAATAGAAAACTGGGCACGAGCTGTGGTTCTCTAAGCTTGTCAGACTCAAGGATCAGCATGATGGTATTTTTTGTTCAACTGTGAAGGTTACTGAATTAAATGTCTGTCTACTTATTGGATAAAAATGCTTCTCAGGACCACATTTATACTAATCATAAGCAGTACAAATATGCTTTTTAAATTGGGACAGTCTTTGTCTTTAAAAGTTTGGAATTCTTTAAAAACACTGTGAATGCCTTTGAAATAATTTTCTGGCTGTTTCCAAGCTGCTAAAAAGACCTGCCAAACTTTTCACTTTTGATAAAGTCTGAAAGTTTTACTGTTTCAAAAGAAGGGGGAACATCTCAGATGTTACACATTTCAGACTTTTTGGAGCGGAAGCCTTTTGATCTCCAGACTTCTACCATCTCCTCCAAGAGCATTGATCAGCTGGAGTGAGCTTTTATCCAAACAGCAGGTTGACCTCTTTTTAGAGACTCACAGTTTCTGCCTGCTGCTGCCTCTGCTCCTGTGGACTGAGAGCTAAACTGCAGATCAGAGAGCCTTTCAACGCCCACAGTGGGAATTGCTGAATGCCCCATTCAGTTCAATTTGGCTCACTTTAACTCTTGTGTCCACACTTCTTCGGCTCTATATTATTATTTTCAGTTCTATTTCTATTTGAGTCTTTCCTATGTTTGTCCTATTGTATTAATTAATCTGTCTCATCATTACTCTGTTCTGGAAAATCAGGAAGGAAAACACAAGTATGTCATACCCAGAGTGTGAGAACAACCTGTTACTTTGCTTTGTTGTCTGAGGAAGTTGTACGTTATGCTTCCGCTAAACACACCCTGTCTTCCTTCCATATCTCTGATGTGGATGACTAAGCCCTACTTCTGCTTGTGATGCAGGAAGGTTGTTGTTCTGGGACACCCAGACGTGACGGTGGGGCCGTGAAAGAGCTTTGCAGATGTTGGACGTCAGGTGGAGGCCGGGCCGACCTTGATTATTCCTGGCATTACCGTGACCAGTCGTGGAGGGGCATGGGCGTGTGTCAGCAACTGGGAAGTAAAACTTTATGGAGAGGGCGTAAAATCTATGGGAAGGAGGTCAGGAAATCCATCACAATAGCTGAAGCTGCTTGCAGGAAATATGGGCACTGCACTGTGACTCAGCAAAATCTGTTCTGGTGATTGAGAAATGCTGCAATTTCAAATGGGACAGGGGGGTCATTCAGAATTTCATCCCTTTCAAGATTAGAGTGGAGGCTATCTTTCATAAGGAAATTGCAGTCCATTCGATAAAGCTTATCTTCCTTATAAATGCCTTTTTTAAGGGATTGACGCTCAAATGACATTTACTTTGATTTCTAGGACTTCAAAGTAAAAGTTGGAGGTCCTCCGAGTTTCAGTGGTGGACTTCAGAGCTCCAGAGCTTAGGTGGAGTGAAAGATGATCCATTTGATGTAGGAGATTTGGTTAGCTGAGTAAATGAACCTGCTGGGGAGCTCCCTTGATCTGCTGCTTCTACTTCAGCCTGTAATGAGCCTTGGCAATATGAGAGTTCTGTGTCAGAGCGGGAGACAAGGTCAGGTTGTGGAGATTGATTCACAGTCCCGTTTGCATTAACATCACATGCACATCCGGGATCACGAGTCAAACTTGAAAAATGACACCACTCTGTGTATTTCGATGTATCTGTTAACATATGGACTCTGGAGAGAGGTATCCGCGCTGGAGATGGCGAGATAGGAAGACTGATAGAACAGGAAGGAGAAAGAGTTCAAGAGGAAGCAGGAATCTCAGAGGAACTCTGGGAAAAGTTTGTCACACTCTTGAAAGGAGGTGGCTCCCTACATCTGCCCTGTTTGGCTCTGGATGTCAAGGTCACAACCTCATTCCATCCTTTGTGTGGATGACGGAGAGCCTGACGGGGCTCGTGGTCAGTAGGTCAGAAGCCTGTGGGTGACTGACTATAATGCAGAAGCCACAAAGGCAATTTGGCTTGGGAAAAAGTCGGAGCGGTCCAAGTCTGTATCCAACTGTGTGAGAGACAGAGAAAGACACAGCAGGAAAGCATGCACAGACACACACTATTTGGATCGAGCCTTGATGTAAAAGCAAATCAGCCAGATCGGCCTCCCATTTTAGCCCAGTCACGGCACACAGATAAATCAATCTTCATTAGTACGGCAGAGACGGCAGGAGACTCTCGAGAGCGGAGCATCGCATATCTGGAGATGATCGCGTGCTCCAGCGGTTTGCTCTGTCTTTGATGAGTTGACAATATGCTCAACGTTGGTCCAAGGATGGGGCATTGAGTTCATAAAGTCTGGATAAATACAATCATAACAACAGACATCCTACCATCTGTTAAGCTTGATGGCGAAGGGGAAGCCACTAAACTGTCTGCAGCTCCAAAGCATGATTTAACAGTAAATCTAAATTAGTGACAGACACTCGCCTACAAGTTGTTCCTCATTTCATTAGCTCTCATGCTGCTGTATCATGGTTGCTGCATTGTTTGTTAAAGCCAGAGTCACCATTATTGGAAAAAGACAGATCGTTGTTGAGTTTCGTTCCCAGGTCGTCCAATAGAAACAAATCCAGTGCAGAAGACGGAACACATGAGCTAAAGAACTGGACAGATAGAAAGTGGGTTATCTGGCAAACTGCCATCCAAGTCAAGCTAAGGCCTCCATCTCCATCACCTGGCTGTGTGGATTGGGTTTACATAGCCGTGGCCTGCAGAAGACCCCCCCTCCTCCCACGGGTTTGGAAAAGAGGGAGGGAGGGCTCTCGCTGAACCGTGAAGGAAACGCTGAATTGGACGTTCGCACTTGGCTAATTTAAGAGAGCCCTGTTGTTTTAGCACCATTCCAAGGCCCTGGACTGTTTTGGGTGGAGGAGAAGAAGAAGAAAAAAGAGAGGCAGACAGAGAGATTCTTAGCCCACTGCCCTTGGGATACCAGTCTGCATTCCTGCTGTTGGCTTGACCACAGCAGGACCCCTGCAGCGGGCCGAGTGCGAGTCGCCTCTCACCGGAGGGGCTCCTGTTGCACCGTGTATGCATTTCACTGTATTTATATAGGAGTTTAATAGCATTAAAAGTACTCAAAGTATATTCTCACCCAGCTGTGCTTATGACCATTTTTAATATCTACGGAAAGTTGAAATGCCACAAAATTTTAAAAGCATCACAAAAATTTAACTCTTGTGTTTGGACTTAGGCGGAAAAGTTGTCGTACCTGTTTTTTCATCCTGTTTAATTTCCGGCGGCGTAGACGCAGCATCTGCATTTTGTTGCCCACACTCCGCCAGAAAACCTGACAAATAAAGGATAAAAGAGGAGTGTTTTTGTCTACCTCTCCTTTTGTCTGCCCACTCACACCATGTGGGCAGACAAATTTATTCATAAAAAAGAAAAATATATACATATGTTGGGTCCACCTTAGGCAGCGAAAAATGACTCAGTTTACTTTTGCGTGTTGTGGAGACCTGGGAATGTTTATATTTTCTTATTAACTTTTGAAGAGTTTTGGAAAATGAGGCAAACTTTTTTTTGTCGACCTGTGATGTTGATAAAGGATAAAGCATCTTGACAATTATTGGATAGACTGCCATGATATTTGGTGCTGATATTCAAGGTCCTGAGAGGACGACTCCAGTGATCCCCTGACTCTTCAACTGATAAAATATCCAGTGAAATATCTCTACATCTACAAAAAGGATTAACACAAAATTTAGACATTTGTGTCAGATGATGTACCCTAATGACAACTATTAAATAGACTGCCATGAAATTTTGTAGTCATGCTCTCCACAGGATGAATTTTTAAGATTTGGTGATCCCTAAACATTTATTATTAGCATTGTTTTTGCATACTGCATTTTCCATGCTGATGTTGATGAAACACTGACCTGGATGTCGACTAAGTTTTGTTAATATTGAATAGTTTTTAAAGTTTAACTCATAGCCACAAAGCTCCAGCAAGTCAACCAATAGCTACATACATACAGTATATAGATAGGATATGTAGATGGTGGACGTGGAGGCTCCGGCCGCCTGCTGAGCTCATCAGTGGGCTGGTGGGTTTTCCCAGAGGAAGGAAGCTTGAAGTACTATTAGGCTTCCTGGACCTGTTGGTGCTCCTCAGCGTGTGGGAGCATCAGAGCTATAGATGCACACACATGCACAAATTCACACACAAAACACAGCTTAAATGATATTTTCCAGCCTCCTGCCAAATTGTTATTACCGCTCATCATTTCTTGTTGTGTGCTCCAGCATGTTGCCACCACACGTCGCCCTCAGTAAAACAAGGAACGAGTGGTTTTGTCACATTGTAAAGTCATCAGAAGGTGGGCGAAGCGGCAGGGCTCCTCCACTGGCTCCCGTGTCTGACTCGTTTCCACCGGCTTGTTATGACTCTAACAGTCACATCCTACCCACTCACCCCATGGGAGGAGGCGTAGAAAAGCAGAGAGGGAGAAAAACGGAACAAGAGATTTAGAAGGATAGATAGATAGATATAGATGACGGAGAAAGGGGGAACAAACACAACGTGAGATGGCGATAAAAACGGGTCTGGCGTTCGTGAGAAGCAGAAGGATCCAATTCTTACCCTCCGAAGAGTCGATGACAGATGAGAGCGACAAATTAGAAACAGAGGGTGCTTCTGTCACCAATCTTCAAATAAGGATTTTGGGCTCGAACTGGCCATTTTTATCTCCACAGTTTTGGACGACCTCCCAACTGTCAGACAAACCGATCCACGTCATTTAGTTCTCTGACTCTTCAGGAAAAATCATGAAGCCTGATTTTCCTTCCCTCCGATGCTCGGAGAAGGTCACCGCCTTGCTTGATTTGCCCCTTTCAGCACCGAGAGCCTTTTGTGGTTTTCCTCTCACCCTGAGCCAAACGATGCCACCGCTCAGCTCACATCCTCTCATCAGTGACAGCAAAATGTTTGCAGAACATTTCATTTCAGTGCAAAAATCAAACGGGCCCAAAGTGGCAACGAGCTGCTTGAACAATTGAGCGCTCCATCAATTTGCAATAAAATAAAACACCCTTTATTGCAGCATTGTAACAGGCTTTTATGCATCCACGCTTTTTTATTCCCCGTCGGCGTCAAGCGTTGAATGAAACACTTTAGAATTGCATGAGACCGAATGTGGTGCAGCAGCCACGTATAACTATTTATTAGGAATATAAAACATGTTTTGAGCTCTCATGGTGCTTAATAGTGGTTATTGTGGTGATGCTAACTGGTGAACAGAGTCACGCTTGTTGGGCAGTCGAAATTCTTTAGTCATATTATCATTTATGGAGGTTTTTTTCTGCATCTGAAATGAACTATGGATGACTTTGCTTTGGACATAAGGTTCTTACACACCGGGAACGAAGCAAATATACAGCGCGAAATATTTGGGGGCGAATTTTTGGACGTGCCTGACTATGCATATCAAGCGCGATGCGATTTTGCGTCTTTCCGAGAGGGGAAAAAGATATGTCCCGCGAGAAAGCGAGAGGATGAAAATGGAGTCAACCGAGACCTAATTGTTATGTGACAACAACGCGATTGAGTTTGAGACAGTGAAAATACAAATAGTATGTTTTATCTGCAAAGGTTAGCTTACGAGCTAAAGTAACTTAGCATAGATGAAAGTTAAAACAAAGATGTTTAACAAACTGTTTTAGCTTTTCTCTGTATCTGTAATCTCTTGCAGAAGAGAGCTTGAGCTCAATGAGAATTTACCTGATTAAATGAAGGCTATATAATGCATGAAACTCAGTTAACCTCTTGATAGTTTGACATTTTTGGAAACAGGCTTAATCGTTTTCTTGTCGTGAGCTGGATGAGAAGTTTGATACCACTCTTTTGTGAATGCAGTAAATGTGAGAGTATAGCAAAATTATTTTTATTATTATTATTATTCTTTTATAATTATTTTTTATGAATTAATTATGAGCCTCTCCCTGCAGCTGCCTGGTGGGCGGAGTCAGCTCGTTAAGCAGATGCAGTTCACCTGGTCTGGCTGCAGGATGTACAAGCTGGTGGCAGTCAGTTAATCAGTCTCTCCTGTGGCTCTCACCCTGTTTGGTTTTGTCAAACTTTGTTTGCCTTTAAGTTCCTCTTAAGTTATGTAAAATACACTTAAGCCAGGTTGTGACAATTCAAAAATTGAACTGATACAACTTCACTGCCATCAGAGTACACTGACTTTCTGACGTCAACCTTTAATTTCAAAACCCAAAGTCTGGTTGCATAAGCCCTTGTTAGTTTGGCACAATAAAATGTGCATTCACAGATACACATGCATGTGTTGGCTTTAGGAAAATAGGGAACAAGCAACATGACAATATTAAATGCTGCACATTTGCTCCTTGAGTATATCACTAAATCACCCTTTTTTTTTTTTTAAAGGTAATGAACTGATGTCAAGGAAAAATGTGTCCTGGTTCAGCACAGGAAACTAGGCTGTATGGACTCAAAAGGGGAAAAAAAGAAGCCTTGACTCACTGCTGAGCAGATATCCACATGTGGCTGTATGGTGTGATGTTGAGCAGGCAACTGCTAGTCAGTTAATTAGCAAGTTTAAGCATCATAAACCCCAGTCTGGCGGTTGCTTTGTCGTCGCCTTCACACTGGAAACCACCACATCCTTCAGTGAGACGTAATTATGCAAGGCGAGAATTATGCCTTCAAACAGTGGTCTAAGCTGGTTTTGGGAGAAAAAGAAATCTCACAATCAAGCTCAGGGATAACAAAATATTTAACAGAGAAACTGCATTCAGCAGTGCTGTTTTGTGAGGGTAGTCAAGTTGAAATAAGTTAATAATAAAAGTGGATCTACCGGGGGTGCAGCGACAAACCGTGGTGAAAATGAGGCCTGTGAAAAAAACTGCTGAGCCTCCTGACGCAGCAAACCTTGTAAAACATGACTGCAGTCGTAGGGAGTCATCAAAATGTGCTGCTTGATGCTTTGATGGCTTTTCTCAGCTTGACAGAGGAAGTTGTGAACATCCACGAGTGTAAGAATCTTAATAAAAGTCAGCAGCTCTTATAGAATTCATGTGTTTTTGCTTCATTAAGTTTGCACAAAAAAAAAAGTCTTTAACATGAAACAAGGAAAAATGAAACTACGATTGCTCCGATGGAAATAAGATTTATCATTGCATGCAAAGTTACAGCTCCAAAAGTGTCTTCATGTGTCTCAGGACAAACCTTTAAATGATAAACTTCACCAAAGTTTTTCATTGTGCATTGTTTTTCTGCCCAAAACTTCTCTTCTCCATCTCTAGGGGGCAGTATGGTTGCATCTGCATGAGGGTGTCTGCAGAGGCCTGGATCTGCTCTCACATTACAGACTCCAACACTAAGCTTTTGCTCTCGCAGCCTTTGAGAGCAGGGCCCTGCTGTTTATGCCAATATGCCAAAGTTAAGCAACTAACATCTAGATTATAGTGCACGTATTTGAAAATATCCATGAGGCTCGAAAATCCTCAATTAAACTAAACACAGATTTCCACAGAGTGAGTGTTTGGCTGACACAGACGCCATTAATATGATGCTTTTAGTCCTGGAACACTGAACCACTTGGCTTTCTCTCACTGTTTTTGATTTCAAATGTATGCCTGCAGTGCAGATTTAAAAATGGCACATTTCCCTGCCGGGACATTTGGTCTTTTGATGTTTCTCCACTGGATCCGTCGGCAGGTGGCAGATGTTGTGCTGTACCTGTCCAGACGGGGACAGCACAAGACCTCCACCTGGACAAACACTGAGCAGGAATAGTGAATCACAAAGATGTCATGTGACCATCTCAAAATGTCAAAAGTTATTGTTTCTCTCCGACATTCAACACACAAATAACAATGCATCATGATAACAATTTCTAACAGTACCGTCAGTTGACCAGAATGCAATGCAGCTGCAAGACTGAAGTGGTGCATTTTGGGTATTAAGGGTATCTGTTTAGGATGACCTCTAAATATAGATTGAAAGCAAATCCAGGCTTGTTCTCTCATCGTTGCTGCAAGGCATTCTGGGGGATGTAGGAAATCTCTCAAAAGCTGCTGGACTGACTTATCTACAAGACTATGACCAAAATGACGTGTGTGTGAAAAACCAAAAATGTTTGCATTCAACAGTGAATAAGTTGAAATTGCCTGAAATGCACAGAGAGAGGGAGAGGTTGGGTTGTGATGGTGGTAGTGTGTGTGTGTGTGTGTGTGTGTGTGTGTGTGTGAGAGAGAGAGAGGGGGGGTTAACAGAAAAAGACAGGCCTATTCTCTGTCCACAGTTCCCCAGTGCCTCTTCCGAGAAATGGACAGAGAAGAGGAGGGAGTGTGTGTGTGTGTGTGTGTGTGTTTGAGAGAGAGAGAGAGAGAGTGAGGAGGGGGGCTAAGCTGACACACGGACAATGTCAATGTCAAGACATGCAAGCTGTAACCTCCGAACAGACGGGGTCAGTGCGAGAAGAAAATCAAAGCAAAGCAAATATTTTGAGTAGAACAAGTCAGTCTGACTCAGAGTTAACAGCAAATGGTAGCTGATACTTTCATGGGGTTAATATTAATATGACATTAATTATGTTAGAGACATGTGATGCTCATTTTCCTTCATTTAACATGATGAGCGTGTGATGATGAGCTCCACCTGCTCAGTACCATCATTAAATTGATTTGTATCGCATGCATCTTGATGTATTGAGCGAATCCTCTGGGACGACATTTACTGCTGAAGCTTGACTGACTTTATGACGGCTGCTTTTGTGTGTTCCTACAGAAGATGCAGCTGTTTTTTAATATTGATTCCATATGTACGTCGGCTGCTATAGGCCCGTGTTATCCCATTAATGCAGACATGTTTACTGATGAGGATAATTAAAGTGAACTGAATCTTTGGTTCGGCTGCTTCAAAGTTCCATCAACTTCCTGCACCAGCAATAAAAAACTATAAAACAATAAAAAACAGTCACATTGTTTCAGCAAAAAATCAGAAATCTTATTCTAAAATGTGCTCATAGTTGTATTATCTTGTTTTTGAAGAACTCAGTTGTTGTCAGTGATAGTAAAACTTAATCAAACTTGAAGCTTCTCACTTAATTTAATCAAATATTTTGTAAGAGAAGTCGTCACATTTATTAAACTGTGATGACTTGATTGAAAAGTGAGTTGATATTTTTTCTGTGAATGCTTATTAAAAAAGTCACTCGACAAAAAAAAAAAAAAAAACATCTATAAGGATGTAATTTCAAATGATTACTCTACTGAGAATCATTACACTGTTCGTCTGTTCTTTGTGTGTTACGCTGCCCAAATCTAGTGGGGAACATTTAATCTCCCTGAGGGGATTCATAACTTTATTGGCTGTAAGAAATTTCCTGTGCTGCGCTACACCTGTGAGCTCCGTCAGTGCGAAAGCGAACATACTCGCTCTTGTGCACCCACTCACACATGTTTATTAACTCTTTTCTCCGTAAGGGATCCATATGTGAAAGTGTGTTGTGCTAGTGCGCGGACGTGTCAGGCGCCGATCGGGGGAACATGTGGCTGGATTTAGTCGTGTATTGACATTCAAGCCTGTGTGTTTTTCAATGTCAGTCACCTCTGCTGTTGCGTTTTCGTAACGCGCACCTGGTTCGGCGTCCGTCTGTTGCTCGGGCTGACGGACAAAACACCTCGATGTCACCGATCGTATCGCCTCTCGCTCTGACGAGAGCAGCGGCAGAAGCGGTGAATTATCCCACCGGCGCCCGCCTCCTTTTCCAAAAAGGCAGATTTTGTTACGTAACAAAGCCGAGCTGCATGGAAAACCTATTGCTGTTCCCAGTCCTGCTCCTAATCCTCCCTGCAGTTGGCCTTAAGCCCCTTTAGCCCCGTTGACAGCAGTCAGCCAGGGGTTGTCATTAGGATGAAAGCTCTGCGACTCACCTGGTTACACAGCTGTCTGTTAGGACGGAGGCGGCATGATTACAGAGCGGCGCTGGCCCTCCTACCTTCGCCAGCATGGGCCGACACGCTTTTCAAGGAGGCCGAATGAAGGCGAGATGAGAGGGCCGGGTCGACCTGGACCGCAGTTGTTGTTGTTGTTTTGCTGATGTTGTTGCTTTTCATACAGGGGTTGCCGACTTTTCAACAGGTGTTACCCGCGGGGCTTGCGCGACCTTTATAGGCTTCTGCCGGGCTGCTGTTGCAGAACACAAGATTATGTATCAGTGAGTTACGGCGTTGCTGGACTTGAGCCTCAAGTGTTTCATCTCAGTCTTCAGATGTTGTCCCGGCCTGTTTCTTGTCTTGACTCCAGCAGCATGACACTGTCTTCACCTCACCACTGCTATGAATTTAAATGAGTCTATTTAGTCTGAGTTGATTATAAAAACCGACTCTCCTGAAATCAGAATCAGGATGTATCAGAGACAATTGTTTTCTGTTGTGGTTCACAAAAAAAATCCAGTATGCAAAGCAAAAATAATCTTTTCATATAAAAAGTCTCATTTTACTTCATGTGTGTTTTGCAATTGTGATTTTGCTCATGCATTTGCTCCTCTCTGGTCCTGGCAGTAAAGGCCGCAGAGACTGGAGGATAGTATAGCAGATGCCAAAAAATCAAATAAATCACAAAAACATATCAATAAAAATAATGAAAATTGTGTGTAATGCAAGTTATGCGTAGTTAAGATGTCACTATATGCATGCATGTTTAAGTGAGCAGTGCATCCATCTCTTGATGTGTACAGACAGTGGTGCACACAAATCCAGCCTCACACACTTTACAGATGGTCAATCACTTGTTTGTGCACCGCAGCTACTGCAGTCGGAAGTGCTGTTACTACTGTAGCTGCCACGGCCTGAGCTGGAGCCTTCAGGAGCCAACCAAAACACCGGGGTCGACACAAAGGTTAGATTCACTTTCTAGGCAAAAGTTTGAAACTGAAATAAAGAAATGAATGGAAATTTCCGCTCAAGCACCTCCAACGCAATGTGTCGGTTTTAGCAAATAATGAAGGAATTGGGTGATTTCTGAGAAGTGAAAAAAAAAACCCCACAGCAGCAAGAGCTCACCACCTAATAAAAAAACCAATCATCCTTTTCCGTGCTTAGTCAGAACGGCAGCAGCAGCAATATTAAAGATTTCTTCCCCGCTCGCACGTAACAAAACACAGACCTCACAGCTGATCACCGCCACAACAATGTCCATGTTTGACTTGGAAGGAGCGGCCGCGCGGGCCGACATCTGCGAACTTCGCCGTAAAGTCTTCATCACACAGCACATGCAGGGGGGGCGTCCTGAGCGTAAGAGTAATTTGGCAATTGGACGTGGAGAGATTTGGCGCCTTTACCTCTGTTGACGTGGGCAGGAGCTGTTGAGAAGGGTCCCCGCGGCCTCATGGGAAAACCCTTTTGACGTCAAAGCGCGTTCCAAGCCCACAGATAGAGTGTTTTCATACGAGCCGTCTGGGCTAGAGTTACAGTAAAGAAGGGGAAATTGCAACCACAGAGCTGAGGGGAGAGGAGCTTGAACTTCAGCCTGGAAGCCTCTCTCTCTGTTTCTCCCCTTCTCCGGCGGATCAGGCTTCATTGTTCTTCCTTACACAGAGAATCATCCTTAGTGTCATTTTCTCATGCTCTCTTTTCATTTTCTCACATTGTAGGGCCAACTCTTCCTGCGTTTCTTATTCTCCGCACTCCTGATCTGCAGATGTTGCGGGGTCGTAGGCTTCACCTCCATTTTTGTTTCCCAGCTTTGTTCCAACCCCTTGAATCAAATCATCTCCACTGTCCCTCAGCCTCAGACATAACATTTCTCTACATTTGTTTATTATTGAGTTTGTGTCCTCCTGTGTGCAAAAATGCTTTTTGACATAAATTCAGTTTGACTCACTTCACTTGGCTCCATCCTCCTCCTCTCCCACTCGCTTCTTGCTTCCCTCCAGGTGGCTGTAGGCTGAAGGTGGCGTATCGGAGTGGTGACAACTCCAGATGTTTCTGCTGAGATGCGTCCACGGAGCTTGAGTTGGCGTTAGGTTTTGGCCAGCTGTTCGCCTGTAACCTCCCTCTCTGCCCCTCTTGCAAAACACATGCATAAATACAGATGCATGAATGCACATGTGTGCGCTAACATCCACTTATGTACACTCGCACACACAACCAGATTAATACGCTCGCACATGTGTTTGTGTGTATTTATGACTTCCGCAGCACAAATATTTGATTACAGATTGTAAGGCAACAAATAGAGGGGTTTGTGTGTTAGTAGGTCTGCAGAATATGGTGTTTAGACTGTGAGTCGTGAGTAAAAGATGAGGTTCAACCGCATCTAATAATGGTCCGAGGATGGTCCGGATCATCACTTTCTTCACTGTAAACCTGCAGTTCCCTGCTTTCAACACTGATGCCTTGAAGTGTACCAGTCATAAAACACAGAGGTTCAAACAGCAGCGCAGAGAGAGGAGCAAATAGGTCAGTAACCGTTCTTGCTCTTCACAATGTATAAAGACTTAGGAAAAGCTGTGATTGTTGCAGTTGGACCTTATTTGTATACATAGTTTTGTCCATCATTTCTTTCAGCTACGATATCATTCTGTTTTCTTTTGTTCATTTGTTCATTTACATCTGTCTATGCATAGCTCATAGCACCTGTATTTATATATAGTATATATTTATGTCTCTTTTTTACATATTTTTTTACTGCACCGACTGACACTATTGTTGCTGACTCTTTGTTGGAAGTCATTGCATCGGAATTTCGTTACCCAACTTGCACTGCTGTGTATATTGTGTAATGACAATAAAGAAAGTCTAAGTCTAAGTCATTTCACCAAAGTAGTGTAGGAACATGGTCAGATCTCCTGTTTAGCCAGATTATCCATCCACCCAAAAGAAAGTTGTTAGAGACTATGACAATAAAGCTCCCTTGAATTTCTCGCTCTGTCAGGACCCAACATCCCTCATCCCTGCTTCTGTTTACCATATCCTTTTGTGACCTGCGATACTTTTCATCCTCAGCGATCTCAGAGTTGGAGGTTTGTAATCACAGCGCCGCAGTCCCACCACATGTCAACACAAAGCCCCTTTTCAGGCTCAAACCATATTGCATGTCGAGCTTCTATGGTTAATGCAAACACAATAAATCCTCCGGTGTCCTCAGCACACATCTCTCTCTCTCCACCTCTCACGTTTTACAATTGATTCTATTCTTTTCACACTCCGCTCTCCCACAATGAAAATTGAGTGAAGCCTGCGAAGAGCGTGGCCATCTGTAACAACAAATATCCGAGCCCTGCGTTCTACCAGTTGCCCATTTTCTTGCTGGCATGTGCTTGTTTTCTCTATTGCCCGCTCCATCTCAGCTCGTTGAAATTTAGTGGCCCGCCGTTTATTTTAGAGCACTTTGCCAGGAATGTCAAAGGGGGGTGCACGCACCAAAAAATTGCCAATGATATTCAGCAAAATAACATTTGGCTCTTTACCAAAGGAGATGGGAGGAGACTGTTTTCAGTGACAAAGGTAATTTGCAATAAGGGTTGGGTTTCGACTGCAAAATCTCCCGTCTGTGTGCAGAAAAAGGGGGAGGGGGTTAGGTAATGGCAACAAGGTGAGCACAGGCCAAAATAAACACACCTTTTTACAATAGGACCCCTCACTAGCAGCGGCTGGCAGGAGAAACTGCTGGGATAGCTGAGGCTCAGGAAGTGCTTCTCAGGTGTCACGGGGGGTTAATTGTGTTTTGGTGTTATCTTAGAAACAAGACCCCCCATAAACCCCGTCAATGCCCCCCCACCTTAGAGCCCTATAGACTGCTGCTACGCACCTGGACAAATACAACAATATGGAATTATGAATTATGATTGAATACATGCTGCATTGTGCTTGCGCTGCTTGGCTCGTGTGCATTATAACCAAGGCCACACGGTCATATGTTTTAGATACCAAGTATGTTCTGTTTATTTCCAAATCGGCTTTAACATCCAGCATGTTCTCCGTTTCATTCCACGCGCCGCAGCTCTACACAGACCCTCTCAGTGGGAGTGTGCTCCAGCCGTAATGATGGCCTCCGTGTGTGGCGTGTTAAGACAGCCGGCCAAAGGGGAAATTGCTGCTCTTGCACCTTGCATTCTTGAGCTGGGTGTCGGGGCCTCGCCGGCACTCTCTGTGGCTTTCCAAGGATCGTGAGCTCGCCCTCAACAATGACTGCCGCCAGGCCCGGTTGCGTGTGGTGGGGAAATTTCAGCCGGAGTGTTATTCATAGAGGACGGAAGCTCGTGTGCAAAGTCCAAATGTGCTCTGATCGCTGAAGGCAGACGATCGGGTTCTGTTTTATTACAGCAAAGGCCAGAAATGTGAATACTACAGAAGACATGATTGATAGCTGATACTTACTCGAATTAATGCAGGTTATTATTACAGGTTCTTTAATCTGTTTTGTCTTTTCATTGTAGGAATTTTGTAACATGGGGAACAAAAAGAAATCAGAATGCATTGGTTTAAGAATATGTAGAACAAGATGTATCAGAGCTGCAAATATTACAGGTCACATTTCAGCTTGAAAAATTCATTTTCTGTCAATTAACTGAAAAATCGACTTTCTGCATTGATTGCCAAGTCACTTTTTAAGAAGAGTGCAAGTCCATTAAATTCATGCAAAACTCATGCAAATGCAACACCTGCAGATTTATTTGAACATGCATGCATGTTCTTAGACACATTTCCATCTTGCAGGGCTTTTGCATACGTTTTTCATCCCTCCTCTGCAGATTCAGACGTCCACAGCGCAGCATGAAATCCTCGCTGCTCCGCTTTAGCTGTAATTTATCGATCGCTGAAAGTTGCAAAGTTAAAAAAGGTCATCCTCTGCGTCGGGACAGAGCAATAACTCATCATTCTCCTTCTTGGAAAGACCTCCCTTTGCCAAGATTAAATATGTGGCTTGGACGGCGAGGAGGAGATGAGTTTGTGTAACAATAAGATCACGAGCCAACTATCTGTTAGCTCCGGCGAGAATCGGCGAGATTGCATGACGCCTGCACAATGTACTGACAAGCAAGGTACACCACAAAGAGCTCTGGAGCAGAGGAAGGGAATTAATCATAGAGAAGTGAAAGGTGGAAAAGCCTTCCTCTGAGATGATCGCTTTGTTACTGACGTCCATTGCGCTCGTCCTCAAGCTCCATCAAGCAGACGTCAGCCCCTGGACTCGCTGTCTTAGTTCTACTTGTTCTATCTGTGTTAAAGCCTTGTTGTCCCTCTTGGCCCACACAGTCCATCTCTCATCCCTGTTTTAATTCTCCCTCTCCCTCTCTTTGTGTCTCTCTCGCACACTAAATGATTTAGAATGGGAGGTCTGGAGCTGGGGTTTCTCACTCTGTGCTGACGTAGGCGGCGATGAGATTCCCATCACTACCTCTGCCCATTTATCATGTGAAGCGGTACAATTGCATAACACTGTTTACACACATAAAAAGAGGAGCGCTCCTACGCCGGGCGCCTCATTTTCCAACAGGGGACGGTAGCGAAGCGACGAACCTCGAGGATTCCGAAACATACCAGTGCGCTGATGTCACGCCCATCCACATGTACTGTACACCAAAAAGCATGCGTACACACATAAACATCGCACAGGCTCTCGAAGACACTGACAAACACACAGAATTACACTGCTCGCACTGTGCGTGAACCCGGCGAGTCACTTAACCTTGTGTCTTCAAGGTCGACCCCCATTCATAACACCAGCAAAATGAGACGTTTTAACGCGCATGTACTCCTATTTGACACCTGGAGTGGAGGATGAGTGATGGCGTCCTATGTCTGCACGTGGGCTTCGCCGTGAGCCTAGACGGACGAACCCGTATTTTTTTCTTGTATTTTTGCGAGTGTGCCAGTGTGAAACTCATGGATGTGTGCGTGTGCCACCAGACTTGTTTTCCACCGAGGGCCTCATCAGACTCTCTCTCACTGTTTTCCTTACCTCCTTTACTTGGGTAATTGATTGGCATGATTTACACAGTAATTATCTAAGCATGCGTCTCCGGGACTCGCTGTGTTTTGATGGCTAACGTGTGGGCCGACATCGGAGGGTGAGGACATCGGCGCTACTCACGAGAGGACATTCATTACGGGAAGAGAGAAGAAGTGAGTTACAGAGTCGGTTAACTCCATCTCTCCCTCTCCGTAATAACTCGTAAGGCCGTCTCTCCCATCTGTTGTGCTTCCTCTCCGATTTTTAATGGCATATTCTCAGTGTTTTTCCAAAGCGAGAGTTTATACCCCTGCACACTCCGGGTCCACTGGGGACACATTTTAGTTCCTTTTTCCAAATACCTCACATAATTTTAAGCTTGAGAGGGAATGGGGAGTTCTGCCCAGATCTGTGTCTTGCAAAACTTATCTATCATAACAAGTCAGTAAATTTAGATCTTGAAATTTCTTACAATTGAGCATAAATTTCTCTATAATAAAGGAGTATTCTGATTTTCAAATTGCAACCTCGCTTGGCACTTTTTTTTTTTCAAAATAAGACTGAACTGTATGACTAAATGACAATGTGCTGCATCAATGAGGCTGAAATTCACACAGCATTCAGTGTTACGGTGCCCAGCAGACTACCAGAGGTCACTTCCCTCCTCCTGGTATGTGTGAAGGTAATAAACCCAAACTGAGTGTAACTGTCAGTGGGGGCTGCTGGCCCCTGATTAACTGAACCGGTGTTGCGTTAAGGCCTCAGCAGGCTCGAGTCTCGTCCAGTGCTGAAAAGCTGAACAAACATACCTCTGCACAGTGCGTGGATACATTCGTATTAGTTTTATTAATGAAATAAAATGTGCCTAAGCTGCATCGGGAGCACCGTTTCCCAAAACCCAGGTTGCACATATTTGTTTGAGAGGCCCTGATTGCTGATATGGCTTCAAGAAAACCAGGCCTGGGCCAGCACTGCTGTCCAGGCTCAGGTAGGGGTCAAGCCGTTTCAGGTAAATATGTTGCAGAGATATGCAGATTTAGCGCCGGTTATGTAACAGCAGTTGCAGCTGAGGCCCGAGGCGTTGGCCACTTTGGGAACAGAGGAGGAGGAGAGGAATGTGAAGCTCGCAGCGAAACTATCAGACACTTGGGAAAAGAACTCACGTGTCAGAAGACTCATGTCCACTTCATGCCCATTTTGGTCCTTGCATGCTTATATGTAATTGAAAGGTCTTGCCACCTGTTACTGTCAATACCTGATGGTCATGCTCTTGGAGGTCACTGCCCTCACACAAACATGACACAGCACTTAATTGTTCCATTAAATTGTATACTTGAAAGTATTTTTAGACTATTTAAACTGTGTACTGCCTTTACAAGCACTTTTCTTTATCAGCTGGAGGATCTGCTGTCCTCAGGCCATATGGCCACACAGGAGCCACTTCCTTGGAAAAAAAAAAGCCCATTACATAAGAAGCACCATGTCTCAAATGGCCTGCGCGAGTCTTTGCTGTTGACCCTGGCAAAACCATCCGTCACCGGGGATGCCAAGTCAAAGGGCAAGCTCTCACCACTCCTGCCCACTTAAACTCTGTCTGAATGAACGCTTGCTCCATAAATCTTTCACTTCCATTTAACCCCAAATACTGTGCTCCTTGGGTTGTCCTGTCCAGCTGGCTTCTCCAAGAAACAAAAATAAATGTTCATCTATCGTTGGCAATTTGTAAATTATGATGGTCACAGTGGCTCATTGTTGGAAATCTTTCATGAATACACACCCTATACACATATTTCATTGAGTACTCTGGGATGAATTCAGGCCAAAGCTTTTATCACACAATGATCTAAATATGAAATAATGCACATGGAATTGGCATGTGGAATAGATAAAGATGTGTATAGACCCTATGACCCTATGACCTTTTGTTGCCTCCAAGATCAGAGTCTTACGTTCTTTCTACATCTTTGATTCCAATACAGTCAAACATAAATAAAAAGAGAATCAAATCTTTTGCAAATTAGTCCATGTACTCATCTCCTTTATACAATCATGTGTTTAACAAAATGGTGAATCTCGCCCCATCCTTGCTTGTGAACAACTGTTTCCAAAAGTTTCTGTTACGGTTAAATAAAATGTTTTACATTAAGGACACACAACTTCCTGCATTAGCACTGAACAATGGCAGTGGACTTAATTCATGAGATGGAGACAAAATGTGTTGAGACATTACATTGATGTCACCACTGACATATATTTCCAGTAACCCACTGACTGTAACATCAAGGATGACAAGCCTCAGCTCTCTTAAATCAGTCCAACAAAATCACATCCTTTCTTGTTTTTTTTGTTTTTTTTTAGCAAATATTCACACAAATCCTGCCCCATAGCATGGAACAATGAAAGCTGTTAACCAGGCACCCAGCAGTTTTTCTACTAGATCATTACTTTAATGACGTGGGTATTTAGCCAGGGAAATGTCACTGTGGTTTTAAGACGTTCTTTTTTTTTTTGACTCAAGCCCGGCCTTGCATGCGTTGTGCCCTAAACTACGTCATAAGTTGGGCCCGGTGATGCAAACTGCCCTGCTGTGCACCCCTGGGCGTCTCATAGTGAAAGCACCAACATTACCTCAAGCATTCATACGTGACCAGTTCCCGAATTAATAAAGGTGACTTGATATTTAGTGTACACGTGTGTGGGTCGGTGTGTAATAGAGTAGTAAGCCTTTAGTTCGTCATGGCATATAAAGTCACGTCTACACACACACACACACACACACACACATTGTGCATTGTGTGCCCGGCCCCTGCTGTGACTCCCAGCTGTTTATGAGACCATTTCCCAGGGAAAGTCAGAATACTAATGGAGTCACCTAACCACTCTACCCTTTAGAGACAAATGGAGCGAGAGACAGAGAGATAAAGCGGAGAGAGAGAGAGAGAGAGAAAAAGTTTTATAGAGAATACTCCAAGATTTCTTGAAGCAATTAAGAGTTACAGCTACTATCAAAGCCATATTTTACAGAGCTCAGTGAAAGTTTAGGAGAAAAAAAACCAACCTGACTGTGCAATCTGCTTTTCATAACTGATTTCGGCAGTGCCTTAAATGGAACAAAACATTATAATCTTATTCATCTTTTCCCGTATTTAGCTCCCAGATTCATGTCCGCTTTCAGTTCATAAGAAAAACAATCAATGCCCAAAAACAGCCAATTTGGTGTCCACTGAGAGGAAAAGGGGAAATCCTCCTCTAAGTGACCAATCTGCCAACTTCCCCAATGACCTATTTGTTTCTAATGATGTCAGGATCATCTCCCAAATTGGCATCGACCAGAATCTCCCTGCAGTGCCATGACTGCCCAACCACAACTTCCCCTCTGAAATCACCGGTGACGTCAGTGTGGAGGTCATCACACCTGCACACCACCCTTTTGTTTCCATGGGAGAGGCTGGGCAGAGGATGGAAACCACACCGAGGAACAGGAAAGGGGCTTTTTGATGCAGCTTGTTAACGATGCTGTGGCTCATCAGGAAACAAAAGAGGAAGCAATGAGAGGGCTGACTAACTCTGTCAACGGTGTGATTCAAATCCCTGACCAATAGGAGAGGGCAGTACGACTCTTCCAGTTATTGTTTCACACTTTCCGGGGGTGGACGTGCTGAGAAACACCCTAGGTCTCCTAGTGACCACGTACCGCGAATTATGTACAGTTGAGCAACTCAGTCTAACAGAAACAAGATTATTTCAATTATGAAACAGCAAATACAAGTTAATGAGACACCTATATGAAGCAAAATAGTGTCTAAGCCCTGAATAGTCAAATCTAAAGTGGCCTCAAGCATATGTAATAATGCAGATCACAAGGTCCCTCTTATTTCATTTTATAATGTGATTTAGCGATGCATAAAGTAATGACAAACAAATTGAACTATATGAATTAAAATCATCAAATTGTCACATGTTGAACCAGGAACCTTGAGGCTCTGGGGAGAGTCTGGGGCCCTGAGGTACTTTCCCGCTTTGCCAGGTTTATAATTCACAAACGAAATATTCGGAGGCGAATTTTGACGAGCCTGACTATCAAGCACGATGCAATTTTGCGACTTTCCAAGGGGAATAAAAGACACATCCCGGGAGGAAGCGAGAGGACGAAAATGGAGTCAACCGAGACCTAATTGTAATGTGACAGCAACGTGATTGAGTTTGAGACAGTGAAAATACAAATAGTATGTTTTATCTGAACACGTTAGCTTATGAGCTAAAGTTACTTAGCATAGATGAAAGTTAAAACAAAGACGTTCAATAAACTGTTAAGCACACACACCATCGTCATATGCAAGATCCGACTCTCCACAGTTTATTGTTCAGGTCATTGTCTACACGTAAACAATCAGCCATGTTGGATACACCAGTGACCAACACACACAACATCTGTTTGGTCAGAAGTGGACACACAAGTTTGAAAAAAAAAAAAATTGACGTCCACATTAATTAAAAAAAATGCTCCCAGCGTGTAAGGACCTCTTGATGTCACTGGGAGCTAATAAATTGTTTTCTGCTTGGTAAACAAGGAAGGCGTTGTAATTTATGAAACAATATAGCTTGAGCTTAAGTTTTGAGTCCAAAGCCGATCTTCGTATTTGTGGTCCTGAGTAATTTCAATATTCAGTCTTGCACAAATTACAACGCCATCACGTGCAGGCTCATGCACAAGCCGACACGGATGTGCACGGACACCCACAAACCGAGAACCTGAGCGCCGTTTTCTTTGCGAGAGAGCGGAAGGCAGTTAAGTCCGAAACACACTGCCCTCTGTGTATTTTCTTTGAGTGCTGGTTGAAATAAACCCATCATGTTCAAGAATGTGAAACAAAAGTTCTCCTTTCATGAACCAAGAATCTGAGATAACCGGAGTCATATGGGTCTGCCTGTTTCTTTCCAGCAGAGTCGGGAGGGAAACCAGTTCAGCATCAGCTACAAATATCCATTAGATCTCATTCTCCACAATATATCAGTTAGTTTCCAAAATATTGATCCTTGTTAAAATAAAGTGAGAAAATTAAAACCAGGACCCAAAGTTAATAAATAATTTTTGCATATTTATTTACTTTTATTTTTTTTATATTAAAGGCTGAATTAATTTCTCATACTATACATGTGTGCACTTTTTCAACAGGTATATCCTGTAACCTCATACTATCTTATGTAGAGAAGGTCACATGCCTTTTCACGACACCTTATGTAACCCTAATCCTGACCCTTGCTCGACCTCTACCACATTTTTAAACCTAAAACCAGGCCAAAGATTAGCCCTAACACAGATGTTAAATATCTGGATGACAAAACACACTCTTGTTCACCTTGTCTGATGTATTTATTTGTATCAGAGTGCATTATGGGTTGGAATGAAAAGAGGATCTCTATGCTTGTTTGAAGTTTTAAATAAGGTTATGTGAGCTTCACATGACATAATGTATAACAAAGTAATGTTATGTACTTCTGCTATACTGTGGTTTCATACAGTTTAATATACAACAGCTTGACTGTATAAGTTCACCTGACATACTATGAGATTAAGGGACACCATCCAGCAAATCAGAGTATTTTCTGTGGCCATGGAATAAATTCTCTTCTTCGTATTGGGCTACATATAAAGTCAGTTTCAAGTGGCTACTTTCTGTTGGCTAGAGTCTGTGAACCTCAGCGCTGATATTATATCTAATCCTGTGGAGACTTGACCACTTGTACTGAGTGGCGACTGGAGCCTTTAATTTTCTCTAAAGCTGAGGTCAGAGGTTAGACAAAGATCAATAATCAGGAGGTGTTATTAGAACTGGAAGCTTCGCAGTTCTTAGACTGCTAGCTGTGTTGACATAGAGCTCACGATTTCCCGAATTACCAGTTTGGATCTGATATTTTACACTACACACCGACACTGACAGTATTACTATAAACCTCGTGAAGCCATTGAAGTACTGCCACTGCAGTAATTTTCAACCCAAAATGAGGCCTCATTTAAAACCTCAACAAGTTAGTGTCACATAGTTAGTAAGTTGAGAGCTTCCTGAAATAATCTTAAACGTCTCGGCATTTCCAGAAAACTGTGAGGATGTACAGCACAGCCTTGAGTCGCTCCAGATACGGAGCAATATTAGCTTTGCAGTTGCTATTATCTTGACTGACAGACAAATTGACTCGCGCCTTTGGCCGGGCACCACGGTGTAAACCCGAGAGCCAGCGTCTTGACAGCTTCTACGAGAAGGATGCCGGGAAAGGAAACGGCTTACTGAAGCAAAGAAAAAGCAACAGAGAGAGCTTCTCTCGCTCACGTTTTTCTGAAACCTGGACGATCAGCGGGGTTGCACAGATGGTGGAATGCAGTGTTTCTGGGCTGAAGGTGGAGCCAGAGAAATCCCTCCGCCGCTCCGACAGACAATCCTCTAAAGTCATGATTTAAACACAAAGGCAGCAGGTATAATAGGCATTGGATTATATGGAAGAAAGCGATACAGTGCAAGCACTTTAAACATCATCTAGTCGTTGGGATTAATCACTTCGGTGACTCTTTCGTTGCCAGATTTGATGTTATCTTAATTGGTAAAGTAACAGTAGCCCCCCTTTGCTTTAAGTCAGTGTCAAAAACAATGCCGCTGCTCCGCCTTGACTGCATTCCTACAATTAGCTGCTGGACTTGTGTGTCAAATTTGATGAGGTTATTCTTCCATTACAGCCTCAACCAGAACTTTCCATTACAATCCGAAGGAGGGAGAAAACGCAGACTCAGCATTAAGGGAGGCAGGACAGTGAAAAAGAGAGAGCTTGCACCTTCCCTGAAGATCTATCTCTTTTTCACTTAGTCTCCTTGACAAAGCACACATTGCACAGAGTATATGGGAGGCCCCTGACAGGAATATGAGTTTAAAGGAGGAGGAGGGGGGAAAAAAAGCTGATGCACAGAGTTATAGGAACAAGGACTGCTCTGTGCAGCCCATTCATTCATGGCAGGTACGTCTGTCTCCAGCCAAACATCAAATGAGAAGGAAGCACTCGCTAGTAAAGCATCATCATGGCGAAAAAAAAAAAAAAAAACCTGCCTCATTATTTGTCCCAGTTTACTGTCTTACCCATCTTAAACACTACAAATTAAAAACTGTAGATCCAAACTTAATTTCTTTTTATGAGGCGGAAAATATTTACTAAGGTTTTAACGACTCTCCCGGAATCTTGTTTGCGAGGGAAATAACACAAAAAGAATTCCTTCGGGATGGATGGATGGAAAGAAAAGGGAGAGAGAGGAAGGTGGCGAGCTCCACCCGGGGACCCAGATTCGGGCCGAGACGATAGACAAAACCTCCGCTGCCATCAAGAGGACGGAGAGGGAGAAATGAGCAGGGGGGGGACGGGTGAGATGAAAGAGGGGAGTCAGGCGTGAGTGGATGGGATGCAAACAGAGCTAAGGCCATGGCAGCACATGGCCAAAGTGGAGGCACAGAGGGGTGGGAGGGAACTAGAAGACCTGGCTGAGAGTTGAGTTATGGGGCCGATGGTGGGGCCGATGGATGGATGCCTTTCTCTGCTTCTTGTAAATGGGACAAAGCAGGAAAGCTGCCCTGTATTTTCTCAGACTACCCTATACACTCTGGGATCAAGGGTGAGGCCTGGTGTAGATTAAGCGAATTGGCAGAAATTGACTGGGCTTTGACAGCTAAACAGCTGTTTGTGAGAAAAGGTCACGGGGGTCGCAGACAGGTGACCGCCTGCACCGAGCAGGATCAAAGCGAGGTCCTCCAGAGTTCAGGGTCATTCGAGTGCGGCTCATCAGCGAGGCAGGCGTCGCAGACTCAACAACGTGCCACGGCCTCTCTTTTTCTCCTCTCTTCCCTTTGTCTCCGCCATGGGTTTGATCTTCCGAATATAACCTCATTTACGCTTCACCGCCAGCGAGAGGCGGGATGATTGGACTTACTTTGAAGCACCGAAAGAGGACAAATTTGTATTCCCACATGTCCGGAGACACCCCACATCCAAGCTGACAGACAATGAGCACCGATCTGGGCACACAACAAAGAGCGTCTCTGTTTACTATCCGCCGTCGAACAGTAGACACGAGGGACCTCGAACTGCTAATTAGCATGGGAGATGTACTGCGCAGTGTTTTAATTCCGACTTCTCTCCAGTAGCCCCGTGGAGACTTTTTGCTCTAAGTACCCAAGAATTGCATCCACATGGACTGTGGAGGAGTTTTTGCTGAGGTATTTGCTCAAGGACCTCTGAGTCTTAGTATGTGTGTGTGTGTGTGTGTGTGTGATGACAGAAACCACAGCCAGTACTGCAAACCTGACAATAACTTCAAAAGCGCCTGGATCTCGTTTGCGTGCTCACGTGTCTGTGTACATTTGTAATTGACGTCTTTGTGTACGTCTGCACATGTACATCATCTCCTATGCGTTTGTTCTGCATATGTTTGCAGACCTGTATTTGAGTGCACACAGAGATGCATGCACATGGAAACTATGGACTGGCCCCAATTTGTCTGTCTGTCTTTTGTTCACATGCATCCTTTCAAACACCACTGATGAGAGTTTAAATCAATTAAGAGTTGGAAAACAGTGTACGGATTTAAGCCTGCTTTTAAATCGGTCGTTCCCGTCTAACAAATTCCCGCCAGATTGGCTGTCATTCGATTTGCAGTCACGTGTGCATTGAGGGCGATTGAAAGAGCCTGCACAGTTTTACTATCTGAAAACTCTCCGAAATTAATCGCGTCACTGGAAACTCACAAAAACAAAGTCACGCATTTGTTGGCAATTCATTCATCAAATTAGCAACTTCAGCCTTTTTCGGGGACAGTGTTTACTGTTTCTGAATTATGATTATCCCTTGAGGAATTCAGTGTGAAATGAGGCATGACAATGTGATTTAAGAACCAGACGTTTCTGCTGACTGGTCTTTTCTGTAGTCAGTAAACAAGCTTCAAACCCAATGGACTCCTGACATGTCCGACTACTAGTCCGGCTAACAAAGCTAGTGTTTTATTGAAGCCAGATGGCAAGCAGAATGAGCTCGCTCCTGCAGCCTGTAATGATGCATTTCTTCATCCACATATGACAGAGAGATAAAGATAAGAGTGGAAGACTCAGGATCAGCAGGAGTCAAAGGAAGAAGGGCCATAGATTCATAGGAAGCAATAACATAAAACCAACAGATAAAAGCAGAAGCCTATTAAAATTAATGATGAGATCGATTTGCTTTACCTTCGTCTGACCCATCACTCTTTCTCTGTCTGATCAGACGTCCCGCTCGTCATCCAAGACCTGGAGTGTGTCTCGAAAATGTGGTTGCAATTATCCACAAATTATCTTTTTTTTAAAAAAGAAATTATTTTCCTTCTCTTTCTTTTTTGAAGCAGGCAGGAATCTGTGGAACGCGCTGGCTTTCCGCAGGCTCAGGTGGACATACTCTGTTCGCCATGTCTGTTTAATGACACCCAGTTGCGTTCAGGGTCACTCATGAAAAAGTAGCTTTATTTAGATATTCATAATACTGTAAAAAATCTGATCTTGAATCAATATTCTGGTTCACGAGGTGGTTTCATGCTTATGTTTATTTAATTTATTACATGTTAAGGGCCATGAAATTTGGTTTGATGTCTCCGGTTTGATCCTCAATACTCCAAAGTATCCTTGAGCAGGATGCTATATCATCTTCAGCTTCTCATATATCAAGTGCTCGTGACCTCTGACCTCTCTGCAAGAGGAATGGGGGCAACTTGGGGGAATGTGGGCAAACAAAAAAGAGAAGTTACTCTCTCGATGATCAATAGAGTATCACAAAAAAACATTCTAGAAAACCAAATTCTTTCTGACTGTGTGCTAGATAAATTATGGTGCCTGACCTCCAGGCACCTAAGAAATAGGACAAACACAGTGAGTCATGGTTATAGGAGCCATTCCTCATTACACTATGGTTTTCATCAAAGTGGGTATCAGGCTTCTCTGTCTGAGTGAAAGTACTGCACGTTCAGGATGTGTGAGACAGCTGTGAGTGACTTTCTCAACAACTGTTTACTATTTGTGGTGTGGGACTGGATCCTCTATTTCCGCACAACAAATATTCAGGTTTAGCAGGGAATGTGCCTGCATGCATGAATCTTAAAATAACAAATGAGCCGAGGGAAAATACGCATTTCGTCTACTTTGTGTGAATGCTATTTTAGTAAACAGAAACCGAAGACGTGAGGTACTGCAGGGATACCATTTAAGGTGAAAACAAGCGGTGCTCGGCGAATAAGTATATTTCCAGCGATTCCTTTAAGGTCATACTTTTGGACTGGAAAGTCAGATAATTAACCTCTTTCCGATCCCAGTAGGACAAGTACAACATTGATGGGTAGTCAGAGAGACTGTAAGGATTCTATCAGCACTTCTCTGCTAAGTGCTGATCCCGGTGGGTTTTTAAAGTCCAGATCGGATCACACCAGCAATACATTCCCACAGAAGTTCCAGACTGCTTTAAGTCAGGATCACAACAGTCTTGTTGACAGAGGTCGCTCTTAATAACACTAAAGACAGGAGGTTTACTCTTGATCTTGAAAATTTGTCTGGAACTCTAAATCTTGTGGTGCATTCTTCCCATAATATTTCAAATTGATCTTATGTTAAACACCACAAGTGCCATAATATGACCCACTTCTTCATAACATTCAGACACTGGTGTGCATTTAAATCTTTTCCATATCTATATGCATGTCCTCATTCTGCCACTCCATGTAATACTAACTCGTAACTTTTGGATGCAAGGGTCTCCAAACTTGTATACACAAATCTTTTCAAAAGCTTTATTCATGGACCCAACGAATGCTGAACCCAGCTGTGGTCACGTTTCAATGAGAAGCAGAAACAATAAAAGCTTTGGATCAGACCAAATTTGTTGCACATGCACTCTTATAAGTCAATGCCAAAATTACATGTGCATGCTTTCAATATGCAGATTTTTTATTTTTTTTAAACTGAATGTTCTTTTTTTCTTCTCATTATAGTGTGAATTGTGCGCAGCTTGTTTTGTCTTCGGAATAAAACTGCTGATTTTAGAAGGGTTATTATTTTGTCTCAGTCGCCCAGAGCCACATGTTGAAGCTGATTCGCTCAAGTGATTCAAACTGTTGTAAGTTGTATAAGTAACATGAAAAGGGCTGAGAATTAAACACCTCATAAAGTCGTGGGGCTTTCAACCCACTGGGATTGTTTTCTTTACATTTATAAGTCAGGTAATCCTGCCGGACTTCAGCCAGTTGACAAACAGCTTCATTAGCGCTTTATGCCGCAATAAATCCTGTAAATAAACAATAACTTGTTTGTTGCATCTAAACAGCAAAAAACGGGCCCCGAGGTTGCGATGGGAGAACTGGGGATTCACACTGCTGAGCTGGTGGGTTTGCAAGCATAAAACTTGGGGGGAGTTGGAGAGGAGGGCTGCACACGTGCACGTCTCCCCGTCCAAATAATCACTCCAGCCTGCATCTCAGCTGTAAGTGCTTGGGGGCCCGTGGAAAGGAGGGACCCCTTATCTAAACAGAGAGCCGAGGGAAACAGGGGGCCCTATGGAGTGTCAAGGACCACGGAAGTATTCAATCCTGTTGTGACATGCTCACCTCGATGCGAAAACAAAGCCTACCCAGATTTTCCCCCGTGACCCGCTTCTTCGGCTTCACATGTGGACACACACATGCACGGGAGGCCGCCAGTCGAGCGTGAGCAAAGAAGAAGGTGACAGAGCTGAGAAAGAGATAATAGAGGAGGAGAGGCGGAGGAGCGAGGACAGCTGAGGTGTTGTATGTGATGATGTCGCAGCGCTGGTATTCTGCCTCCTTCTGCACGTGTTGCACCAGATACATGGTTCTCATCATAAGGTGGAAAACTGGCCCTTTGCCATCACCTAGCTAGCTACTCGCCATGTGACTTCATACCCAAAAAAGTCTGATTTTTCCCTGCTCCCACCGCCCCACACATGTGTTCCAAACGTGTACACATGGGCGCACAGACAAAAACAAAGCCATCGTATGCATCCTCTCATTTATTCATAAGGAAAGCCGGGGCCCGTTTGGACGATTGATTCGAAGCGTTGAGAAGACTTAAAGCTTCGCGTCGGCCCCGAATTTCAATAAAACATCTGCTCCTAAATAAACATCACTGCGAGGATGCAAATTATAGCCTTGGCAAAGACGTGGGGACTGAAAGGCAACGAAGCGAAACATCCATCACTTTTTCCATCCTCATGAAGTTAATTAATTTTTATGAGTGTTTTGCTGTTTTGCTCTCGTTTTTCTTTTTTTTATTTTATTCAAGGGTGGTAGATTGGAGTACGCTCATTTGTCACCTTTGTTTACACTCGAGGCGTATTAGCTCTGTCCAAGTGGCCTAATTTTGAAAGTGTAAAACTGCAGCACTTTGGCATTTTTCAAAAAGCTTTCACAGCGGGTGGAATCACACACGCTGGCACGCTGGTTATATAAAGAGTTATTCACCATGCATGGGATATGAAGGGGTTGCAGAGATGCTGTTGAAAAGATGAAAATGAGAGCAGATATTCAGGGGCCTCGACGTCTCGAACCTGCACGTTCTGCCGCGAGAAACGTCACTACCCGTCAGCCTCGGTGAATGAAAAATACCCCTCTCCAAATTTCATCCAACAGTTGTTCAATCATTCGCCATTTTCCACTTTCAGGGCTAATGAGGACCAGGTTCACGAAACAAAGTGCGACTGAGGGAGAGAGGAGGAAAAATGAGGCCAGCAGATAAGTGAGGTGCAACAACAGCAGCAGCTACATCCGTGGCGGCGGAGCTCGAGCATCCCGGCCGAAGGTGAAGCCGAAGCAAAGCCCCGGTCTGCTGTAGGCCTGGAAGCAGCTTCAAAGTGCAACAAAGTCTTAAAACCTCGAACGGGGAAGAGGAGACTTAATTGAGAGCATATCATTTCCAGATGGCCAACAAAAAAAAATCCGTGAGAGATGATTAAACTGCTACGAAGCAATGGAAATCCCTGGCAATTAGGCCAGATAGCTGCCATATGCACCAGACTAGGTTAAACTGCTCCCCCACATTTTTTTTTTCTTCGGCTTGTAGATCCGACATTTATCCTGTTTCATCACCACAAACAGACTCGGAAAAAACTGCCCCCCATCCGATGGATACCGTTTACATATGCTTCTACATGCACACTGATGCACAGACATAACAGTGTCAGACAATGGCTTCGTAAGGGAGCTGATGATGGAGGGAAAATCGGTCAGGGATTGACAGAAATGTGAGATAATCAGCCAAAGGTCAAAGCACCATGCTGCTGTCGGCCTGGTCTTGTTTTGTTACGCAACTGTTGCTGGCTTCTCTAGCAGCTAACATCCAGTTCGGGATGAACGAACTGAAGTCAGAATCGAGTTCAGATCGAGTGCTTGTTGGATTCCACCACACATTCCTGACTCTGAAACTAAAATCGGAAATTGTATCTGACAATTTTTTTTGATAGCTTTTCGAAACGGCTTCTTCGCACAGCCATTGGTCAGGTGTGCTGAGGTGAGACAGTAGGCTCCGTTTGAACTCACTTTTTTCAACTTCCTTCAATTTTTGTGTGCGCCAATGAAGGAGAGAAACTGTCCAAAAGTGTGCACTGATGTCCTTATTGATATCATTTATTGCATTTTGAGTGAGGCCATTTAGAACAACACCTCATGCTGGTCCTTAGCAAACTAATTAAAAAAAAATTAAAATTGGTTGTTTAGGATGGATGCACTATAGTTTATAGTGTTTATTTGCCATCAGAACTCCAGACACAAATTTGTGATGGAGAACGAACAGCCTAGTCACATGCATTCACTTTTCACCTTCAATTCCAAAATCAAATAAAGGCAGAAGTTAAAAGAGGAGCCAGCAGGAGAAAGAAGTAAATAATATTTTTCTGTCACTGACAAGTCACCTGACTCTCTTCGAACCGTCTGAATGCAGCACATTCCACCATTCCTGAGCTCTAGTCAGGTTAAAAACCAACGCCAAGACTAAAATTATTTGACCCAGGCCTTTTCCAAGGACATATTATGACAGGCAGCCGCGCTCTGCTCCTTTCACGGTCGCAGAGCGCACCAGTATCAGATGTAATTTACATGGCTATTTCTACTTTTGGAACTGTTCTGAGCACAGGTCTCAATGCAATCCACCTTTTGGAGAGAAGACGCTCGGCGGTCATGGAAAAATATGCCTCCCTTCAAAAAAAGCAATTTCCTGCAATCACGGTGGCTTTACTGTACTTAGTTAATCTAAATAAAAGGGAAAGTTATTTGTATTTGTCTAATTTGATTAACTGGAAGAATTTTGAGGATTTTTCCATCCAAACCATTCCAGTCCTGGTACACAGAGAAACACTGTGTTATATATTGGTAGCCTCGACATGGTGTCAGAAAAGGCCTTGACTCGTGTTCTTTTCATAGGATATTGATCGACTATAGTTTGCCAGCATCTTCATCAGGAGCCTGCTGTCAGCTTCATCCTCAACACAGACTATAGACGCTACATTTTGTCGTTTTGGACATCTCCGGGCTCTGCGGTTGCCACGAAGAGCTCAAACAAGAAACAAATAAAGTGCAGCCGACCACAAAAATGACAAACCACTTTTTGACGTTGCCCTCCCCTCCTCTTAACCAACATGACTTGAAAGAGGGAGGAAAAAAAAGAAAAGCGCTCACAGACAGTTTTAACATCATCAATCCATTACTCTCAACACATTCCAGGACTTTGTGATGGAATTGTTTTGTGCCCACTTTTTTTTCTTCCTCAAACGTGCCTTGTCTCATCTGACACAGATTTTTACATTTCTCAGATCATAAGCAGAAGCACTGGAATGATACAATGGTGGAGTGAAACTATAACAGAAGTATTCATCTGGGGTTAGGGCCTTGTATAAACTACAGCTAAAATAACAAGGAAATGGTGGTGTAGTGTTTAGCACTGACGCATCAGAGCAACAAGGTTCAAGGTTCAGATCTGGAGTTTGCACGTCCTCCCTGGATCTGAAGCTGGTTTCCTGTCAAAGACTTTGTAAATGTGCACGTGAATGATCACCTTTCTATATACATATGTGTTCTCTCCACACCTCATGCCACAACTGTTTTTGTGCGACCTTTAGTTGGCTCCAGCTGGCCTCATTGTTAGCCTTCATGTTTTGTGTGATATTACTTTACCAGACTAGTTTCCAGTTTCTCATCCCTCTTCTCAAAATCATCATCATCATCATCATCCTTCAATTCCCCATATTGGAACTGTGATGGGGGTGGCTATAGCTCAGGAGGTAGAGCAGTTGTCATCCAGTCAGAAGGTTGGTGGTTCGATCCCTGGCTCCTGCAGCCTATGTGTCGAAGTGTCCTTGGGCAAGATACTGAACCCCTAATTGCCCCCAATGGCTGTTCCATTGGTATGTTATGTACGTCGCTTTGGATAAAAGCGTCTGCTTTTATTGTGATGTCACATCCTTCAGTCAGTGTTCTTGAACGCAAGGCTTATGTGACCATGTCTTTGGACCTGTGATAGAACAGTGTACCCTGGGTCTCATATGCACGTGTAGACAACGGATGGATTATAGACAGACACAGCTGAACTGAACCTGTCTGTTCATTCACTGTCAGCATCATTCAACACCGCCAGACAAAAACATCCGTATTGAAATGACATACAAATTATGATCAATGCCATGTTTTTAAAATTCTCACTAATCAATATCTGGTCAGAGATTAGAGGAGCTCAGCATGAGCATCATAAAAAGACTGGAGTATTTGTACACAAATCTCAGAGAGAACATTTTGTGACTGTTTCAGAAACTGGGTCGGCACTGGCACTGATCACTGGCATCGTGGACGTTAATCATGAGCTGCAGAATTGTCCCAGTATGGGTATAATTTCTAGGATAGAGGGCTGCATACTTCCTATGTTTTCCTAGAACTTTGACTCTTTTAAAATTCAACCAAAACCACAATATTTAATAACCTTAACCTTAAGTGTTTTAACTTAAATAAACAACATGTGGGACACTTAAATCGTGCTCTCCAGAGGCTCTAACTGACATCCATCCTTTGATTCTTTTTCAGGATGTCACTCATGACCAAAAAAAAAAAAAAAAAAACTATTTCCAGTGAACAAAACAAAAACATTACGACAAAGCAAATTAGCATTACATGAATGGATTTGTAGGTGAAGCGGATGCAAAGTAGGAATCAGGTCACCGCAATTTACTGGATTTTTGTGCTGCTGTGGTGCGCAACTTGTGGAAAAATCCAACCAGGGTACCGACACAGCTGGAGGGGGAAGTTTGTTGACAAACAGAAAACGTGGTGATCCTCATTTCTTCCACCAGCCCCCCCCGTTTTTCATGAATCTTCCCTCTGTCTGCTCCTGTCTCCGTTGGTCCGGGGGGATCCCACACAAATAAAACCAGAGCAGACCATAACCTCTTTGTATTGGCAGAGCCCTAACTGGGTCACAACTCATCTTTTGCTTTGCTTTAATTTTTCTGCTTCTGATGTCACCCAGGAAGCACATATGGCTGAACACGTGACCCACTCGTCCCCTTATGCTCTTTATCCATAATCCCAAAGTGTGTATGATAAAGGTCTCATGGTTTGTGTCAGGGGTCAGAGGTCATTTCTGTTTATACTTCCACAACTCTTCTTGTTTCTTAGTAACTATGACAGTACAGTACGAAGCCCAGCCTGCAAACATATTGTCCCGAAATGTGTCCCTGGCTTTACTGCAGTCATGAGACAAATTAAAGTAAAATCCTCTCAGGGGGGGAGAATAGCTGTCATTCAGTCATAAATAAGATTGTTTTTGTAGCAAATGTGTTTTTTTCTTTCTGTTCTCACTGGTGACACACTTTCATTGTGCTTAGGGAACAAACAAGAAATTAGTACATCTATATATAGGATAAAGCTGTAAACTGATAATGTGCTGCTCTAATAGCTTCCATATCTTTCAGCTCACAACTCCACATCCAATCATTGATGTTAAAGCTGGCGTACAGTATGAGGACCATGACCCCTCTTGACCTCAGACCATATCTATGAAGGTTTTTGCATGTTTGTGGTTTCAGATCCATTTTTGTAACATGACCCCTGTGTTTTCAGATCTCATATCCAAATGTATATGCTATGGTTCAGTTTAGGCAAATGAGCAATTTTAAGAGTTGGTGACAGATCATGCTCGTGGATTTGATCACTTCTGTTTAAAACCAACTACAGTTGACAGTTGTAGGAGGAATATTGTTCCAGTCAGGAAAAGAACATCAGGTTCTCCGGTTGTGTACGTGATTTAAGTGCTTTAATATAGCTTATTGTTGGCAGGCCTTGGTAAACGGCACCAGGCGGCATGCTGGGTCTCGGGGGTCCTTTGAGGAAACAGGCACAGAGGAGGACCGGCCTGGCACAGCAGCCTCCCTGCTGCGCCCTCAAAGAGTGGCTCCAACCCACCCGGCAAGACTTCAAAGCACCTACCGACTCTCTCACACGAATACATCTGACTCAGATAGAGCGTGTGTGTGTGTGTGTGTGTGTGTGTGTGTGTGTGGTAGGGCGGTTTACCCATGCGTGGTTATCTCTCAGAGCTGGCCTGTGGACAGGGTGTAACAATGAGTGTAACTACTTTAGAGAAGAGAAAAGAAGAGGAGAGATGGGAAGATTTTAAAGGCGTCCATTAAGATTTTTTTTCCCCACAATCTTGTGATGGCAGCTTTTGTTTTTCTGTAGAAAATATGAGGAGGACACCGTTTCCATATATCAACTTTGATAAGAGCCATTTCTTATCTAATAACTAAAAACATTACATTTGGCTCATGGTGCTTGGCATCAGCATCAGCACTGACATAGGACGATGAATGTCATATTCTAAACTCCACTACTGACAAAAAACACCACAAGCAGAGTTTCTGAGAGCAACCTGAACACATGCAATGATGCAATGTGGTATCTTCTTTCAAACTAACACAACAGTGATTCAATTTCAGTCATTTTAGACAGCAATGATTGTCAAACTACTTGGTGAGATGTTGAGCACCTGAGAAATATTCGCACACTCACACACACTTTGAAAAGACTTGAATGGCGGTGAGTTTTTTCGCTCCAAGGAAAGAGCCTGCCATGGACAGCACAAGCAGAAAGAAGGAAAACAGAGAGTAGATGAGAGGATATGAGAAATGCAGACTGCAGGGATGGGGAGGTTTTTTTCGGAGGGGATGTTGACGGGAGCCTGGCACCGGCCCGGTGGTGGGGGTCCTCAGGAGCGGCATGTTCACAGAGAGCTTCTCTGTGGCTCTTTATCTGTGGCCTGGCAGCACTTCAATGCAGGCCTTATCGCCATAATGGACGCAGGGGGAGAGGACACGACGAGAGAACACACTCAGCACATAGTCGGGCACACAATGAGGGACGGCGTGCACGTGAATGAATTCATGTGTAGGAGTTAGCACACACTCACATGCACACCATATCCTCTTTTTTTTTACCTTCTTCTGATCAGCTGCTTCTGCAAACCAACTTCATGTTTCACTTCCTCTTTGTGCCTCGTGTACCTTCCTCTGAACTGTTTCATATTTTCTCTAGAAACCAACATTTCAACCCACTGGATCTCATTGTGCAACATGCACTTTACATTTACTAACCCTTTTGGCTCTACATCTTAATTTAAGGCTCTTAAAAGTGTGTGCATTAAACCTGAAGCAGTCAAGAGTCACTTTAGATAGGACTTCCTCCCAGCTGGCTTTGTTGATTGGACAGCGACCTGCCCTGGAGGATAATGGACTTGGGTGGTCGAGAGGAGACACAGTGGCTTGGTGGGCAAAGGTGAAAAACAATTCACGCTTCTGTTGTGTAAGAAAAACATGAGTGGGTTAAGGCAGAGGATGACCAGAGGAGGCTGAACAGAAACGGACGCATTTGGGGGGGGGAAAAAGTCCAATTTAAAGTTGAGATGGGGACAAAACGTGAGGGCAAAGAACCAGGGAATGTGAGGGGAGATTGACGAGCGAGCTGACAGGAACGAAAATAACGCGACACGTGGAGGAAGTGAGTGGATGAAGAAGAGTCCGGCCAACATAAACTGTTTTGCTCTGGCCCCATTAAAACACACTCATAAGTCTGTGTGTTGGTGTAGCCGTCCTGGCAGCTGGCGGGAAGAGCATACAACAAGTGCGAGCCTTTGCAAACAACTGAAAAAGAGAAGAGGAATAAGCGGAATTGATGTCTACAATAACACGCTGTTTTATGTTATGGAATAAATCACACAAAGAGCAATGGTTCCCCTGAGGGAACTCTCTGATCCCGGAGGCTTGTTGAATGCTCGCACCAGCTGGGAACATCTGAGTGTGAATCCTCCTTCGGCCAAATGACTCCAGGCTGTTGTCGCAAATAACAACGGTCAGTTTGGCGAAACGAGGGTGAAGCAGCCCCCGTCCTCAAAAGACCGTGAGGATGTGGGGAGACGTGGAGTCCAGGAGCCACCCAGGCACTGATTGTTTACTCCTGTGGCAAACAAATCCCACCCCCCCCTCCCTCATCTGGAGGCTGGTGATCTGGCGAGGACGGAGCAGGAGAGGAAGACAACAGTGAAGTATATGTTACAGCAAGAGGGATATTCACTGATTCATCCAAGAGCATATATACAAATCCATACCACTCACATGTTTGTATTAAAATTAGTCACCACTTGCTGTATGAGTTAGAGGTTAATCCATGTTTCCATTTCCTGGACCTGAAACTTCCTCTCTGATTCATCCTTAATTTGAAAGTTCTGGTCCTATAGGAAACATGGCTAATAAATGCCATGCACTCAATGTCAGCGCGGTGTTTTCCAACATGGATTCATTCATTCATCTAGCTCTGCCCTAGTTAAGGTATAGTTTTAAGCGAATCCACATAAAATCCACAGCTTAAAGGAAACACTGAGTCAGGAAGGAGGAAGGATGCAAACAGTGGGTTCCTTTCAAATTTCAAATCATCTGCCCGACCTCATCTTTAAGAGGTTTTTACAGAGGTCTCCTAATACTTTCAGCCTTGCTTTTGGGAGTCAGGGAACTCTGCTTTACAAACCCATGAACCACCTCTACACTCTGACTTTCTAATTTGATACATGAAGGTTGCAATACTGAAAAAATGAATCATGCAGTGTTGGAAAAGTTCACTTTCTATATGAACTAGTTCAAAGTTCAGTTCAAACCTTTTAAAATGAACTAGTTCAGTTCATCGTTCATAATTCAAAATTGTGAACTAAAGTTCATGCTTCCCCAAAATGAACTATTTAGTTCTTTTTTAGTTCTTTTTTTTTTTTTTTTACGTTGCCACGAGTTATATGTACAAACTACACGCTCATGCCGTGCAAGGCTATTCGCGTGCTTTTTTGCAATGTGCTGTTTAAGATTGGCTGCCGACGTCGCTGATGTACGGGCTTGTTTCTTTAATCCTAGAGGACAGACTTTACAATGGTAGGTAAGATTTTTACCATCAGCGTCAGTACTGACTTTTATGTGGAAATCTTTCAAGTAGTCAAATGGATCTGAGCGCGAGTGGTCCGAGTTGCCCGTACTGGCTCCCTCGCCCATGCTGTCCGACTGTATGTTTGTATGCATCCTCCTCCCTTGCACACATGTGAATTGTGACGAGACTGACGACCGCTGATGACAAAGCTGGTAGAGCGACAGGCAGGACTTGCGGTTGCCAGATCAGGTGGTTATCCGTGACATTTTAATGGTCGTTTACCATGTGTTTTTACTGTTTTTCGCCTGGAGGGCTCTTGAAATCTGGCACGAACGTAATCTGAACGAAATCAGAGTGCCGTTCAAGAAACAACAGAATGAGTGCGTTCACAATTCCATCAAGCAAAAATGAACGGGACGTTCACTTTCACCCAAAATATGAGTTAGTTTATGAACGAACGTTCTTTGAACACGTTCGGGTACAACACTGGAATCATGTCTATAAACAGAATTTGTCAAGATACTGTGCTGAAACAAAAATGCTGTTGTTTTTCTGCTGAGGACTTTTATTTTGAAAGTCGTACTGTGGTCTACTGCTTTATCGCGACTAATTATTACATGAACGAGATGAAAACTGACATGGGGATTGAGTCATATGCTCCGGTTTGCAGCTGGTGAGAGAGTGCATGAAGAGTTCCTGCACGTCCCCAGAGGACACGATGACGAATTATAATAGTCAGCAAACTGCTAGGTTCCAAAGTTTGGCCAGTGTCCAAACCTAAACAGCAACAAAAAGAGATCAGGGCCTTCTCGTTCTGTTTTATTCCTTTTCTCGAAACATGGCCCATTCTCATCCGTGTTTATGTTAGCTTCAACTTGGCCCGCGGCCTCGGCCCTCCGCTCCAAAACAGATTTGCTATGACGCGAGCGACGTGCTGACGTCGGTCCATCGCAAAAACAAAATCTCCCAAGCTTCGTCAAGAAGTGGCCTGATGGTTGAGCCGTGTGAGTTTTTATGATGGGAGGAAAGGGGCGCCCTCGTTTGACGTGGAGTGACGTTGAGGTGAAGCTCTGCTGCAAAGCTGCTGAACATGAGTCAGCCGTCCGAGTGATAACAACTTGAAGTGATGGGAACAAATTTCCCCCAGATCAGGCTGCTTGTTGTTGTAATCGTCCTAATGACTCATCGACTGTATCCAAGCTGAAGAACAATCATATTCCCAAGCTTTCCCGGTTAGTAATCACAATCTCAGTGCAATCAGTTTTTGCATGAGATTTTAAATCTTGGCGCATGCTTCATATTTCCACCCCTGCAATCTGTTTTCATTGAGTCTACTTCTCCCTGAGAAGGAAAGACAGCACTTTTCATAGCCAGACTACACTAATCTGTGTCAAATATGAAAGGAAGACAATGCATTGTTTTGCTGGCGTAGACGAATGGAACCGCTGAATTAAGCTGTTTGAGTTTGATCCCACTTAAACTAAAGAGAAGCAACAGTTCGCTGCACATAATGACAGACAGCAGGCGTGCAGCCTCACACACACACACACAATAGTTTTGTTGTCAAATTAGAATTCTGGTCCGATTTTCATCTGTAATTTCTGTCAGTAATATTGTAGTCATCAAGCTCTACTGCTGAATAACGGCCACGATGGTTGTGAGAGACAAATACAGGATACTGGTAATTTGCTAAAATGTAGCGAATTAGCTTTTCATTTGTGTGAGATGCAAATTTTTAATTCATAAGTTTCATAGACTCACTTTGATTCTAAACTGATGATCATGATTTCAATACTTACCAATAATAATCTTTGCTCTAAACTCATGACATAATCTTAATTAGACATATTATCATTGCCAAAGATTATTAATATAAGATCTGTATGTACTGTGTGTGTGTGTGTGTTTCAGTGCCTTGCCATCTGATTATCTGTGTGTGTGTGTGTGTGTGTGTGTGTGTGTGTGTGTTTCAGTGCCTTGCCATCTGATTATCTGTGTGTGTGTGTGTGAGCCTCGGTCGCCCCTGCAGGTCCCCCTCTCCTGTCAAAGCCCTGGTCCTGCGCTGTGTCTCGCTCGTCCTCTTATCTCACGTCTCTCTCATCTGGCTATTGTGTCTCCAATCTGCCTCAGCTTTATCTAATCTGGTTGCCTCTCTGCGTCCCTCGGCCGCAGGTCCCTCAGGTTATTAGCTTGATGCGCTTGATCTTGAGGTTCTTTCATCCCTGTAGCAACACACAAAGAGATGTTCAGGTTTGAAATGGCTGATAAAGCTAAACATGTATTTTCTATTTTTGCTCATGTCAGCGTTGCCATATATGGCTGCCTCTGCTGCAACAGTATAAAGTGGTGAGAATGAACTTTTGAGAATTGTTTTGTCTTTCTAGGAATCTTACTTCCTCTCATTTCAGTTTATTTTTTCCTTTCCCCTCACTTGTTGCAACAGCTATTAAAACATTTGAATTGCTTTGTTTCTCAGTTTTCTGTTGTTTTGCCTGAAGCTCTTTGATCAGAGGAAAGCTCAGAAACATCAGGGAAACAACCACTGGACTTATTTACAACTTTTACTTTTCAGTACCTGACTCTGTGCTGCAGCTGGCAGGCGTCCAGCTCTTCATTCAACAGTCATATTGCACATGTTTTAAAATATATTTTCATGTTATTAGCAATTTTCTATTTATGCCTCTTAATTCTCAGTACTTGATCTCATCTTTACCTATGTTTTTGTAAATGGCAACTTCCTTGTATGTGATAACCATACAGTTTCTGAATATGCTTCATATCCATTCCGAGCTTCAGTTCGAGTCCTGAACTTGACCTTTTCCTGCACTCGAACTCCCCAAACACCCAACGTGTGTCATCTGACCGACCAATCACTGAACTGATGATCGAGCAGCTCCTCGCCAGTCACCCCGTGGGGGTGGTGTGTGTGTGTGTAAGGGCGACTCTGGGGTTGCGTTGTGTCGTGCTGATACACACTTTACTTTGGCCGAAGGCTGATGTCTCAAACAACATCCATCACATACGGCTTGGCCGGTATCCCTGTGGCTGTCTGACTCTGTGTGTGTGTGTGTGTGTGTGTGAGGAGCCTTGAGGCCATTGCTACTGAGCGTCTGACCTCTCCTGACCACCTCTGAGGATGTTTTCCCTCTTTTGGTGAAACAGTGAACAGCACCTCAACTTCATTTAAATCAGCACTTTTGAAGATGAATAATTTCACCCAATCAAAACAAATCCATATTTATTCACTTCATGTTAAGTGAGGTATCAATGCAGCACCAGTCACAACATTACTTTCTCCTCCAAAGCAGTCACCCTGTTGGAAACTGAGTCGATGATCAACCCCGGTCCACCTTAAGAGATTCTTGCATGCAGTTCTTCATTTTTGCCCGCTGGTGTCAGTGTTGCACCATGGATAAATCCTCTCCAGCCAGACACAGGAGCCAAGAGGAGGGTCTTGTTTTTAAGGTGGTTCATGAGGGTTAAGAAACTTATTCTGAGTAAGAAAACTACAGTTCTGAGTATGCACTGTGGAAGGATCACAAAGTGTGTTTTATAGCAGAATAAAAGATCATCCAGTCCCACATCTGTCCCTCCACCTGTGTGCTCACATTGCCTCCCTGCTGATGTTTGTTTTCACCTCTGTGTGTGCACGTCCTCTGCCGTCTGCTAGCGTCAGTGCTGGCTGGGTCTTGGTGCGGCATGTGGCGGCTGACACAGAGAAAGCAGCTTACAGCTCCTGGTCCCCGCTTGGTCCTGGCTGGGGCCGGGCGGGCGAGCGCCTGCCTGTGGGGGCCTCCCGGGCTGCCACCAACAGGGCTTTATCGGCCCCCGAGGATTAATGCGATTTCATCAGGCCTGCCTGCAGCCACACACACACACACACACACACACACACACACACATGCATGCATGGTATGTACACATGCTCAGTGAAAGTGCAAGTAGTGAAAAATGAATAAAAGATAAAGATTCTTTACACCAAACTGTCTCTCTCACAACCTGTGTAGCCAGAATTATGTCTATATGTTCATGTGTGTCAGTGTGAGTGTGTTTACCATGGGATGTCGCTGGAGCAAAGGTTGGCTGGAGGTGGTGGTGGGCTCTGTGTGGACTAATAGAAAGCCAAACAGCAACAGTTACTAAGGTCTTCTGTGTATGTATAGATGTCTGTGTGTGTGTGTGTGTGTGTGTGTGTGTGTGTGTGTGTGTGTGTGTGTGTGTGCGTGCAAGTGTTACAGGTCAAGACTTCACTGGGTTTGTAACTTCAGGTCAGCAGAAGAACATCAGACAGAGCTGACTCCCCCTCCCTTCTTCTCTGCACTTCTTTGCTCATCCTTTCCAAAGGCAACACTTTCTGAAGGGTTCATTGTGGTCACATGAAAACTTTGATGTTGAGTGACTAACAGGCAAAATTCATCATATGATACAATTGCACTATAGAGCATCAGTCTGTGACATTCAGTTCTTTTTAGGTCACATTTTCTGATTGTATCTATTTAAGTTTTGAACTGACCCATGGAATTAAGGAACTTACTCTCAAATAACACAATGCAATGTCCTTAGCTGGTAGCTGTTCTCTTATAGAGGTCAGAGGTCTTATGTTTCTTTTACTGATATTTATTTTGATGGCAGCTTGAAGCTTGTTTTGCATCTCACAATTGATGATTGTCAAAGTTCCTCCATAGCAACAGAGGACTTAATGAACTAATTGACTTTTTCAAAATTAGTGGACTGGCCCTTTAACGCTTTTTTTTTTTTTTTCCTATCCTGTTGCGTCAAATGTACATATTTGGTCATGCATTTTTCTCTTTCTCACATCAGATCAGTCCGGCTTGTCAGTGGGCCAGTGCTTCTCTCCCAAGTGAACCCTGGCGTGCTGAACGTGTAGCGTGAACGCAGACAGGCCTGAAAATCGGGGGATCGGCCAGGAAAGTTTGCATTGAATCAAACAGTGTTGACTGTTGTGTCTCATATTTCCCTGAATGTTTTATATTACATGCGTCGGGTCAGTAACATTGTGCTTTTACCTTGTTCAGAACAGCTAAATAATACTTGATGAATTGCGCCACAAATCAGGCCTCTAATCAGGCACTGACAGGTAGCTGGATCAACTAAATAGAAACGGTGTGCAAGCCCACTAAAATAATTATTTCGAGCAACATATTGACTGATGTTCAAACTCTTATTCCGACCTAATGAAAACATGAAGTAGGTCAGATCTGACAGAGGGTTTGAGCGTCCTACTCGCCTGCACACACACCCGTGTTCCTCCCTTTCACCCAAAATCTTTAACTCATTCTCTCCTTGACTTCAAGTTTACTTAAGCTTGATTTATGCCTGTGAGTGGTGCATGTCTAAACTGGCCTGTCTGTCAGCTGCCGAGGCTTCTCTTTCAGCCAACCTCCTTGAGCATTTTCGTGCCGGCCCTGCAGCCGACTCGCGGCCTGCGGTCGCAGCTGAGCATCACAAAGAAATACCTCGACTAGACAGTTATGGCCGCGTTCAAACCAGCTCTTACTGCTGTGATGCTTTGTCTTTATTCCTCAGGTAGAACATTTGTTACAACCATGTGGCAGAAGCAATAACACCTCGAGGGCTCGGGTTGTCTGTCTGCTATAGTTGTCTCTGTCTGTCAATATCTGTCTCTGTTTATGGACGTGTGTGTTAATGTATTTCGGTCTGTCTGTTTTTATGGCTTTCTGCGCGCCCGCACGAGCGTATGAGTGTGTGTGTCTGTGTATTTATGTCTGTGTCTGTGTTTGTGCCCGTCTGCGTGTTAATGTGTGTGTGTGTGTGCGGCTTTCGCTCTCAGGTGTGACCGTGCAGTTTGGCATTGTGTAGCACTCTCTACGTGTCTGGGCTCTCATGTCCATTTTGGCTCAGTGCTGTGAGAGCAGTTTGTCCACTGTAAACCATTAAAATGTAGATTTTCGTGACCACTATTTGAAAAATCAACTGCTATATTAAATCAACTTAAAACAGAACTTAACCCATAAACATCAGACATTTATATATGATAGTGGACATGAGCCTAGAAATCTCCATATTTGGTGCAAAGTGTAGCTTCTCTTATGTCCAAGCATGTTTATTAAACCTGTTTAAAGGAACAGCTCCACATTTTGGGAAGCACAATTATTCACTTCCTTGACAAGAGTTAGATAAGAACATCAATACCGCTCTCACATCTGCCCTTTCAATCTGAAGCTGGAGCTGGCAGCGGGTTATCTGGCTCAGGATAAAGTACCAGGACGCCCCACAAATCCAGCTTTACCTCAGAACTTAGTGATGCTGATAATTCTATTTGTCTAGATTTTGTGCCTCTACCACAATATAATGGAGGAGAAGAGGATTTATGACAGATGACACCTGATAAAAGACCTATATATCCGAAGCTCTAAAAAAAAAAATACAGTGCAGTCAAACAAATGTAAATAGAGTTTATTTGTCAGGCAGCAATGAATCCGACGTGTTTCTATTAATTCTTACTGAAAGATGAACACCTAATCTGTATTCGTGGTTTTGAGGGATTTCCTGCCTTTACCCCTTGTAATCAAACACAGTAATGAAACATCTTCTTCTTCTTTAATAGGCAATTACTTCAGTCGGGTGATAACAATCTAAATTCGGCTTCGAGGCCCTTGAGCGTTGCGACGAGACGCAGTCATTAGGAAGCGTTCCTCTGCTGAATGATCCATGAATGGAATGTCTCGACATTAGAAGTTTGTTAATTAGAGGCCGCTCCCAGTTTCATGCGTTCATCTTTAGCTTTGAATGTATAAGCTGACGGTATAACCGAGTTTGACTCTCTTCTGCACTGACGCCAAATTGAGCAGGGTTTTCTAAACCTTTTTGTTGTGCATGGAAAGTGGGTGGCTCTTCAGCCTGATTATAGGTGCAGCGGTGATGCAGCTAAGCGCTTAAGTGGCAGAATCGAATCGCGCTGCACGGCCTTTGTTAAACTCTCATAGTTTGGCTTTCATGCATTGTGGGTAATTGAAAAGAATTAAAGCTAACAGAGAGAAACAAAAACATGGCAATCTCCCTCTGCGTTTGCATCAAACGCTGGCGCATCAAACCAAATCATTTCCATTTTCCTGTTAACCAAACAGATCCAAACAGCTCGTTGTACATTGTAATCCTTATTTACAGAAATGTCATTATGTATTACATCTCCGAGCCAAATGTACACTCAGTCAGAGCAATCTATACAAAGTGTTTAAGAGCAGCTGATAAATAAACTGTCCTCTTCCCTCTCCATCTCCTCATCCCTCACCTTCGCACCACTTCGCCATCTTCTCCTCATTCGTTCCTAACATCTCGGGCCTGCACATGACAATAGCCTCGTTGTGACGGCGGGTGTGTGTCGGACCACACAAAGACTTCCAGGGCTGAAGAGAACGTGCGCATCCATCCTTTCCTCCGGACCTGCCCACATAATCATCGCTTAAATCACCGGGCTCTGACAGCTCGTCAACTCACAGCTTAGATAGAGGAAATACCTCAGGGGCTTACACATCCTTTAAGGTGTGCATACGTATCTATATGTGTGAGGGGGGGGGACAATAGGGGCATTAGGTACCTGTCTCACCGTGGCACTTGAGGGGAGAGTGGGCGTGGCACGACACTTACACACAGGCTCTATTGTGCATTGTTTTCACATGCATGGATGGACGGGAGGATCGGTGATGAATGGAGACGTTTTGGCAGCAAACACAGCGGCACATGTGGCGGCTCATTTCACAGAACTTGTGAAATGAGCGTGAAATCCAAAACTAACAACTAAGCAACAGCGGCATGAATAGAGGACGGCGTTTCTCACCGTTTTCACATGAAAAGCTTGGCTGAGGCTTAATGCATGTGAAATAACTTCTGTTGTGGTTTGGGGCAAATAGATGTTCGAGGGATGAATGGTCAGAGGTTTTAGCAGTGCTCAATGCAAGATGGGGTGCAGAGTAACAGAGTATAACATGGGTTTACATCAGTGACATGAACCATGCAGCAAACTGTTTGCTCTCCAAGTGAAGACAGTTTGTTTTCAGTTTGTGACTTATGTGTTTTTTGACCTCCTTTGGAGAAGAAGACTTGGATTTGGACTTGGGTGCATGAGCCCTTTTTTGCCGTTATCGTCTATCATGGGTCACTTTCATGTTATGCCGCATGCAGCTCTAATCTCATTGGTTGTATATTGAAAGATTACTGACAATCAAGGTCAAGGTGTCTTGACCAAACAGCCCAACCTCAAGGTCCACTCGCTTTTTCATACTACTTCCATGGTCAACAATGAACTCCACTGATGAAGACCATGCAATATGAACGAAAGCTCATAAGTGGATCTTTAGTTGGGATTGCAAAACGAGTGTTTCTGATCATGTTTTTCCTCTCTATAGTGCTCTCTCAGTGATGACACATTGTGTATTTATTCCTCTTTCTTGTGCACGTTTTCTTGCATTTCAATGATTCCACCGCTCTCACTCATCTCAACCATCAAGATTAGATAATAGTGTCAGTCAGTCTTCGTGCACAGGGCCCAGGTTTACGCCTCTACAGGTCTAAAATTGACTGAAATTGCTCAATCCAACAGTCGACTAAACCTCATGCCAGAATGGTGATGAATGACTTTGCATCCCATCCACGGGTCTACAATGGACCGAAGCTGGCTCGAGTTCTGCTTGCTCAAGCTCATTCTCTGCCCAAATTGGCCTGGGTTCCAAACAGCGAAACCTTGCCAAATCTGGCAGCTATATAGGACCGAAAGCTGGATCGTATTTGGTCCTCCAAAGCGTGGAGCTCATTGGAGAACTTCCCCACAGCGATCAATTTAAACATATCATTATTGTACAGTATAGGTGGAATGCGGCCTACTAAGAGGGCAACATTGAATTTCCTCATTTTCAAATGAGGTACGATAGTTTGAATAGGAAATGAAAGGTTGAATATATATTTATAGTGTGTGTGCATGTGCGTGTGTTTGCGCATGTCGGCGCTGAAGGCCGCGCAACCATAAATCATACGATACATTGCAATGTGTTAAAGCTGAAAAAACAATGGCTGGTCGTGCACCTATACTCAACTCACAAGGCAGAAAGACCTTTTTTAAAAAAAAGCTAAACCAGAACCTGCTTCCTGACTTCTGGATTAGACCTAATTAGAACCGTACCGCTATTCTAAAGCACATAACCAGTATTATTGTTTAAACTTGTAAAAATATCTTTAAAGGACGGGGCGAATTCCATTTCTGAGAAGGCGGCCGCAAAAGAAGCGCTTTAAAACTTTCAACATAACATGCAATTAACCTGCCAGCACGACACGGGCTTTTACAGGAGCTGAGTTTCTCCTTATATGGGCATGATGGCGACCAGCAACTGTTCCAGGCTTTGGGACGACATCACCCCAACCTCAGGACATCCACACTATATAAATCAGTGTGCATTTGCAGTAAATGTCGGGTTTACGCTGCATTTAAGTGCTCCTTGTAACATCCTACTTCCCCAGTAAAGAAGTCTCATATACCATTTTTGTAGTGTAGTGGATGCTAGTTTGTCTCAGAATACATTAAGTAAACCCCTGGAACATGCTTCATTTTTGGGAAAGACTGGAGAAAGAAATGCTGGGTTAGCTGAGTCAAAGGTCATGTGACGACTGACCTCTCAGATCAGAGACAGCATCATGTAAGAGGAGCCCGTTTATAGAGACTGTGCAGGTATGACTTGAGGCCCTCTTACATAATGTCTCCTTATGAGTGAGAACTTTCCCATTAAACCTTGGGTGTGTGCATGAGTCTAGACATTATATCTGTATGTCCCCATCAGCCAACATTTGAGCCCGTCCATCAGGCCTATCTGTTGGTCCCGTGCTCACTCAACCTGCTCAGCGCCGCAGCCCCCGATGGATCCTCTTTTTGTCCCAACTTCCCCTCTTTATCCTCCACTCCTCCTTAAACCTATCATCTTCCTGCTTTTATTCACTCCCAGTTTAGCTCAAGTGAAAGCTGCCATCCATGCATGTGTGCGAACAGGTTCTCATACAGATAAGGGATCTTAAACTAACAGAGGAGCCTGAGAGCAGGTAAAGCGAAAGAGGCCACTCTGGAGATGAACAGATTACATGTATTTACATATGCAGAGGTGCATGCATGCTTGCACAGATGTGATACGAGTAAGAAAGTGCTTCGCAGAGATATTTCCTATCTAGGTTTCCCATACAAAGAAATGTTATTGCTCCTATACTGACAAGGAAAAAGATGTTGATTAAAAAGAAGCTGAGAAGCAATCAAGTCATTTATAGTAATATGTGTTGACATTGTTACAAAAGTTACACTTTGCATGAAACAATTTCATTACAAATTTTTGTTACACTTCTGTTTCACAACCAAACAAGCTCACATGAAATTTGTGCTGTGGACCAATAGCATCAATAGCAATACCAATAGCAGCAATCATCTTGGCAGTTCTGACCTGTGAGAAGATGGAGCCAAGAGTCCAAAATAGAGACAGCTTCCTTAAGTTATTATCTCTGTCTCATTATCAACAGTGACGCTTTCCTGAATCTTTTCCGTTTTAATATAAAGTAGTAAATCTCACCACTGTGTACCATGGACCCACTGGAAGCTCCTATAGGAACAGCGGTTGCTGCTGTTTTTCCTGCCTGAGGCATCGTCAGTCTGCACATCATCTATCATATCATGTAAGCTGCCTGTCAAATGTCTGCGCACTTTTTTTGAACGTGCGTGCACTTTCTGGATCTGAAACTGCTGCTGGACTACACGCGCACACACACACACACACACACACACACACACACACACACACACATGCATACACAAGCCTGTTTTGTGAGTCATGATGCGGTGAAGAGGCTGTCGAGCGCGGCGTGTTATAGTGTCACATTGTGCGTTGAGACGCAGGTATAAAAGCCCTGAAGCCATGCTGAGTAAGGTAGAAAAACACACCAGAGGTACAGCTGATAGAGTGATCACTCACTGTGTGTGTGTGTGTGTGTTTGAGCATGTGGCGAAAGCTCTTGTCTCCTGTGTGTGTGTGTGAATGAATGCTTTAAGTGTTGATATATCAGCCTGATGATTACAGTGCAGTCAAGGTTAACATCAAACCGTGCTCTGCGTCAGCGCATGTGTGTGTCGCTTCGCCCGCCGCAGCCCGACACGGCGGGGAAATCCTCACTCGGAAGCCGTCAACAGGCCCGAGGCGGGTAAACATCCAGCAGATCTGTAATGACTACTGTCTTGTTTCCATACCAACCTGCTCTGTTTTGGTCACCACGTTGGCAGAAAGCTGTTCATTAAGCATCTTGCCCAGGGGCTGGAGCTTTGATAACAATATCTCTTTGTCTGGTTGTAGCATGAGGAGAACGGGCAAAGAGACAGAGCAACGACGAGTGTTAATAATAGACTGGGAGCACAATGGTGGTATTATCATTCCAGCGATGTGTGATTGTCTTGGGATCCTTTCCTTACCTCGAGGAAGGGAAAGCACCAGCAACCTTATATCGCAGTGTTTGGCTCATTTTTGGCTCCACGTCCCAGGTTCAAACTGTCAAACAGCGCGAGACGTTCACCGCTTCTGACAGGGCGAGATATTCAGGGGTGAGGCATCGGCAGGCGTTGATGTATTGGAGGAGAAGCTTTACATTTTCAGGTAGTGTATTGTGTTTCTTGGAGGCTTTGCAAGAATATGCACAGTGAAATATTTCACTTACACACAACTTAATATAAGAGCTTTTCCCTTTTCCCGCCCTCAGCTCGCCCATCCAAGCTGTTTTCTTAGCGTTGTTATGACATTAGAAGCGGAGTGTTTCTCGGGTCATTCAGCAACCCCTTAGTTCAGCTAAGATTTATGTGGCACGGCTTTACTGTACATGTTCTTCTTTATGCAACAGTGACGTCCTGCTTAAGGCTCATGAGCCTCTCGACTTGTCTGGGCAGACTTCAAAAGGAGGGCTTTGAAGTCGTTCTCCATATGGGATGCTGAGATGGATTGAAGTGAACTGGCTGCAATGGTTTCACATCAGCTCTTTGGCTTTTCAATACAGGTGTCTTTGTAGTTTGCGACGTCCTTCCTACGCAAACGCTGTCTTCTGGCTGTCAGCACCGCAGATGCCGTTGCTCTCTTTTTTGTATCTGTCTGCTCCAATAAGAACAGAAAAAAAAAATTTGTTTCTCGTTCCAGTGAAACTAATTATGAATTCGGACTTGGTGGTAGAAGCGTAGGAAATCAGAGAAGGACATGAACAATCAATGGGTCTGATCATTGTAGCTTATGAGTTATGAAGTGCTGTGAGATGTTTTGCCATGTGTAACTAGTTTTGTATTCTGTGCTTTCACTTTGGAAAAACAGGCAAAATGATATTAAAGTGAACATACTAAACATTTTTGAGTGGGCAACATCGTCCCATGCTGTAATGCGCAATGGATCCACAGGCTCACAGCTGGAAACAATTTCATAAACGGACAGTGGCGCAACATTTCCAGGAGCATCTCGGAAAACAACACCATTAAATCTCTGGAAACACATTTCGCTCTGAATTGCCAAATTGGAAGCTGGCAGTGGTGTTTGACGATCCTGACATCCACCGGTGCACATTTGATATTATTTACTGTCAGTGACAAAATGGTAAAATGCTTTTATTTCTTGTCATCATTCTCACTAATAAGAAGTTGTGAAAGCCTGACTAGTCTGCTACATTGATAAATCATTAAAACATTAGTGTGACAAAAATCTGACTCTGACTCAAATCTCCAATGTGTGTCAGACCGTGGCTTATTGGAGACTTATGGAGTCAGTTACTGGTCTTTAAGATGGTGCCACTCTTTAACTAACATCTCATTCACACATCACACATGTGCCAATACCAATTCCCATCAACCAGTGCAGTCCCTGATAATCCAAATTGCGCCGCGACAGCTTCGAATCTGTGTTAATTGATACGTGAGCCAACAACACTCCGTTAAAAAGAAGCCGAGGAGTCAATTCAGCTGCGTCTCCCTCGCCGCAAAACCACAAAATATAAGACACGGCTTTAATAAGAAGCATATGGAGGAGCGATATAAAGACTTTAACTGGCGTTTACACAGTTTCTCTCCTCGTTCATATGTACGCCACATCATAATCAAATCCCTGCTGAAAGTAACAATGCCTGTATCCAAATTCAACACTTGCTTACAAAGCACATGTTGACGCTGGCGCCAGAGTGGTGTGGGCCGCCGGGTATTACCAGCACCAGTCGCACACACACATACACACATGCTTTTCTTCACGCCTTAAAATGACATTCATTAGCACAAGTGATTGTTTTTTGTGAATTATGAGCTGTTATGTAACACGTCCGCGCCTGTTTGCGGGCCCCTTTGTGGCAAGCGACCAACCTGGAACACAACAATATGTGTTATATGTTACACATGCACATACACACAGAATCACACCATACCATCTGCATTTATTCACCACTCTTTTCATTGCGATTTTAAGGGGCTTCATATGAAATGAAAAGCCTCCAGTTAATCTACGCAGCGGCGCTGATTCTGATGTAAAACTGCAGCTGAGGCAGAATTTATTCAGGTGCCGCAGCTTCGTGTGGTCACTCTCTGTCACACGGGTCCGCAGGTGCAGCTGATCCCGGAGCAGCAGTCATTTCAGCCAGGAAATGATTTAAAGCCATGAAACTGGCCGTGGCGGAAGGCGGGATGGGATTGATATCTCACTCATGGTCTGACTCGGAGCATTCAGGAGTGTTTGATATTACAGGTGGACTGGGACACCCGGTGGAGTCATATGTCCACTTCTGACCCCGCGGGTCTGCCAAAGGTGGTGATGGTGAAATCCAGTGTGTGTGTGTGTGCGTGTGTGTGTGTGCGTGTGCGTGTGCGGTGGACGCTGAGTATATGAGGATCAAGTCCAGACAGAGACGTTTGCAGAGGAAAACTCGAGCCAGGCTTCGGGAAGACTTATCCAGCTGCTTGACAGCATCCTTTTAACTCTATGATTTCTACGTGTGTGTGCGTCTGTGTGTGTGTGCAGTGTGTGTGTGTGCATCCCCAGTTTAACATATCCATTAGGGTTGAATACCATGAATTGAGGTTCTGATATTTTCTGGCAGTTCTCATCAGATTTACTCAAGGTCAAGCAAATGGGGATTGATGACAGGTGTAGACCGGAAGGAAGGTGTGGTAGTGAGGAACCCAAGGAGTCAGGGTGGAGGAAAAATGAGGAAAAAAACCTTGTGGTTTCTGTAATGACAAAGAAGGAGGAGAGGGAGCGGAAAAAAGGGGTTCGGAGGAGGTATGTGAAACCTGAGCAAAAGGAAAGAGAATAGGGGGTTAGACAGGAAATTGGATAAGAATGAGGCACGGTCTTTGTTCCCCAAGTTAAAATAACTTCAGAAATGATACCACACAGCAAATACTTAAACCCTCCGCTGATTTCCCTCTGCTGTTATACTATATCAATGCTCATACATTACAATATAACCTGTAACGTTTGTGCAAGCCGGGGAACAGGAACACTGGGAATAGGACCTGAACTGAGAAGGAGCAGGCAAAAATCAAAAGTCCCAAAAAGCAGACGAGGTCCAGCAAAGATCCAAAAAAACACCGAGATGTAAAACTGCTGGAACGCTTGGCACGGGCTACAAAGACAAACTGAGTGAGGGGAACACACACTTGCTAGAAGTATTGTTGGCAATGTGTTTCTCCCACCTCAAAGATGAATTAATTAAACATTTTCAAACGGTGTAAAATCCTGTATTTCTTGGAAAACAGTGATACATTCCCTCATAGGAAAAAACGCTAAAAAAAAAAAAAAATCCTCCATTTATACTTTGCCCACTATTAATGCATAGGATTACACTGTATATTATATTCTGTGTGAGTGCTGAGAGACTTCAAAGTGAGAAATACGAGGTGTTGCAGACACGGTGAAGTGGTCCTTCTCTGCACTTACATGTTACATAAGGCTAAAACTGCCTTAGCCCCTCTCCAACTATCAATGACCCAGCAAGTTACGTAACGGCAGTGTGAGGACGTGTGTGCGTGGAGACGGAGGAGAGAGAGTGAAAAGAGAGAGAGAGAGAGAGAGAGAGAGAGAAACAGTATATTAGCCTCCAGAGGCAGAAGCACACAATGTTCAGTATTGACCTCCATGTGCGCCTCAGCGGCTTGATGTTTGTACCTCTTGGCCTCAGTGTCTCCCTCTGAACTCAGCGGCACACGCGGGGCTGGGTCGGCTTCCCGTTGGCCAGCATGGTGACAAAAGAGATCAAGTAGCATTTACAAAATTATGAAAATAATCAGCAGCAGGATTTTGATATACTTCACTCTATGTGTTTGCCAAACACCTGCTGAGAGGTTTAATGATCATTTGATGGTGTTGACATAATCAACATGAATACAAGTTAATCTACTATATGATTCAAGTTAGTGATCACAGAAAGACGTCTTCCTAACGTTTTTCCTAAGACGGATTCGTGATATAATTTACTCATTTACATGTTTTTTTCTGTTTGTTTTCAGACAGCTGAATGAGTAGGAAGCTGTAATTGAAAATGAACAATCACAGTGGACAATTAGAGGCGTCTGAAAGTTGTTTTCTTCTGTTTACTACCATGTAGGCCTCATCTCTCATTTGGCCGGCTCACGTCATCATTGTGCAAAATCTATGTTAACCCTCATATACACTCAAAGCTTGTGAGACTTTAAGACGTTAGATGCACTGTTTTGGAAAAGCTTTATTTTGGAGGGAGAGAAATGCTGTTTTAATGTGGATTGAGAGTTGAAATGAAAGAAACTCATTTACAAGTTTAATAATGTGGACATACTCACATGCATCCCACCGCTCAATGCAAGCTGCTGTGATGTGATTGGTTAAAAATGACATAACCCATTCCCTAGAAATTGCATTTATATAAACTACATATATGCTGTGTGGATTATGTTCAGTGGCAACATTTTTTTCCGCTGAAAGAATCGCTACATTTATGTAACACGCAGATTGTGGGGAGGTGGTCATGGATGGTGGGTGATAGTAAAATCAACACATGTGGTACACCAAAGGATGTGAAACAAAGATTTAGGAGCTGCTGCACAGACACGCACACACACGCACACAGTCTTTATTCTTAAATGTTTTTGTGTCAGGTACTTGACGAAATGCAACTTATTCTGAGGGCAAATGGCAAAAAGACAAATTGTGAGTCATCCATGGAAACAGTACAATGAAGGAGATCCCATCAATCAGCGGATTGAATGTCCGTGTTGTGACATTTCTTTTCATTCGGAGATAAAATCGGTCCTGCAGAGTGGGCGGGTTGGACAACACATGTCGCCTTTCTACCGCTCACCACCAGTGTGGCCATTCTGGTTTGACCTACATTTGGTGGTGCCTTTGTGTGCCTGTAAACACAGCTCACAGAACAAATCAGGTTTTGGGGTTTGGTCACATGGTGGAACGGTTTTCAGTTTATGTTTGCATTAGAGCGGTAAATTGTGCTTATGCTTCTCAGCCAGTGTGATTTGTAATTATGTGTGAGCACGTGCAGGGTGTATGTATCTTTGCAGATGCAGGTTGGGTGTGTGTGTTTGTGGGCACCAGGCACAGTATATTGCTCATATTTTTGTGTCAGAACCAGAAATGAACAAGGTCAATGAAATGATAAATGAGGAGTGAATTGTCATATACCATGTGGTCAGTTTCGATAGCCTGCAGTCGAGCCAGTCTTTCTAGAGCATTGTGGGTGAGAGAAATGCCGTGGTTTTACGACCAAGGTCATGGCCTGGGAAGCAAACCAAATCGCCAGTAGTAGAAAATGCAAATAACAAAAATATTTGGAGGAAAAAATAACTCCAACAAATGATTGGTTAAGCATCTCATAGGTATTGAAAGAAGGGAAAACTACACTTTTCTGTAATTTATTATTCTACAGTTACAGTAAATCACAATTTCCATTGTTGCTACAAGTGTAATATTTCATAGTAAGTCCCAAACTGAAAAGATGGCAAATCATGCAAAACAAGAAAAAAATTCCTTAAGCATTCTGAGCGTCTCCCTGAAACCTCCACGCATAAATCGTAGAGCTGCAATGATCAGCCAATTAATTTACTAGTCACTCAATAGAATAATGATTAAATGCTTAATTGAGAAAATGACAAGCACATTCAGCTCGTTCAGCAGATGCAGCTCACCTGGTCTGGCTGCAGGTTACAGAAGCTGGTGGCAGTCAGTTAATCAGTCTCTCCTCTGGCTTCCACCCTGTTTGATTGTTCCTCTTTAGTTATATAACTTATTTTTAGTTACGACTGCTGCATGCTCTCCTCTCCTTCGTCCAGCTGTGAGCCAGGTTGTGACAATATGTTTTTGCCTGTGAGCTCACCTACAGATTTACTGATATTTGAAGTGCAGGAGTAAAAACAGCTGAATTGCATTGTGTGCATGTGACAGTTTCTCTCAGCACAGCTCCTTCTGCCCCCCCCCTTTCAGCCCAACACACCAGAGAGTCTATACAGTGAAGATATGATTATGTATCTTGGCAGGAACAGTGTGCATACATCATTGTGTTTATGAGTGTATGTGCATGTGTGCATCACAGTGTGTCCTAGTTGGAGAACCAACTCATGGAACACTTGACATAAGATATATATCTTTTCCAGAGAAAAAGGAAACAAAGGCAGGCTCCAAATGATACACGGCTCCTCTGTGAGGCCTGCGAGAGCGCTTTCTGTCGAGTCCTCCTCTCCAGGTAAACCCAGCTGTGAACCCATGAGCTCCTCTGGACCCATTTCTTTCAATTTTACGGCCCTTTTAACGTGACAATAATCTCTTACAGCCAGGCTGTGGGCTATCTCCCAGCATGTGCTGACTCGATTTGAACCCATCTCTCCTCGTTCACTTTTTCACTCAATTTTTCTTTTGTCAAATAGGCAGAACTCTTCCTTCTGTCTTTATCTTTTCTTTATTCCTGAGTTGCCTTTTTTTGCTCCCTCCCACCCCTCCTTCCTATAGGAGCTGGCTCCTTCCCTCCCCCTTCCTCCCCCCCATCCAGGTAGGTCTTTGGTGCCAGACAGAGGAGCACAGTGTTCCTTTGTTGTTTCCAGGCCTTAAGTCTAGATAACAACCGCAGTCACTCTGGCTCACCGACACATCAGCAGCCTCATATCTGAGGCTTTACATTTCCATAATTGGGATGTGAGGGGCAAGTCCTCACAAAGGGAGGAGATATCTAAACTAAGAGATCCTTTTAGATATTGGACACATTGAAAAAGCTGTGGTATCCTGACTTTAAAAAACAGCTTTAACTCTGTGCTGTGGGAACAAATGGTGTATTTTGGGTGCAGTTCTACTTTTAATATTAACAGTTGTGATAGGATCTTTTCATCGGCCCCTGCACATGCTCACTTGGTGCGCTTCCATTCAGGATGGAGGGATGATACATTACCAGCTGCTCCCGCTCCAGCTGGCCCCTCCCCTCCGCGATGGTTGCCCACTGCCACAACTGGAGCCCATCACTGGGGCGGGCAGACAGCCAGCCTGCCAGATGTGAGGCCTTCTCCACGCTCTGTAATCCAAGCAGAAACACAACAGTTCACGTACACACACACACACACACACACACACACACACACACACACACACACACACACACAGATGAAATGCACATATAGCACCACTTATCATGAACTATTCATTTATGTATGACTTTGCACACTCCTTCCGGAAAATACTGAAGAACACGAGACGCAGCTTGAGAGATTTCATGCAGGCCTCTCCGTTTTCCATCCAAACCCATGAGTGACCTTGTAGTGGCCACAGATTCCCCCTGTGGAAAGCAGTCTCCTTCAGGACCCTGCTATTAGCGGCTTTGCGGGGCAGAGTGGCGACATGTTAATGGCACACAGACACAGAAGAAGCTACAGGCCCGTGCACCCTCCGGCACCGAGAACACAGCTGACTGCAGGGAACGTGGACTCTTAAAGATATAAGCCGACAGCAACCGCCGAGGGATGGTTTGGATTTGCGTTGGCACCGAGAGAAATATTTCATACTGTTTTTACAAGAAACTACGTATGTGGAGGGCTTGGACATCCAGAGAACATGCCCACATTATTTGCTAGACATAAATAAGGAACATCGCTTATTTATGCATCTTTCCCAAAATGTCAAACTCCTTTAACCGGAAATGTGTTCATAGTTTTGCAGGTTAATTATTGTTTCAATTTTATATTCATGTTTCAGTTTCTCCTTTGAGTGAAGATGACACTGGTGTTATTTTCACAAAATTGCACGAGAAGATCAAAACCAACCATGTGTTAATGTCTCTCAGTACTTTCCAGCTCTGACTGCGACACAGCCAATTTGTTCCAACTGAAGACGTAAATCTTTAAAAATAGGTCACAAATATATAGTTTCTTTTTTTTTTTTTAGAAAAGACTTTCCTAAAAACCTGGGGAAAGTAGTTTTTAGGAAATGTTACTCACAGGAGTAAATAGCACATTTGTTCTGTGGCACTACTTTCAGCTGCGGATGAATACATATTTGCTGTTGGCAGGATGGTGTTTGTGGGATTGACTTAAAATAAACTGCAATGTGTGTGTGTGTGTGTGTGTGTTCCTGGTGATGAAGGAACATGTCACTGAGTGCAGCAGTGTGTGTTGTGTGTTCACCAGCCTCATTCCTTCATATCTGTCTGAAGAACTGTAGTGAGTGAGTATAGTATTGCAAGGCTCTCGTGAACTACTTTAGCAGTAACACAGTAATAATGTCTATGGCACTCAAGGTCATTCTACTAAAACTGTAACTAATAAAACAGATTTGGGGTTATTGGATAAACTTCCTGAGGTAGTGTCATCAAGCTAATATGTCACCATTTCCGACAATTCAAGTGCACTTTACCAAGTCCTGACTTTTAAAGCTGCAGTCGGCTAAACCTTCAGCCTCTCTCTCTGCTGCCTTGTATCATTCACCCAGGCCCCTCCCACTGAACACACAAGTTTGAATGACAGCAGAAGGAGTCGGGTGTCCTCGTGCGTTGTGGTGCCCGCTCTCCGCAGCGTGAGCCAAAACCCCGGTCCCTCTCGCCGTGACTCATTTTCTCAAAGACGCCCCTCCAGCACTTGATGGCCCGGCGCCCTGGCCTTCAGAGGCAGCTCTGACGCAGCACCATTTTTCCCCCATTGCTTGTCATCATGCCTCTTTTGCCACTTGTCAGTACGCGTGCCATGACATCAAATCAGGATGTGTCTTGTACAACACTGTGTGATGTTGTAATCAAAGCAGGTAGTGGAACTGTAAGTTGCAAGATTTCTGATGGATTTCCCACCATTTAATCAGGCTTTCACCATCTTGCATTTGTAGGACAGCCAATAGGAATCCTCTCGGAAATGACCTGCGATTGGCCAGAGTCTCTCGTCGTGGGCTAGGTTTCATAAAGCCTGAAAACGGAGCCAAGACGAGGTGCAGAAGTCTGGTTTCCTCTCAGACAACTGGAATTACAATATGATGAAAGGTTATTATGGAATTTGTGCCCAACAATGCCAAAACAGTTACAGCCTACTTGAGGTTTAAGTTGAAATATGTGAAGAACTCTTAAGTTAGTAATAAAAAAATAGTAACCTATTCGATCAATAGCTTTTCTATTGTAACGAAGCAAACGCCATGATAATGTTATTTCACAGGGGTTAAAGGTCACAATGATGTGGCCAAAGGGTAATCCATCTGGATTACTTCCCTGTAAACATAAGGGTTAATGGGTTAGTGGCCATGCATGCATAGCCACACATACACACACACACACTCACTATGGTCAATGGGGCACTGCATCTCAAGCTCTGAAAACATGATAAGACAAGCACTGCTGCCCAATGATCCATTTATGACTGTCCAGGTCAAGAATGAGAACAGCCCTCACCAAACCGTGTCATTGCTTCATGGCACCAGAGACAGTTCAAAGAGAGAGTTTTGAAGATCTAAAGTGGGTACCATCAGATAAGCCTGTCAATGAGGCTTATCTGAAGTTGCATCTGGCAAAAAGCCAGCAGGACTAAAATAAGACACAGAGGAGACAGCCTTTTAAAAGCTGTCTCGACAAGCTGTGCCCTCACATTTGAATCACTGTAATCCTTCTCCCTGATCTGAGGGAAATATTTCCAATCAACACAAACATGCTTTTCATATAAAAGGAAAATTACAGGATATCGACAGTCGGAACAATGGAAAACCCTCAACCTACACGCCCTCCGTGACCTTCTGCAAAAACCTCATCCACCTACCGTTAAACCTCTCCCATTTACCTCATTTTCCAGAGATCCTTGTGTTCGGTCACAGGCCATGAGCGACAAAACGTAAACAGAGCTGTCCGTGATGAGTCACAGGGCGCTTCATTGTCGCAGCAGCTTGCCAACGTAGCAGCAGCTACCCATGAAGATAGCCAAGAAGCAATGAGGGGAAACATAGCAGCAATTGCGCGATCACAAATTCTCTCCAATTGATTTGTCGGCATTAACTACTGCACAGTGTGTTGTGCTACAAGCATTTAGGGGCTGAGGTAAATTACTGTAATATATTGATTTAGTCATTGAATATGTTTATTCAAACACTGAATGTATGTCTGGAAAGCCAACTTTAACAGTGCACAGGCTGTATACTCTTTGACTGTTTGTCCAGGGAAAGTTGGCTTAACTCTTGACACCATGATTAAATATTTGCTTAAAGTTGAAAGAATTAGTCAAGTCACTGCTTGAAAGTCAATTACACAGATGATAAAATATTATATGCATTTGAAACATGTTCCATACTGTAGGTGTATCCCGCTCTGGGTGGCCTGTAGCTCCAGTATCACTCTCCATTAGAGACAAGTCCACTGGTATTGCAAGTGCTTTGCTAGACTGACATCAAAGGCTTCCATAAGTCAGCTGGTGTTTGGCTCGCCGCTCATCAGGCCGTCACAGGCCGAGCTTGAACTTCAGAAGCTCTGGCCCCGGTCCTCGCATAGAAAGCAATGATGTCAAGATTTCTGGCCCCGCTCGCAACATCACACCACTTTGAGGCTTGAGAGGAGCTAAAAGCTCTGCTGAAGTTTTGGAGACGGAGGTGTGATCATAAATCAGAATTCCCTCACACTCTCTCGCTCCCTGCTCACTCCTGCCTCCTTTCTCTCTCCTCCACTCTCTCGGCCTCTCCCGGCCAGAGACGGCACATTTTAAACCCATTAGCGGCGGGCCTGCCAGCTGTACATCAGCAGAAAACCATAAATTGTTTTATTGGATGAAGTTTCTGCAAAGTGATGAGCTCAGCGTTACCGATTCCCGGTATACCCCTTGCTCATTGTGTGTGCAAGAGCGTGTGTCTTGTCAAATATTCAAGAAAATATAATGGTGATTTCCAAGGCTTTTTGATGTTTGCACAATGTCCCTTGTGCATTTGTCACGCCTTTCTCCAAATCTGTGTCAGTAGGCTAGGAGCTTTATAGCATTTAAATAGGTATGTCTATACAAATATTTGATCTCTCATTTATGAGTTTGCAAGAGGCTGTCAGTTATTTCTCCAGACATGTGACTAGTAAGCATGAATATCACCAGTAAATGTTTGTTTGTGAATGATCTTCTGGGCCAAAATTGCTGATTTATAGCATCTCAGCTGTGTCTCTGTCTTTATCTCTGCTCGAAGAAGGAGCAGCTTGTGTGAAGTTGTTGACATTCATACCCATCTCCGACCCCTCCACGCCCCCCCTCCCCGCTCTCACCAGCCCCTCTAAGTCACACAGTTGTGTCCAATGCAAACACTGCGGGCCCCCTTGGACCGTGTTGCCAGGGGAACCAAGACCACAACCAGGTATACCCACCGTCCCCCTGCTGCCCGTCAGTCCGCGGCCCCTCGCGGTGAGTCAGGCGCTCCGTAAACGATGCCTCCTGGAGGTCACCGTATGAACATGTTAACCTACTGCAATGAAGATGGGGGTCAAGGTTTTACACACTGATGCTCAGGGGAGAATGTGCCAGGTCACACTGAGGGATTTTGGGGGCTTTGGTTGGTGGCCATCCTCCTACACATGGGTTCATGGCATGTGTTGGTGTTTTCCCTGGTTGCCTTGGAAATGGGATTCCTTAAAGATGGGAAAGCCCCAGACCTTCACCTACCACCTCACCCCCCTCCTGCCCTCCACCCCCACAATATACACACCACGCGTCCACTCCGCTGTGGAATAACATTTTGGTGCGTCAGCAGGATTGCGGGCTCCAGGGAGGAATGTTGTCTCGGAGGACAGGTGCGTCACACCTGCATGGCCTGCAGTGTGTACGGGAAATATTCATTCCATTTCCCTTTTTTCCCCCCGCTGCAGACCCTACAATCACTGGTGAGTGGCCACTTTCCGTTATAAGAGGCCCTACATGAAAGCCAGCGAGGGCAGTGGGTGTGAAGTGGAATATAAAATTAATGTTGTCATTAGCGGACTGTGTATGCCATTCATGACTGTGGAAGAATATACAGAGAGAGACGGAAAAGTTTACAATTAATTATGGCCAATATGGCAGAACTAAATGATCACATTTAAACCGTTACATATAATGGGTGCTTTAGAGTGAGACTATATAACTTTTGAAAGCGGAAATAACACATTTTTACTTTTAAAAGTTCAACTTACAAGCAATGAAAACTTACTCAATTGAATATTGTCCTATTTTGTTCTGGTGTGACCATTAGTTTATTGTTTGCTCGTGTTAATTGGATATTGCTGTGACATCACTGAGTCACTTTGCTGCCTTTATGACTCATTTTAAGAAGATGCTGTTTCTTCATCGCTCTTCAGCAAAAGTTACAAACGATCTCTTTAATGATCAGTTTCTAACTTGCGCAACAAAGGGCAGATAAAGGAATTTCTTTCATGGCTGTTGTAACCATGGCAACTCGCATTACAGTGTGTGTGGCCATCAACCCGCCCGTTACCAAAGAAAACTATCAGCTCTGATCAGATTACCCAACTTCCATGTAATTTATTTCCTCGTGGAACTGTGAATATGTATCTGTGATTGGTGACGTTAATGGCAGCCAATCGAAGCTTCCTCTTTATCAGTTTGACATTCAAAAGAAAAGACTGAGTCACCATTTGTAAGAAAAACAATGAACTGTGGGTGAAACTTTCATTTATTTTCTTTCTACTTTCCAGCTTTTTGTTCATGTGCAAAATGAAAGAAAAAGCCTGAGAACTAATGCCCGTTGAGGTAATTCACAAGTCTCCATATCTGGCTTTTAAAGGGACCTTGATAGAGCTTAATGTTTTTATGATTTACATTATGATATTGAAGAATGTGAACTGGATGGCACATGCAATCCTTCGCTCTTACATGGACTTTCGCTTACGTCCAATTAAGGCTTTACATCTGGACTGGTGACAACTGTCTGACCTCCCATCTCCTGGAGTTCGCATCATTTCAAATAAGCGGGTGGGTGAAGGTGAAGGTGTGCGCTGGGACGGGACTTCTGCCATTCGGGGGCCAGATTTGAGCCTGTTGCACCGCTTATCCTTCCAGAACTCCATCCAAGAAATACAAACTAAGCTGCACTTAAGAGACTTCACATAACACATTATTCTTACCCCGAGATGACGTCTATTTCGAGGCGAATTCATGAAATATGAATACTATGGGAGCTTTAAATCTGCACCTAAATGGCTGCTGAGGAATTCTCTTTTAGTGTTATAGCTGAAGCGTGTAACTATAAATCAGTTCTCCTTATTATTTTGCTACAATTTAATCATTTAATTAAATAACCAGCAATAACCATCTTAATGGCCTCTTGAAAGAGTATGTCTATAAAGCAGAGCTCCTATAATCGTATTCCTCTGGACGCTTTAAAAGGCAGTGGGTGCAGCATGAGGTGAACCCGTCCTTTTAGGGCATGCAAATATAGATGTTCAAGATGTTCCTGTATTTGTGCCGGGATGGATGGATGCATACAGAGAAAGAGAGAGAGAGAGAGCAGGGGGTAATGAATCAGCTGAGGGTTTATGAGAAGCATACGTACAGTCTGGAGCAAAGCAGTTTTTCATTTAGGAGGCAGAAAGTGACTCCGATCTGCTCCCCTTCAATAACCGATTACATCTCCCTCCAGTCCACAAACAGTACATGTGTAGCCCCTCTGAATTTCATAATCTACCCTCACACACACACATACACCAGTCGCTCCTCTGACATGGATGCACTGTTGGCCGGAGGATGGTGGAGGGGGGATGCCTGGGAGTGATGCAGAACCAGAACAAGATCAAGCTGTACTCATACTTTTCAATAAAGCAAAGAGGAAATAAAAGAGGGATAACAAAGGGGGAGGGGACATAGGCTAAATAAAGAAGTGTAAAGAGTGTTTCGAGACAGAGGAGAGTAGAAAAAAAGCATACGTAGAAGGAGACGAAGGGCATGTGGTGTTGAGCAAAAGCTGACCGGAGCACAGGCGCATCACATGTCCGAGAACACGCCTGAAACACGGGAACTCGAACTCATCCAAGACGTAACAACCCGGCGGACGTCAAGCCCGCAGCGCCAAAACACACTGACACATGAACACAACCACATGTTGGACTCAGACGGGGGGGTGGGGGCGGGGGGGAACAACGTCCCGCTCGCCACGAGATATGCAGCCGGGGCGGCTGACTGGGGTCAGGTAACCGAGGGCCGACCGCAGCTTTCATGTCTGATTTGTCACACGGTTACTCATAATCTCAGATGCATGTAAATGATTACGCCGCAATTGTGAGACATTAAGTGACGTCAGAGGAGTAATTTGGTGACGTGGAGACGCGAGTCAGTCAGAGCTTGATGGCAAACTGCTGGGAAAAGGCAGACGGATTCATAATGGTGTTTTCTTTCCTCTGGGCTATTGAGGCTGATGCTAATTAAAACAAGGAGTTTCCTGTTTTTGAGGGAAAGAATTAAGGTTGAAGACATAATCTTTTCATGTTGTTGTTTGTGCATCTTTTGCTGATTGTGCAAGCCAGAGAATCATCAGAGAAATAACCCCAATGCCTTCGCATTCATTCACATGGCTGACAGCTAAGCGGCCGCAAGAGCACACAACACAATGAGTAACACAAAGATGAGAACATCAAGTGATCATCTCCGCACAAGATGTGCCAAATAACTCTCAAACAATGCCCCGAGAGCACAAACACACACATTAAAACACATCCCCAGATGAGCGTGTGCCAGCGAGGCCTCATCCCACTCTGTCTTCCTGCTGTCAGTGCTTTTTAAAGGAGCTCAGCGCCCCTAACTGTCAATGGTGCGTTAAACGAGAACCGCTATCAGGGTTAAATCTGAAGCTGAAATGGAGTGGAAAAGAGTCCTTGTGATCCAAGGGGGGGTGGGGGTGGGGGGGAGTACGAACGACAGGAAGGGGAGGAAATACTTCTCCGAATCTGAACAGAAGACAGTCAAATGTTTTCTTTTTACTGTCCTCGTGCTTCTAATTATCAAATATGACTCGGGTTGCTGAAGGGTCATGAGCATAAATATGTATGTATTTATCATAGAATCAAAATAGACTTTTAGCATTGTGATCACATTCTGAGTAATTTCAATATCTACAGTTAGTTCTGCTTCTGGAAAAACAGTGACTGTAATAATAAATTCACTGTACATTTTATTAATCAAGTGCTTTTCTAGAAGGTTTACAAGACATTAAAGCTGCTATGATCAATTATAACAATAGGTCACATGACTTCATGTATGTGAAAGGGGTTTTTATTAGTGATCACCCAGCAGGTAATTAGCATCCAACATGGTAGTTCTGCTCAGCTCTACAGAGTCTTTCCTAAGTAGCCAATAAATCAGTTACTGCAGGTTTATGTAAAAAAAAAAAAAAAGTTTTTAAGTTTTAAAACTGAGAGCTTTGAGGGAGTGGTTGTAGTAAATAGAAGCTACATTGGTTTTCATTTGTCTCTCTGCACTCATAAAGACTTATGCAATACGTTTATCCCACACTGTATGTTTGCACTATTTGTTTATGGAGCTACAGGTCGATTAACCTCTTAATAATGGCGGCAGGATTTAGCCATGGCTCCGGCCTGTGAAGCTCTGATTTGCCCCTTGTCATACCCCTCTGTATTTATTTATAGTGGAGCGTGCCTAATCTAGCATGAAGTCTTAATCCAGATGTAGGATTATGTGGGGGGAAACGTGTCGTAATTCTCACAATCTCTGCTTCCATCTCAAGGCAAACATTAGCGCGGGCCGTTCAGTTTTTCTCTCAGATCATGGTTCTGCGCACGGAGAGCTGCAGAGAACGGGAGCGGCCGCCACGGGTCACCGCTCAGGTAACATGGCAGCAATGGAGGCCGGAGCTGAAGGACAAATACCTGAAGTTTGAGTTACGCCGTGAGTGAGGAAGTGATACCATGTGTGTATGCGTGCGTGGGTGTGAGATGTGTGTTAGTTGTTAAAAAGTATTAACAGCGGGGATTTACTTGTGATTGAAGTGAATCCTGAATGTGATTCTGATTAAGTTGCGTGTTATGAGACGGGGCCGCAGCTCCTGCTCTGTGATGTAACAGAGGTTTAAAGTGCAAACGCAGAGAGCTGTTAAAGGACAAACCTTGTTACCAAAATGATCTTTGTCTCTGATAGATAGTGTGCAGTGTGTGTGTGTATAGCATATAATTTAATAATAGTGTTATTATGAGAGCAAGAAAATTAGATGTTGTAGCATCGCTGAAGGTTCCAGAACACTTCAACACGAATACAAATTTGGCATGTTCTCAAAGGAAGCATATGTTTCCTCCATCCTGGATACATAGTTATTATATTGTAGCCTACACAAAAAATACCAAGACTCTGGGTATATAATGACTTTTGTTAGAGAAACCACAAACCATGCTGTATAATTAACCGATGGGGTTCAGACTTTAATCATTCACCTCCTGTGAGTGATTCACAATCCAAAACAGCTCAACCGACACCTCTGGCGCTTTTTGGAGCTCCATCACCTCTTTGTCGTTTTATTTTGCTTTTTTTTTTTTTTTTTTTTTGTCTGAACTATGAAGGAGCACAGTGTTAAAACTAATTCTTACTGGAGGCTAGATTACACTGCAGCAATTGAACCCCGACCCGCCATCTTGTCTTTGAGAAGAGACCAACTTAGTTTGTGATGTTATGTAGATTTAAGTGTGGCTCTTCAGTGAGTTGTGGAAACTAGCTTCAAACATTCATTCAAATACATCAGACTGACTGTGACGACCCTCTGAGCAGGCCCGTCCCTGCAGGTGCAGGAGTCAGCTGGTTAAGCAGATGCGGCTCACCTGGTCTGGCTGCAGGATGTATGAGCTGGTGGCAGTCAGTTAATCAGTTTCTCCTCTGGCTTCCACCCTGTTTGGTTTTGTTGCAATTTGTTTGTCTTTGCCTTCAGTTCCTCTTCAGTTCTGTAAAATGAACTTATTCTTAGTTACAAATGCTGTGTGTTCTCCCTTCCTTTGTCCATGAGGTTGTGACATGTCATTGTTAATGGTTTTCTTATTTTGGCCACTTTAAGTCAGATGTGTTTATTGGTTCAGTCCATATGAATCCAGTGAATCAAAGGTTACTACAGAAGGTCAGTGGCTCAAGGTCAGCGCCATAACCCCCATGCCACTGTCATGGCGGGTGGTCTAGGACTCAAGCGCATCACACAAACCTACTGCTTAGAATAGTCTTCAATGAAAATAAACAAAGTATAAACAAAACTCACGGCAAGGTTTGACAAAATCCAAACAGAAAACGTCAGGTACAGGCAAGACATGGACATGAACATGAAGAGTAGCGTGGTCATGAAACGTAACCGTGGAATGACGATCCGGCAATCGAAAACAACTGACCTAAATAGTGTCGTGGTGGTGATTAGCATAAACAGAAAACACAGGTGACAAGATGAGGTGGGTGTGGCTGGTAGGTGACATGAATCAGAGACAAGACACTGGACATAGAAATATGACAGACAGAACAGAAACCAAAACACAGAACTAGAACAGACAGAACTAAGCATTACATATGACAAGGCTACAAGACTACAACATGACAGGACTGAACTGAAAGAACTAAGACAAAACACAGGCAAAAACTAAGACAGAAAACTAAGACAAATCCAAGACAGAAAACTAAGGCACAAATCTAACACAGAACATAGCAAGACAAAAACAAGACATGAACAGGACTGTGGCAGAAACGAGACTATGGCAAAATGGAGACTAAACTGAGAAGAAAGACAGAACTATGGCCAGCATGAATCTAACAGTGAAAACATAGGTTGAACAAAAATGACGTCTAAACCAAGACCTGGGTGCAAAACTGTGACAGCCACCAGGCCACCAGAGGTTCCTATAGACCTTTTTCCACAGCAGACACTTTGTCACTTGTCATTTATGTTGCCATTGCATCTTGGTTGAAGTGGCTGATTTGAATTGAATTTGAAATTGGGTGGTCTGGCATCTCCACACTATCCCAAGAATGAAGCCTGAGAAGTGACGTGTCTGAGTGAAAATTAGGGAAATCTGAAAAAGGCATTTGACCTTTGCGTTTGGCCTGTTCACCTTGAGAACAGCTGTAAACCTTCTGCTCTTCGTCGACACGTCTTGCGTCATCTGCATTATCTGAAATGAGTGCATACGTTCTAGACTGGTAATTCACTGATTGGCTTAGAAAAACAGAGAGCCAAGGCACGCACGGGAACACACACACTTAAAGTAATGATTATAAGAGCTGAGGTGGTTAATGCCAAAATAAACAAATCAAACATCCCACCGCAGCCAACACTGGGGTAGACCTAAAGGAAATGTGACACAGATTCAGCCACACAGCCCATAAAGATAAGGGGGCACAGTCGAGCCAAAACTGACGGGCAGCGAGTGTGAGTCATCGACGCACGTCTTCCAGTGACGTCCGTTTTATGTCACTTGGTCTGCTGTCGACAGAAAAGTTGAAATGTGTCTTTGGTTTGGTGGAGGATCGAGGTCGTCATTGTGTGGTCTACGACTGGAAAAATGATCCAAAGCCATTGTGAGTTCAACTTCCTTTGAATAGAGGCTGTGAGAAATATTAACCCTAAGAGATTTTTGCAGTCTTTCTCTTTCACTTTTATTTTGCTCTGCTGTCAAATTAAATGACTGTGAGATGAAGACTGAGATAACATTTTTCTTGTGAACAGCCCCTTATTTCATTCTTGAATTCCACATTGTGTAAGACCAACAAGAAAGTCTCTTTTCAGACCTGTACAAACCTTTCAAACAAACAAAAAGATGCCAATGATTATGGCATCACGTCTTTTTACAATCATCTCTTGTTTTTCGCTTTATCTGATGAACCTGTGTGAAATATCAGTTTGTCCCAGCTTGTACCAAATCAACACATTTCATACTTCTTACTTCATCATCACTTCCCGATTCTACCCGTCCGTTCCCATCCTCTTTGATTCGCTGAGGGGCATTTGACAGCAGGTCGACAGGGTCGGCTTCAGATGTGGTCGAGGTGGCGCGGAGGGTCGTGATGATGTCCGTATAGACTTCCCAGCACTCGAGGAGGCGGTGTGGCGCCGCGTTAAAAGTGCTCGCTTGTTGGTGTGGAATGTTTGGCGGGCGAGGTGAGTCCGTTTGAAGTGTGTGCGCGCATGTGTGTGTGTGTGTGTGTGTGAGCGTGCATTTCACTCGAGTAAAAATAGCCGTCGCAGTCCAGGTGGGCGTGTCTGTTTGACACCACGGTGACCTGGGTTATGCGCACACTGGCCAGACATACCAACCCTGCGGCCAGGTGGGGTGCACCAGCCAGCTCGCAGGAGGGATCATGGGAAACGGTTTAGATACAGATGGCACATCCAGGGCATGGCTACCTGCTGGAGACGCTTATCAGTCTCACCCACATCTGTTCGTATCACACAGGGGAGTCTCAGCTTTTTATCTTTAGACGGCCAAGTCAGCCAAATGCATAAAATTCAACTTGGCTATTCCAGGCTAGTAAACATACCTTTACCCTCATTTTTTTCTAAACACATTTTATTATTTAACCTTCTTACGGATTCTTTATCACTGTTTACTTTTGTTTTTAATCTTTGGTCAAGTATATTTAAGTTAATAATATAATATGAGGCACTTTGACCTATGCATGTGTTATCATTATTATTACATTTATAAGTAATGAATTTAAATATGTGGAAATAGCCACATAGTGCACAAATGCTATATGTTGCATGTGTATGCCAATGCGCATATCTGTATACATATGTACAGGATGGAAAAATTCATGCAGATGTATTTTGTCATATCTCATTGTAACTCACCATGTTTCTCATTGATCATACCACATATATGTACACATTTATAGTCGCTATCACTGGAATGCTTTATCTTTGATGTAATTTCGTGTATATGCTGTGTATTATTAATACTTATACAGACAGTATTTACCTGTATCTTTCAATCAATTCATGCATATGGTGTATGGTTTTGCCAGGTGTATAATATATATAGTTTTGAATTTCATTTCTTCTTTCTATTTTTTTATTTTCATAGTTCTCCTACCTCATATGTGTATTTCCATAAGATTTTTTAAAAACATTTTTATCTTATCTCTAGAATTAGGAATGACTGACAAGCCTGTGCTCAGGTATGCAAGGTTGCACACAGGTACTATAAACTTCGAAGGAATCCAACCAATCGCTGTGCAGATGGGAGCGGCGAGGGGCTGATGGGAGAGGAGCAGCAGTGTTAGGCAAACAGTAGCCTGGTATCCAGGTAACGCCGGAGGAAAAGGGTCAACGGGGACTGTGAGGCCCTGCTGTTAAAGGATGATTTCAAGTGGGACCCCCTTGTTGAAGAAGGACAGCTACCATGGGTTGAATCCTCACTTATCCCACACATTATATTCCCACATACTTCATGCACTCACCTCCGCATAAACATGCCCGAACATGTGCACCGACACAAGCGCACGTGCAAGCTCCGCTGACACAAATATGCATGTCTCAATACCACAAAACCCCTCGAGTCATATCTAGGTGCCTCGTTGAAAATAAACACCGCGGGGCCGCTCATCTGGCGGATTCGGATTTACCTTGGACGGCAGCCGTTTGAGCGGCGCCAACTTTCGCACTTTGTCATGAGAATCGTCAACACGGCTCAAAAAGAATACAAGAAGCAGCATTCTCTGTCTGCCTCTTTCTTGTGTGTTTGTGTCAGAGAGTGTGAACAGTCGAGCGCTGGTCAATGCACAGCAGTTTCTGGGAAGGGGTGGACCTGGAGTGTAGGCTTTGTATGTTTAGTATAGATACACAGCTACAGGCCAACTCACTGTGCAAGCATAGACACATGGATACACAGACACTGACACAGACTCTGTGTATTATGGTTTTGTCCTCCTTGTGGGATTTGCTGAAAATATTTCAGTCTGGACGAAAGTGATCAACAGAGAGAAGGCCTCCGTGATTTTAATTCCAATGTGTAACTATGCTCGTTCATGTGCTGTTGTGCACGCACATACCGACACAGCCATGTACACACACATTCAGGCAGAAGCTCAGAGAGAGATCAGGATAAGGAGGAACCTTATCACTGTCTGTTAAGTAACTCTGACATTTCACAGAGCTTCACCTGGTGCAATGACATCACAGCCGTGCTCTGTGTCCATCTGTGTATACAACCCGTCTAGGGTCAAGAGGTCAAACAGGACTTCCTAGCTTCACCGCTAAGTACCATGTGGCCCAGTCGCCAAAAAACAGTTCCAGTTTGTTTAGGTCAAGGGTTAGAGGTCAAACATCTTGATTACATCATCTTAGACAGATTCCCAAAACACACACACATACGCACACACGCAAAACATTTAGCAGGTCTCCATGGTAACAGTGTACCCGTGCACACAGCACACAATCACACATACTTTCCAAGTACCTTGTTAAAGCTGCAGTGCTACCCCACACCGCCAACGCCAGCGCAGCGCGCTCCGAAAACAATGAGGAGGGGAAGGGGCCCGTCTCCATGTGAGCCCATGGCAACGCCAGCATTTGTCCGCTAAGCACAGCAAAACATTCAGCCGAGATTCCTGCCACATTCCTCCTGCCAATCAAAGAGGGGAGAGATGGAGAAGTGACAGGAAGAGGGAAGAAATATCTCCACTGGTTCATGTTCGATGTGTTTGGCCTTTCATAGATTTTACTGACTTTTTTACTTTTTTACTGTAATGTCAGCAAAATCCAGCGTCACTCAACCTACTACCTATTGCACCTCCGGGAACTGATCAAGTGTCGTTTAATCTACACCTTGAAAGCCTCAATCCCAAAACCTTGTTCCAAGATCTTCCTTCTCATCTCCTGAGCACCTTTCCACCTTCATATCTCCAACCTGAAGCCCCTCCCTTCATACCTCAAGGTCATTTTTCAGCCTGTGATGAAAGCATGTCCTGTCAGTGGAGAGTTGAAAGGTTACGATGTCGCAGCCCGGGGGTCAGGAGCTGCTGGGAAATGGGACGGGGCGAACCGCTGTCGGACATCTCCGAGATACTACTCTTCGCACATTCCTCCCGTGCCACTTCCTGTCCATCACGGTAGATGTTGGGAATGTGGAGGAGGGAGGCGCTGCCGTCTTCATGGCAACAGGAGTAAGCGGCTGTCAAAACACTGAGGCCTTGGATGCCACATTTTGGACCTTCAACTGAGGCATTGTGTGATATTCACACATGCAGCCATTGTTTCAGCCTGACAGTTTTCTTTTAAATTCTCTAGGATCAAGATTCTGAAATAATGTTACTTCATATAGTACGTTCATATAGTCATGTTCTGTACTGTGCAATATCAGCAATATTCATGCAGGACATTATAACCCAACACTATCACTGTTTACTGTGCTGATGACACCCATGTCGATGCCATTTGTTGCTGCAGCTCCTCCATCACCTCAGCATCCTCCTTATGTGGTATTTTGCATTGTTGATTTAACTTAAGATTTTATGTTTATGTATGTGTTTATGGAGGAGGATTAGCTCTTCTGCAGAATCCTTGTGCTTGCTCAGATTCATTCTCAAATCTGTATTTCTATCATTGGAGTTTAATAACAGTTTCCACCTCAATGCTATTCTGCATAAAATCAACCAAAGATTTTATGTGAACAATGTCAACAAAACAAATGGTTAAAGAGCTGGAATGGATTCATGTAAAGATATATCCTTGCTCTACTAATGTTATTGTTTTGTTGCATAGCTAAATGTGTGTGCACCAATTTCTCAAAGAATCCACAGACAGCCTCAGGAAAATCTAGCAGCACCCTAACAAAGTCAAGGTAAGGCCCCTTGATTCCCCCTGGAGCCATCCATGCTATAAATGCGTCGGGACCGGCGTCCACTTGTGCCGTACGTTATATTTTTTTCCAGGTGGAAATCTCCTGTTGATGAGGGACTAGAGGAGCTCAGGAAGACAAGGAGGAAGAGGGCTCCTTTGAGACAGGACCGGGAGGAGATGAAAGGAGGAGCGGCGAAGAAAGAGGGGGCCACACGTTCATCAGTCTCAGCCTCCGTGATCACAGGGCCCCCGCGGCAAAAACCCTGCCGAACAATGGCCCCTGTGTGTGTGTGCGCTTATGTGTGTGTGTGTGTGTGTGTGTCATCTCAGATAAGGCGGCCTGCTCTCCGTTTCTCCTCGTCTCCTCTCTCTCTCTTCTCATGCCCCCTTGTTGCTGCTCCTTCTCTCCTCCTCCTCTGTTCTCTTTGTCTCTCTCGCGCTCGGAGGCCTCTCTCGAGATGAAAGGGAGAGGAGATAAGGGCAGGTAAGAGAGTGCAGGAAGGGAAAAACAGCAGAGAGGAAAGTGATAAGGAGGGAAACAATGAGGGCTTTGATAGCACGAGAGCTACTGTGTGCATGTATATATTTGACCTGCAGAGATGTGTATAGTCTTATATTTTGTAAGCAGAAACCTTTTTAGCTCCATGTGGATGGATTGATAGGTGAAGGAGAGGTGAAGATAAAAAAGTGGCTTCCTGTTGACCTCTCATTTTACCCCTATTAGCCTCTTTCCCCTCTTTTTTTATTAGAGCTCACTCATCCTTTTGAGCCAGCATTTCTCTTTTAGCCAGTCATTACCTTGCACAAGAAGAATCCCTCTAACACACACACACACACATTAACTCACCTGTTTCTCCCATTTGGGGCTCTGCAGGCGTTTAGCTGCCCTGGCCTTCCTCTCCTGTCCCCGCTGGGTGCGGTTTTCCAATCTGTCCTGCTTTAGTCATTACAGCCTCACCCACCGAAATTCAGGCCAAACATCCACCTGCCACCACTATGCAAGTGTGTGTGTGTGAGAATATGCCCGACTTTCTCTGAAGGCCTGTTAAAATTCGATCTCGTTCGAATACGTGCGAGAGGGAGCAAGTGTGGGTGTTTGCATGTACGTGCGCACAAAGAAGAATGCACGGGATTCGCGAGAAGCTGCAGCCGCTCGTCAAGAAAAAAAAAAGGTTTGGAATTGAACAAAACAAATCAGAGGAGGCTTGTCACAAAAGCATTTCCTCGACCAATGCTTCAATCCACGTGAAGATGTGTACATCCCCAAATATGAGTCTTCCTTGGGAAGACAATGGCATCTCTATTACATTAATGTGTGTGTGTGTGTGTGTGTTACAGCTGGGATACACACTGCTAGACATTCCTGAGGATATGGAGGGAGAGAGGCCTCAGGGTTCAAATCTGACTCAGTGTACAGATATTGCAGATAAAAAATAAAGTGAGATGAGTGCTGATGTGGATATACATGTAACAGTGTGACTTATGACAGCTTAAAAAAAATCTTTTGAGAATTTCTCTTTTAATAAAACTCCAACACCAACCTACTCTCTATCCACCCCTTTGACCTGCAGACATCTCCCTCTGACTTTCTTCATTCTGCTGAACTTAAACGATAGAGAGAAACACACATCAGAGTGAAAGGTGAAAGCAAAGTAAAGCAAGGCCTCTGGACAAAATTTTCACTATTGGCTGCCCTACTTTTATTCACCCAGCTCCTTTTTTCCTCCTGGTGTTTGCTCACCCACACAGCAGTGTCCGTTCCCCTCGAATACACCAGGGCTGTGCAGTTCCTCTACCGGCCTGCAGTGGGCAGCATAAGCCAAGAGATGCTGCCTGTAGCCTCCAGTTAATGTGTGCTGGCTGTTCAGCAGGTGGTGCTCTCTGCCTAGAGGTCAAAGTGGCAGTTTGACAGTATGACTGAAGGAAGGAACCAACAGAAGGAGTTTTCATTTTATTCTGTGCATTAAAATTATTGTGCTTATATTTATGGCAACAGAACGAAATATGTTTGCTCATCTTAACTCACCGGCTTTACTGCAATTAAGCAGCAAATACAGTGACATCTATATTGAAAAGAAAGACAAAAGATTTGCTCATAGTACAAAATCTAATCTAGACAAATGAAACCTCAATAGAGCTGCAATTAAATTCAAGGTCAAATTTCAGCTCTACCGGATCTGATCAATAGAAAATGGAGGAAATGAGTTTAATTCAATACAAACTCACATGGAAGTTTATTATTATAATATATTAGCTAAGCCTTGGTCTGCATGAGCTCACGTGTGCATGATAGCGTATAAACATCCAAGCCTTTGTTTCTGGGATGTGGAGTTTAGGCCACACACAGCCGCTGAAGGGGAATTCAATTTACAGAGCATACAACACGGCAGACATCAAATAAGCCTGATGTGAGTCAACCTAATGATTTGAGCCAGTACTAAGCAGCTCCAGCTGTTAGCCAAGCGTCTGTCAGTGCAATCAAGAAGAGTGTTTACGAATAAGGAAACAAGGAAATTACGAATGAGGAGGTTCATACGTCTGTTCAGGTGCTCTGCAGCTCCGCGAAGGCCACAACAAATCTCACTTCTTTTTGGCATTTATAAGTGAAATACAAGTTGAGTCCCAGTCAAAACTATTTTTTATGTTGCTACTGTTTACTAAATAATCATTCCCAGGACTACAATTATAGATTTTATTCAAACTTAATTGCACCCTTTAACTTTAACTCTCTTTTATTCCTATCATATCCTGGTCATTCTCACTAACTCTGTGACCTTCCTTCCTTCCATCCTCCCGAAGCCAGAGAGCCTTCCTGTGTGAACTCCTCTGTTCTCTTATCGGCGCCTCTTCCTCTCCCCCTATCTTCTGAGATGTCTGCTTTGGCTCTGAACTCGGACTCTCTGGGAGCTCTGCACTCCGAAAGGGTCGTCCCGAAACATTCCAACTGCACCGTCTTTCCATTGAGTAATACGTTTCTTTAGTAACAATTAGATGATATAACAAATTAGCACAGGAGGAATCTGTTTCTGTCCTGGTGTGGCCTGCTGTTCGAGTCACATGAGGACACCTTGGCTGCAGATCCCACTTCCACCCTGGTTTCTTACGTCTCTTGTAGCAGACATTAATTCTCATGCGGCAAATGCTGCAAAACATTAGTGCTGCGTTCACTCACAACTTTCTGTCTGGTTTACATGAACTTCAAGCAATGTCATGCACTTATTCTGTTTGTCAGTTTCGAGATCTCTAAAATAGCGAAAGGCCGGGAGGATAAATGCATGTCAGAAGTGGACATCTTAATGCATCTTGTTTACTGATTTCCTGCACTTTTATCACATGAAAGAGGTTTCATGCGCCACATGAAGTGTAAATACGGTTCAATGGATGACTAAGCCTGCTGATGAGCCCAGCGTCAAACGAAGCTAACAAGGCTCTCCACAAGATAGATCCTGCTGACAGCTGCATCATGTGAAGGGTATGTGAGACACACGGGCTCTTGATGTGATTTATTTGAAGGATGAAAAGGGTCATTGAGTGCATCATGGCTGCAGTAACAAAACTGTTGTCATGGGCAGAGGAGGAGAAGAATGAAGAAGAAGAAGTAAAGAAATAATATTGGGGCACAATCAGGGATGCTTAATCTCTTTGCAGTGTCGTGCAAACAAAAGAGAAAGAGAAGTTTAATCTTAGTTGTGACTGAACTCGTTGGACTTCCCGTGACTCTCTGACGCACTGACACACTTAACTCTGATGCATTTTCCCACTGTTTTGCATTCCAGTCCACACCAGGGCAGGAAACAATTAGCGCGCATCTGATGAACTTGATTCACGATCAGATTTTCAGTATGCAAGTTCAAAGCTCCTCCAGATATTTCACCTGACACTGGAGGGTTTCTCACTCAGCCTCTGAATGCTTGCCAAATTCAACAGATGGTTCATGCACAGCTTATCTGTTGTGCTGTTCAAAAATAGCTCGCACAGGGTTAACGGACAGATGTTTATCCCATTATCTAAGAGGAAAAAGGTGCTTCCATGACTTGCCTGTAGGGGGAGCTCTTAACATGCTGTCACTTACAATGATGGCCATGGAGGAGTGAGGAAGAAAGGAATAAAGAAGAAGATATATTACATATGTACACTTCCTTTGGCCCTCGGTTTCTGACCTCACTCATCAATCACAATACATCATCTGTTATTATTAACCACTGCCTCATCTCGGTCACAGCAGCCCATAGAGAAAATCTCACAGTATCACCTTTTGTTTCTTGCCTACAATGGCCCAAAGAGTCATGAAAGCTCATCATTGTGCTTTGTGATGATTGTCAAGAGACGCCACTCCACTCAACACGCCACTCGGGCCTTTTTGTCTCGCAGTTCATCAGGGTGACGTAGCCTCGCGGCGCCGTAGCGGTCCACAGCAGTGATGTAAGGACCCAAACTGACAACCGTCCCTCGGTAAGTCATGCCACCGTCCCCCCGTGGGACAGCCATCTCTGGGTGTCCATTATCTGTTGGGGAGCCGGGCGATGACGACGTCTCTCCCTCCTTCCCTTCCCGGGGGACCGGTGACATAATGGGAATCCCCGCCATGCCAGGACAGGATGACCCAAATGTTGACATCAGACACAAGGGAGGGAGCAGAGGAGGATGAGTAAGATTCCCTCTTAGTAGGTCACAGTGCTGGTCCAGTGGGTGCCCAGGCTTTGTCACCACTCTGAGTGCAGAAAAGTTTGGTAGTTAGATGCTACAGTTAGAGCAATTTGACAAAGTACTAACAACAGTAATTAGAATATCAGGGAGCACTTTTACATGCTTACTCAAAGTAACTTTTTTATAGCAATGTTTGCATTACTTTTTAACACTCTAGTAGGTGCTATAGACAAATGCAACAAGAACGAGGGAAGGCTGCTCTTGCAAAAGCCGGTCGTTCTCCTTGTCTCTAAAAATACATTAACTATCTGGTTGTTGTCCTTTCAAGGAAGTGGAAGAGGAAGTGATTGGGTCTGAGGGTACCACAGAGGGATGAGCCAATATTAGTTTTCAGAGGTGCATGGAAGGTTTCCATGGCAGCCACAATGAAGTAATTAAGGAGATTCACAGACCAGGTTTGCAGACCTTGTTCTGCATAAGAGACACACAAGAAAGTGGCACAGCGAAATTGTCGATAGAGTGTCCTGCCGAAATAAGTGGAATCAAAAGCTTGGTGATCTTGTGATTGAAGCAGGTTCTTGACAGTTATGGAGGGTTCAGTTCTGAAGAAGTGAAGAACTGAAGAAGCCTCTTGAATTAAACATTTTCAATTGCCTATAAGCAAGTGCAGTTTTCATAGATTCAAGACTTGGATAATCATGAGCTGAATCTTCACTGACATCTTCGCTCTTCACAGTAGAGAAAAGCAAGCAAAGCAAACTATGACTGCACTTCACCAACACTTGACAAATTGATATTTAAAAAACATAAAGAGAAGAGAAGTGCAATACATTACAGTGGCTTGGGAGGAGTAGATATGTATCTTGCAGCGCTTAAAGGTGTTGGTGTGATTTCATCCATATCTTGGATTTTGTGACATATTTCAAAGAAAGAGGAAGCCACCCACTTCTCCTTCTTGGAACAGATATTACAACCGGCACCAAATTGCAACGGTTGTGTTCTGTATTCCCATGCGCACACACACTCACAAACACATGTGATCTCATAATCGTTGTACATTGATGACGAACCACGTCCTATTGTGAAAGGCATGTAAAACAAGCTGGCCCGTGAAGCTCATCTGCCGGCAGTGCCAACAAACACACCTTCATATCCATGACCCTCAGACATAAACATCCCTCCTGAAACACACCTCACTCACACACACACACACACAGTGAAGCGGAAGAGAGCAGCAGTGTGAGGCCGTGTTGGCAGCGAGAGCAGCAGCTGTGAAAACAGGCAGTAAGTGATGTCAGAGCAGAAAGGGACTCTGGGAAGCAAGGCCACTTTGAAGTGTTTGGGGGTTTTATGGCAGCCCTGAGAGAGGGCGGCGGATTTGAAGTCCAACCGAGAATGTGTCTGTGTGTGTGTGAGTCAGACACGCATACACAAAATGCCAACATGAGGAGTGAAGTGAGCCTAATCTCTGCAGAGAAACCGAGACAGAGAGAGAAATATGGAATTGAAGAAAAGTATTTCCAGGTAAATTCCCCACATTGCGATCGACGGTTTGGCCTCCAGACAGGTCCCAAGTGCTGCAGGTGCAAAGTTACAACCCTCCCTTCTTCCCCTTCCTTTCTCACTCCCCTCCATCCATCCATCCCTCCCCTCCCCTCAGCGGAGGGCAGGCGGGGCACGGTGCCAGATATGCCAAGTCATACCAGCAGACAGGCTTCGGATCAAAGAACATGGGGTCCGGGAAGGGAAGTATATGTGTGTGTGTGTGTGTGTGTGTGTGTGTGAACAGGAGACAGGTTGGTAGTAAGAAATACATGAGCTCTCATGTTCTTATTCTCATACTTTTTTCTTGTGTTACACAGCTAAAAAGAAAATTTTTCAGCATTTCCCAAATCGCAATTAAAGGAGCCTACTCCGGTTTCAAGAACAAACATTGCCACTCTGGCTCACCGCACACTCATCGTATTTTCCATTCCATTAGTTGATGTTAATGAATATCGGATTATTCCAGACGGAGAGCTTGATCCCGACTCCGACTGCTGACTGAGCAAAGTTCACAGACTGGGCATTGCTCTAGTTGGCTGATAAACCAGTGTGAAATCAGACTGTGCGCTGGTGATTTCACCCAAGTGTGGTTTTGTAAGGTGCCACGTCTGGCCTCCTCCTCATCGCAGTCCGACAAAACAGAAACCGTCTGGGATGGTAAAGAAAGGGGAAAAACACGCTCTCTCATTCAGCAACCTTTAGGATTTACATTTGATGCATTAATGAACTTCATCATTCCTATTGGTAATAAACTTGTACACACCAAGTTAATGGATGAGATCTGAAGACATGTGAGCAGTCAGAAATCATACAGATGTTTCATGTACTAGTTTTGCATTTTAGGAAAATTGCTTCTTTCTTTTCTTGTGTCAGATGAGACTTTGCATATCAATCTCATATCTGGTAAACATGTAGCTGGAATCAGTGCGTGATTATTGTAGCTTAGCATAAAGACTGGAAACAAGGGGCCGAACTAGACTTGAAGGCAAAAACAATTATCTTTATCATGAATGTTAATTAGCGTGCATCACTGATCCTTGCCTTCATTTTAGGCTTAAATCCAAAATCTCACAAAACCCTCCTCACTGTGGAATCTCCATCATGGAAAACGTCAAACAAATCTGCATCCTGCGTGCGACACAAAACCCAATAAGACGCCTGAGGTTTCTGCGACCGGGCCGAAAGGCAGCCCTGACAGGCGTTCACGAGGCCCGAGCAGTTGACCCCGCGACCTTTACTAGAGAGTGGGCGGACGTTTTCCAGCAGGTTGACAGAAATACAGCCCTGCAGTCACCTCTTTCCCACCCCCGGCGGCTATCAATAAACGTCAAAACAAATCATCCCCTTTCTTTCCGCCTGACAGTCGAAAAATATGCCCGCTGCTGAATTCCTCGACATCTTTCTTTTTTTTTTCACGCCTGCAACCTAAGAGCCTGCTGTAACTTGATAAAGACACGAAATGAGTAAAATGCTTTCTGAGGTATTTGCTTCACGTTGATGGCTTAAGACACGGCAAACACGTCGCTATGTCGGATGTGCCTCGGGCCACAGTTGTTTTTTTTGGGCTCTCTTCAACCCTGATACATCTACTTATTTACAACACAGCTGACGGCGGTGAGACATTCTTTATGAGTTGAAGCAGATTAAGCGTGCAACAGGTAGACAAACAACATCTATGGAAATTATGTTTTATATGCATCTACTTGGATGATACCGTAGATTATGTGTGTTGAGTCTTGACAGAACTAATAAAACTCTGGTCTCAGCTTTTAGAACTATCTGACATCAAAAAGCAAGATATGTCTTGCTGATGTAGCCTTTCAACTTCTGAAAATAGATAAAGTAGATGTATAAAACTCAACATACTGATCCTGCATAGGAGAAGGGAAAAAAGTAGAAAAAAACATGCATAAAAAAGCAAGAGCCAAGTTGTAAAATATTTTCGAGAGATTTTGTCATTTTGAAGGGAAAAAGTCTGAATATTTGGAAATTAATCTGGAAACTTTGAGATGATTGTAATAGTAAGGGGGGAAAAAATTTGCCGGCGCTTGCACCAAAACCAAAAAGCCATTCTTGAATTTGTCTGGGCCTCATATTCACACAGCATCATGGGCATGTCTTTTAGGGCTGTTTATTCACCGTACAGGACAAATGTGATATTTTAGTAAAATATACAGTGTAAGATTCGTGTAAACAGCTTAACACCAATCTGACCTTAATCAGACTAAGTTGCTCTGTTTCAACTGTTAAGCTGAAGAAGGATACAGAAGCTGGCACACGGCCTGGAAACAACTAATGTAAATCCTCGGATCAGAAAAATCTGCCAGACAAAGTGATCACTTAAGTGCCCTTAAGGCAAGTCACTTAACCCTCGGTAACTGCGGGCTTGAATAAGTCAGACAGGGCAGGGTTGCATAAATAATTTCCCAGGGGGTCTCAAGCAAAACAGGCAGAGGGAGAAACAAGAAATATGTTGGAATGTGACACCGCCGAGAACACAGGTGAACGTATGTGGACGGACAAATAGCTGAACAGACTGAAGGAGGCCTGCATTCTTAGCAAGGGATCCATTACTTTCAATTAGGAGTTGAGGCCACACACCTGCTGGAGAGAAGGAAAGTTTCCCCTCTTTGACTCCCATTCACATACTTTTTCTCTCACTTTGCTGACACCTTTTATTTCATCAAATATATATCTGTCGTTGCTCTGCTCCGCTTTCCTCCCAAATTCCTCCGTTCATCTTTCAAAACTTCATTCCTCTACATCCTCTCTGTTACAGCCGCTACTTTGTCTGCCTTCCTGTGTGTGTGTGTGTGTGTGTGTGTGTGTGTGTGTGGATAATACAGTATGTACTTGTAGTGGTACCTCCTGTGTGACAACCCCAGGATCCAGCTGCTCCAGCCCTTCAACCTGATTGGTGCGGCACCTGGACAGCAGACCAATCACAGCCGTGCAATCACAGTGCAGCCCTATTACTTCAGATGAATCATTGTATTAGTTAACACTAGGTTCAGGGCTGCTGTTTCCATTGTGTCCTTTGTAGCTAGCATTTGTTTTCCTTTTATTTTGGTTTAGTCAGAAACTTAGTCGCTCTTCTCCTTTTGTTATGTTCTGTTTTTGATTTGAACAGCACCCATCAGCCCTCTTCCTAACCTCGATTCTGGAATTAAAGTATCAATAAAACTGCTTGACCCTTTTACCACCTGGGTTTTTTATGTTGCTTCCCATCCCCCTGCGAGCCAGGTTGTAACACTTTCATTCAGCCAGGATTCCCCCCTTCACCTTCCTCATGTCATACTCTGCCTTATCTTCTGCAAATCTTTCGCCGCTGCGCCGCTCTCCTCTCTGAAAACCCCATGCGACCCTCGTATGTCTTTTAGCAGCAGAGCAGTGTAGGTGTGTTTTCCAGCCCCTGGCTTGTTAGAGAGTGACTTTCTCTGTGTTTCCAGCTGCATGCTAAGAGGCCGTCTGGCGAGTCAATCTGTCAGCGCGCTCACCAAGACCTGACGGGAGCAGCTCGTGCTTTGGGGGATGAGACTTCACTCAGTGACCCTGGATTATCCAGTCTAGGCCTCCAAGCTCCTGTCAGAGACTTGATTTTGCCCCATTTGGACGTGTCACGAATTCATAAATCCACTCCCACTCAGTCCAGTAGCTTGAAAATGTGCAAGAAATGAATCAGCGTGTTTCCAGCAAAGTCCTTGGCTGCTTCTTTTAGAACTTTCTGAAACCGACAAAAAAGGAAAAACAAGGAGGATATGAGTCTCTCTTTTTAATTCTTTACACATTTCTTTCATGAGTGAGTGCTGATGGATCCAAATTTGAGGCTCCTACTTTATTATGCTGCCAGTTAGAGGACGGCTATTTTAGCTGGATTATGGCATCACTCAAAATCCCTAATTTGTGAAGCCCCTTCAGACATGAGATAATGCAAGATGCAAGACATAAAGACAAGGAGAGACAGAAAGGTCGCGGGAGGTGAGAGCAGTTTTCAGGTGATTCAGCACCGTCACCTCTCCATCTTGGAGACAGACAGATGTAATGGAGGCTGGCTGTCACTGCTGACAAAGAGGAGACGCGGAGAAATGGCTCCGAACTGTAAGGCCAAAGGCTCAGATGACAGTTCACTTCGATAATTGCAGCTTTTACCTCAGTCGGAGGTCACAAGGTGCTCTGCTGATTGTGTCAGAGCAGGGAGAGTCCCTGGTGGCGTGTGTGTGTGTGTGCATAATGCATACATTGGTGTGTGTGTGTGTATGCCTTTGCAAGACAGTGGGCGGCTTCTTTCTATATTATTTTTGACTTCATGTCTGTCCGGTGAGAAAAAAGGGACTTTTTCTGCCCGCAGCTGCTGCTCAGTCACTTCATCACATCAAAATATCACTTATTTAATTAGCCAGTGCAGAGTCTCAGAAACCTGCCTCAATTCACTTGTTGAAAAAAATGTCATTATAATATTAGAGATCTGGCTCGATGCCACCACAAACTGCCTTCTATAGGAATGACAGCCCATACATTTTGTTATTTGTCATGTGTGTGTGTGAGCATGTGATCTAAACCGCCCTGCTCTTTCTTTTTCTCACACACTTCCTTCGTCACACTTCTCAGGCCATCACTCACCGTTTTGACCTGAACTGTCTGAAGGATCTTATTTTACTGTTCGAGTGCCAAGTGGGCCAGAGCATGGAGAAGGGAGTTAAAATACATTATAGCACGAGAATGCATGAGGAGTATTAAAGAAGAATAAATCATGTTTTCCCTTTCTTTTTGAACATCCATCTCGCCCAGAAGGTTGTGATTACCGCAGATGACGGGCCAGTCATGCCCAATCAGCTGCGTGCTTAAATCTGCGCTATTGCCCTCCAACTCACACGTGTTCCCCCCACTGTTGGGAAATAGTGCTGCAAAAGCAAAAACACCAAGGTTGATGTGGTCAGAAATGTCTCGAAGTATGTGTCTGTGTTTCATTTATCAGATGCGCGCTGGAACCACAATTCATGCCCCACATCCAGTTTTTGTGTTTTGACTCGACTCCAGAATATCAGTTTGTCAAGTGTGAGGGCGAAGCTGGAGAGAGTCCAAGTGCTGCAGCTGCGACAGGCTTAAGAGCTATAAGTGACTTTTTGACCTTAGAAGGTTTCGTATGAATGCTCAGGGGACGAGGGAGGAAATTTTGCTCACACAGATTATTGTCTGGGCTCCGTGGCTTGACTCCCACAGGCCTCTGTAGTGGAGGGTTTTCAATTTAAGCTTATCCTCATGTGCTCTGTTTAAGAGCATCACATAAATGCTTAAAGTATACGATGCATGTTCTAAATTTGTTTTGTTGTTTTAACCCACTATTGTATATGGATTTTAAAGTGTTTCCATCCCCTTTCTTCTTTTTCACTCAATGTTCCTGTCACTATTATGGATGTCCAAATTATTACAATAGCCTGTGAATGTGCTAAGAAGAAGAAGAAGGAGAAGAAGAAGAAACACATAGAGACATAAAAAAAATTTTTCTCTGCAAACCAAAAATAAAACAATATATAAGAGCCTGTCAAGCGCACACATATTTGACAATGTTGACATCATATGTTATTTACTTGTTTTGATTATGAATATATTGAGGGTTGTACTTTCTATGTATAGTGTTGAATTTAATTCATTTAGGTATACTGCAGTGTTAATGAACATATAATATGTAAGTGTGGCGACAACTTATAAAATAAATAATGAAAAGTATTCTGCATCTGAAACAAACAGAAACAAGTTGTTTACTTACTAAACTGAGCTCCACAAGTATTTTATGCTCTATCACCTCTGTGGTTAAAGTTTGGTCAAGAAAACTATTTGGCCAAGGTTAAGAGAAAAACACTCTAAATTATCCAACCCTACCTCCTCCCTGAGGACCTTGTTGTGCTGGAAAAGAAGTGTTTTTTCTCTGCCAAACCAGGTCTTTCTCAAAGCTAAGGAGACACAACCTACACAGGCTCCAGGAGGCCCAGGTGATTCAGACGACAACGAGGAGCATGGACTCTGCTGAGAAGCGGCTCCCTCTGACCCCTGCTGAGATCTAACTGTCTGCAGTTTGTCACCAGTTCCCCTGCAGACTCACTCACACATGCATACACAAAAACAAGTATACCCACAAATACACACCAGACAGACATCGTCTGACTGCTCACAGGTCAGAGCCGGGCCAGAGCCTGTTTTGATGCAAAGCTTTCTGGGAATTCTGTCTTCCCCCCTGCTTTTTTTTCTCCTAATTGCCGTGTTTATTTTTCCAGGTTGACTTAAAGTGACTAAAAGCTTTTCCACAATGATGACTGATGTCTTGGACAGGACGTATGTGGGATTTCAAGACTCTTTGGCCACGGAAGCAAGGATGAATAAATTCCTGTAAGATTTGTAAAGAGAAAAAAATATTATTCACCTTCTTGTCACGTCTCTTAAATCACTGAAGAAATGGACACAGAGTGCTACCAGAGCTGAGGAGGAACAGACAATAATGTGAATTCAGAAAAGGATTCCTGTTGTTCCATTGTGTCTGGAATAATCCACAGGCCAGTGTTTTTCATTTTTGTCGGTGATCGCGCGTATGAAATGGATTGCATCTCGGGTTTGTGTTGCGTGTGGGGAGCAAGGTGGGTAATGACATTTGAGAGACTAATGGGCTGGTATGAAAAAAACAACACACACACCTTTGAGCTGGTTTGTGTCATCAGAAAAAATATGGAAAGTATGCTTAGGGGGAAAATGTGACTGCAACACTCTGGTGGGTGGTGTGTGTGTGTGTGTGTGTGCACTCACTAGGTGTATTCATATAAATCTACATCCACGTCCTAATGTGTGTTTTCTTCTCCTGCTCATTTATGCCATAGGGTAAAATATGTCTCTTTCAAGACCAAGGTTCAAGCATTTGTCTTGACAAAAACATAAAACCTAAAGATGATGTATGTGTATGTGTGTGTGTGTGTGTGTGTGTTCTGAGACGTCCTCTCTCGTCTTTCCGTTCTTCCCTACTCTGTGGAAAGACTCGTCTAAAGGACACCTCAGAGGACACTACCGGTTATTGGTGTTGGAACGATCCCCGGCTCTTCTCAACAGCCATTAATGAGAAGCTGTAAAACAAATGGAAAAGAGCGGAGTGAGAATGTGAGTATTTTTCTTCACCATAGAGGTCGTCACCTTCCTCCCGTCATGGAGACATTTTTCGTCCACGCCGGGCTCGCTCACTTTGACATGTGCATAAACTAATAAATGTTTTCGACTGATGCTTTCAAGCTTGGTATGTAGCTGGTGCTTCCAGGAAACAGCCTCACCTTCCACCACTTGACTTTTATATGTTTTCAAAGAAGCTGGCAGAAATTGAAATGAAAGCACAACAAGCTCTGAAGCACACTGTTACATACTTGTTTGATTGAGTTGAGCTTGCACTAATACCTTTATTATTTTTATATTAACAATGGCTCCAATAGTGATGTGTAATGTACAAAGGGGTTTGCTAGTGATGAAACTACAAAGCAATTTTAAGCCGTTCGCATTCCCAGAAATTCAAATGCTGACATTTTTGGCATCCCTCTCTCTGCACAGGGAACCCTTCAGCTTCTGTGTAAGACTCCTGCCAGAAAGTCTTTGTAACATGTGGTTGTGAATTGAAAAGTTTGGTTAGGGTTAGGCACCAGACATTCTCGGTTAGGTTTGGAGAGAAGCTCATGGTTTGAGTTTGAAAAGATCAAGTTCACGCATATGATGAAAGGTTCAGTACATTAAGTTACTGTAAGTTAAAATAAGTTAATGTAGACTTTTTGACACAACTTGAGAATAAACTGAACCCAAATGCAAGACTCAGAGAGGGGCTTCTTCAAAATAAGTGTTTTTTAAAAGTATCAGCTTAAAGTCACTCATAATGAGGAAACAAAAAGAGTCAAAACGTGAAAAAAAGCAAGAACTCAAAATCACTCAAATCAGCAAAAAGGCAAGACAAAGTATCAACTGAAAACTAAACAAAGACAAGGTCGAGACGTGACATGGAAAATGGCTGGAGAGACTTATTCATGACGAGACAAGACAATCTGGCACAAGACAAGGGGAGACACAGACTTAAATACGCAAGGAAGGGGATCAGGTGGAAACAATCAGGGCAGGGCAGACAATCACAACGCAACACAAGAGGAAGGGCAAGCAACCTGAAACGAGAGGGGAAGTTAGTTTCACAATAAGACAGGAAATCACAAGACAACATGAAACACAGGACAAGACAGTGAAATAATTAAATTATTTTTCTAGATATGACACTTTTGGTTTCTAATGGGACACAAACCACATCCCCAAGGTGGAATTCCTGTCTTTGAACATCTATACACGGCCTGGGAATGAGAACAATGAAACAAACGGGAACTAATAGAAAGTGAATGCTGGACTTTTGACGACTCCAAATCGATGCTATACCGACCAGCTGCTGAACACAGCAGGGCATTTAGAAATTAACTACCCTGATATGGCACAGGGTACTCCTCAAACTTTGAATAATTTGAAGAGGCACGAGGTGAGTTCACGTGTTTGCTGTTTTAGACAGTGACACTGAAACCGTTTGAAGCTCAGTACCAATAAATCACATAACAACGATGATGTCAGGAAGCAGCTCGCGTTTACCCACCCACTTTATACCAAAGGATACCAGAGACGTGAGAGAAGCAAAAAGATCAAATGTTACCGGCTTAGTGTTTGCAGCCTCAGATCATCGTCCTCTGTGGGTGGAGAAGTTTTCAAATCTGATGACATGTCAGTTAGGGGGAACAGGAGATAGCACTTGACACGACCACTGTTTATGATTCATACAAATAAAATAGGCGTGTCCTTTGATGAAAGCAGAACCAAAAATGACTTGAGGCCCCAAAGGTCCAAAAAGAGGGATTCTTATTCCTCCTCATGCCACATTTTAAATCAAATACTTCACCTCTTCAAACATCCTAACTTGCCCACAACAACTGGCGAGTGTGATATGCAACCTGTGGGATCATGTGACCGCCCTGTCGCTACCTGGGGCACCACCTAATGACAAAAACACGTGCAGGCAGAGGCAGAGCTGCGGCCTGCGTGTATGTGCGAGCAAATGAGAAACAGGCGACAGGAGACAAACACAATCTGCTCGCTTTAATCCCAGAGTCTGCGCTTTGTCGACCAAATGACATTTGTTTAGGTATTTGTGTAAGCAAATAAATATGCCATGTCTAATATTCGCCATCTTTCGGCAGACTGACCTGGTTCACATAATGAACCTGCACATGTGGGGTTTAAGGGGGACAAAGAAAAGGTAGGAATGCCTTCACATGCATATCCCAGCTGATGAAAAACACATGGCTGCTATAGCTTCAGATGCAGACTTTTTTTTAAATAATAACTTTGCCATACTGTGTGGAAGTATAGAAGTGGGTTAAATACCACCACGGGAGAAACATTTTTCAAGCTTCGAGTCTCACTCACCTGACCTCATGAAATCTACAGCCAAGAAAAAAAAAAGGGAAAAAAAAGTGATGCAAGATTATTACATGTGTCTTTCACGTTACCAATGCTGTGGTCAGACCTGGCCGGGGGCCTGCCTGCCAGAGTCTGGCCCCTGTCTTCCACTGTGGCCTCGCAGCTTGGAGCCGGATCTGCAGCGAGGACTGTCGGCCCGGATCTGCTGCGCCGTCACATTCCCCAGCTCACACTGAGGCTACGGAGTGGGTCAGTAGGACAATGCTGTGTGTGTGTGTGTTTGTCTGGGTTTCAGTTTTATTTTGATCTATAACCCCACTGGACATCCGATATCCAGCAGGATACAGGGGATGGATGATTGCACAGTTGGCAATGCTTTTCATTGAGCTTCATAATAGGAAGAAGAAAAAAAAAACTAAACTATTCAACATGCATCAATTATAGGACTCACATAAAAACTGACATTAATCCTCAGGCCAGTGCTTGAATGGGAAAAAATAAGAGCCAGACATGTGGAGCAGGTATCAGCAAACCAAGTATTAGCCTATATACTGAATTTCTACAGTTAATAAAAGCTGCTTGGAGATACAATAAATTTTATTTAACCAAGGGATCACTTCAATATTTAGAACAAAAAATTGTGAGTGCAATGAAGTCATCAGGCCGGGATTCCTTTAGTTCTCTGTATTCCCAGTAAAACAGCTACTTTCTCTTCCCTCTACTTTTTATGTGTCACTCAACTGAAGCGCAAGAACAGGTGAGCATCACATAACACTCCCCAGCGATGAAGTTTATTTCGGGTCATCATGAATCACCCAGAGAACCTGATATGGAGAAGGCAGAAAAGTCACGGTACACCAAAGAGTAAGATGTAGAAATGGCAATAGTGCGTACTGGTGAGTACTTGAAGTACACATTCCACATTAAGCCACGCAGTATCACATCAAGACACAGAGGACACTTGAGGCTCCGGCGTTGAATCGGCGAGTAAACCGACACTGACAGCAGCCAATCCCTCGTGCCGACCTGGCAACAGTTCTGTGTATTAATTTACAGCAAAAACTTTCCATGAGGAACGAGATGCTGCTGGGATACAGCAGAGGCAGCCTGATGGGAGAAGACAATGGATGGGACAGCTCGGGATAAAGAGATCTAACATTTTTCCGTGTGACAGTACGTCCTGTCATGTGGCGGCGTCGCATTCTGACTGTGGGTTTTTTGTGCTGGACTGTGGGTCGACCGCATTGTCCTGTGGTCGCTGACTAAATGTCATACGTCTGGGGAAAATATATGTGGGAGGAAATGCGAGTGGCCAGAAACATCATCTTCCATAAAGAAATCCCCCATCATGAAATGTCCTCTTTTGCAAAAACCTGGGTCCTCTTTAAGAAACACTTATTTTGCATTTGACATGTTTGGAAAACTTTCCCTCTGGAATGTCTTCATATAAGAATACAGTGTCTTCTCTTAAGAAAATAACGTCCTGTCTTTGGAAAAATAATCCTCTGTTGTCAAAAGCTTCCACAGCAAGCCAGTGCAACAAAGGAAGCTGACACTTGAAAGGACATAAATCACTACAGCTCTGCCAAAAACAGTTTAAAACAACACAGCCGAGAGATGCTGACATAGAGCTTGAAAAATGCCTGCTGGGTATGTACACCGTTTCACTGTTTGTGTATCCACGTGCGTCAGAAGTGACCTCTGTTCCCTTTCAACAAACTTCAAATTGAAAGTCATGTCTCTATCAAATGAACCACTTCCATCGCTTGTGTTCGCATTAGTTGTTTTTATTCAACTCTGCTGCGCCTTAAAGCCAAACTGGACCAACTTCCACCAGTGTTTGTGTGTGTGCTGCACGCATGATGATGTGTGCACGTGTGTTATTTATACAGAGCTCCTCATATAGAGTTTATCTTTAACACTGCACTGCAGGCTTCATGAAATGATGCATGAAGCCGCAGGATCAGCTCCAGACTGAAACATAAGGAAGTGGTCATGTCGAGGAAACAGTGCAACAGCGCAGTTATGAGGCTGATTGCAGGCATTTTTGTGAGTAAAGGTGGATTAGCTTTTCTCTGGGAAGACAGCTTTTTGGAATATTCAAAACATTTGTTTATTCGCTTTGGAAGGTGGCTGTCTTCCAGCTGCTGCGACGGCAACAAAAGCTTTTCACACTGTCACACTCACTCACAGCAAGACTGCGAAAAACATCCTCCAAAATTTCCCTCATGACAGAAAAATTGAATTCATAAGAGATGAAAATTTACCCTCACTCAATCCAACATCATGTGGTCTGACCAGTAGATTATGGTGTTGCACTCTTCTCTACTTGTTACATTATGTTATTAGCTTTTATCATTATCCATCATTATCACAAAATGGAAGGAGCTGCTTTACAAAGTGGTTCAATGCTTTTCAGATGAAAGAGTTGAAGATGAACAAGTTTCAGGTTACATGTAGCTCAGATGGATACACCACAGGACCAAATATCTTCATTTCATATATATGCATATGCACTAAATACTGTGTATATGTAGTAGCAATAATGTATGAATAGTAGTCAATGTAGCCAGGATACATATCAAAAGAAGAATGTTACTAAATGGTTTGAAAATGAGGTCACTCACACTGTGATCATCTTGCATACAAAGACACTAAATGTTGAATTTTACTTCGATGTATCACAGTGGATATTTTTACATTAGCCACAAAAAGCCCGTAGTGGCCTTGTTTGATCTGAACATGAGTTGTTCTTGTGAAACATGTTACCCAGCAATCGACCCTCAGTGCGTCTACAAATACAGCATGGGACCGGATCCACACTCATCAAGACATGCAAATACTTCAACACACACATACACACACACACACACATCCTGGAACTGAAAGTGCATTTGCCAGCATATGTCAGTATGTGTTTATCCTGCAGTTAGTGGGCTGTGAAACCTGAATGAAGTTTCCCGCCGTGTGTTAGCATGAACAGATCGCAGTCTGACATAGGGTGAGTCAGTTTAAACCCATGGGGTATATACTTCCTATATTTGTTTACTGAATCTGCATAGCCAGACACTGAACTGAAGATTCAGTGTCTGCACCCCAGAGATGATAAACCAAACATGCTAGAGTAGTTGTCAAAGCCAAAAGGTCAAAGTCTGTATCAGGAAAATACATTTAAGAAGGTTCATTCTGACTCTGCTTCTTTCCCTCTGTCTGTTTTCCTGCATCTCTGCACTCATCCACCTCTGTCTCTTCTCACTAAATCATTTGCCAGACCCACAAAACAAACAGCTCAGGCAGCCGATCAAAGTGGAGCAAACCGACGTGGCCTCTAGATATTAGCTGTTACCTCAGCGGACCCCGAGCCAACGACATTCTTTTGCATATGACACAAGAGGATGCATTATCTGGCGAGGCCGTTTCTGAGGCAATGGAAGAACGGCTCGTGCCTCTTTGACACTTTTTATGTTTTACGGCTTATTGACTGGGCCATGTAATCGCGATCCAATTCAATATCTCACAAATTGTCACAAGAGAGGCATATGTGTTTCTATAAATGTTTGTGAGTGTGTGTGTGTGTGTGTGTGTGTGTCGGGAGCCGTCCAGATGTGCTGAACAGAAACGGCTGTTCCTCAAACAAACTTTCCGTCACATGCCGTCCGCCGGAGTGTGACTTAGTTGTGCAGCCACCTCAGCTGTTTGGCCGGCGCTTATTTCTCTCCCTGCTTGTTATTCTTTGAAACCTGTTGCGCCAACTTTTGCTGGACGCTCGACAGGAGACCTTGTCAGAATAAGTTGTTGTTGTCCAGTAGACATTCTATGCTTTTTATCGTTTATACTCTCAGTATCATATTTCTGTAAAGGTCATATTCAGAATTTAATGGGTCTCCTTTTCTTGTGGTGATGTAAACTAGCTTCAATCAACACGACTGACAGGAATATTGATTTTTCAAAAACTGTGACTATGATCTTTTCTTAACCTTCACTATGTTAAACATACTTTAAACACAACAGACAATAATCAAGGACACTTGAGCATGATGGTTTATACACTCACTACAATTCACTACAGCTCCCAGTTTCTGAAAACTTTACTTTTTGGATCCTTTCTCTTGCAAGACACTTGGCAAAATCCACCACCCCCACCCACCCATCAGTCACTTCCTCCCCAGCTGAGCCCCACCCGGGCAGGGTAAACGCAGGGCTCGGCCTCCCTGGAGCTCCTCAACCATCAGCTCCGGTCACCAGCAGGTCATCCTCAACCCCAAACCCAGGTCAAGGGCTTTAATGGGCCCATCTAAGGCTGGAAAAACAGCCCGAGGGCTTGGGAGAGAAAGCCTGGGAATCTGGCCTGTACCTGCTGCAGAGTGAATGGAAAGACGGATGGAAAAAGAGAGACTGCACTGGAGCTGACATCTTAACAAGTCACTGGATCTTATACTTTGTGCTCTGAGCTTTTTATTAAATCATGTGAAAAAATGATAATGGGGTGAGATAATTGAGCTTAGTTCCAACACAAATCTTATTTTAAGATTCTGCTCTTTATATGATCCGTCTAATTGGGTTTTATGGAATTTTGACATTGGCATTGTTTTCAGTAATTCCATTAGAGAAGCAAACACTCCCATGAAAAGGTATTTATTTATGTGTTGAAAGAAGAATGTGTGTTAAGGCTGAAAAAAACAAATGTCTTGAGATGGAAATTGTTTGGCAATACAGTGAAATTAAACTAATTGCATGTGTGTGTGTGAGTGTGTCCATATGAGTGTGTGCAGCCAGACTGGGCTGGGCAGGCTTGTGTGATTGCAGCGCTGTGGTTCTGTCGCTGCCACCCCGCCGCCCTCTGCTTTATGTCCCAGTTGGAATTAATATTTTCATCACACGGCAGCTTTTTGCCTGCTTTTGAAAACGAGAGTTTTCAAATTCTTCTGGTTTAGTCAATCACTTTAGCCTTGCGGTTTTTGGCAGGCTGGAGGTCAGAGGTGTAGCGAGCTGGTGAGTGGCTGGAAAAATGTGCACTTTGGAAGCTATTGAGTAACTTTCTCTCTTATGTGACATCCAGTAGAAAAGTATGACTGTGATTCAGGGTGTTACTGGAAAGATGCATCCTCAGCTGACTCCCACTGATCTTACAAATAACCCAAAAACCCTTCACCTCATCACCACCGTCTATTTAAGTTTTAACAGAATGCTGTGTCTCAACTATAAGATAAAAGATTTCTACATACCCAAACTTTTGGACCTGATCCAAAACAGCCCAAAGGAGAACTTGAGCAAACCCCACATGCATTTTTTAAAGTGACTCAATCCTAAAGGGACAAGAGGGCTATTGAACATGTTGCCAGCAAACAGGATTATTAGATTAAATCCATAATGCTGTTTTGCTGCACTTTGGATTTCAAATTCTCAAAATAAAACAAATTAAGTCTAAACCTAGAAAGCGATCCATTTAACACACCTCAGGCCAGGACGAAAAATTGGCCCTGACATTTTTTGACCGGCCTCCTACAATCAATCGAACACAACCCACCAGTGCATTCCTCCTAAAATATGCAGACTGGACTATTCCTCCAAACAAGGCAAGTGCACCAGTATACTTGCTTGACATACACCCTGGTGGCTGTGGAGTACTCAACATCTATACTCATTAGTCACAGCATCTTTTCCCTTTCTGTTGCTCTCCTCAACAACCTGGCTTGACAGGACACTGATGGAAGGAGAGATGAGGATCTGATTACACTAAACAGGGAGGGGTATTAACATGCTTGGGATTTCACAAATCAATGTTCTGTGTCCTTAAAGGGTTTCACCTCTACTACAGGATCATTTCTGAGAAGATAAAACCAGACCTGCTGTGACCTACTGTTTTACTGAGCACTTCAAAGCCTTGGGAAAAACATAAAACACATTTTTCATACACACTCTCTATTTCAGGCAATGCTCTTATCTTGAGTGTTCCTGATTGACTCAAGGCTTGAGTTAATCCTGGTGAGTTCACATTTTATCAAAAGTTCAAACTTGAGGTAAAAAGCTTCCAGGTATGGGTTTGGCCTTTTGGAAGAAAACATTTCGGCTTCCATATCAGGCCTTTTTTTCTCAAAGGCATGCACATTCCTGGTTAATTAAGGGTTAAATGAGATGGTATGCAAAGAAATGACGCTGTGGTTTTCCATAAGAATTTGTAAAGTGGCGACAAGGTATTTCTTCAGAAACCAAAAAAAGCATCATTAATTATCTATAGTCTAAAAAATGCATTCCAGTAGGCAGGAATGTGAAAACAGAAAAAGTTTCGACATCACTGCTGGAATAAAACAAAATGTTATTTATGATGAGGAAGCATGTAAAAGCCAAAAGATGGTTCACTTTCATTTAGCCTGCCAGTCCTTATTCACAGAAAACATACCATAAAGACAAATGTGACTGTGCATGCACACACACCCATGCGTGCACTCAAGGTCATACCTACAACACACACCCTCAAATTACTGTTCGGCGTACCAAGCAGGAAGTAGGTAAGCCCACTCAATCTGACCGTCGTCAGTGGCAACGACCAATGGGAGCGGAGAGGTTAATGAAGGGGTCAGCGGCCTGTCTAGCCAAGTGGGATTGTCAGTCATTCTCTTGTTGGCGTGAATTCAAAGAATGTGGGTAGAACAGCGGTGGACAGTCTGAGGAGACTAAATTAAGAAAAGAGAGAAGGTGGAGGATGGAAGTGGGGGAAAAGAAGAAGAAGAAGAAGAGAAGGGGGAAGTAAAGGAGGAGAGCTGAGGCTGGAAAGCACCTGAAGTGTGAGTCAGGGGAGGAAGAGGAGGAGGAGGTGGAGGAGGTGGAGGAGGGCCGGTCGCAGCTGCAATAACACTGTCTGGCAGTCCGAGGGGGAGCTGCTCGACTTACAGCACACTTACACACATATACGCTCCATGTGCATGCTCGTCTATACGCTCTGAAAACATTTTCTCATCCTCCAAGACTTTCTGCTGTCATACTGTGTGCGCACCTTCGAAAACACATTAATACGCAGCTGCCTTCTCGCTCTCAACACAATGCGAGAAAAAAAGCACTGTATATGTCATTATGGGTTTATACACACACTCGCACAGGCCCGGGTCAGCTAGTGCAGCCAGCCACAGGCACGGCCACGGCCGCTGATCCACGCCCCCACATCTGGCAGCCCGGGATCTGGCCTTGGCCTCGGTTCACAGCCTGCGGTGGTCTGCTCCGGGGTCTGGGTTTCCCAAAAGCATCTCGCCCTGCGTCTTGTCTTTCGCGTCTGCCGAGACATAGCCGGACTCGGAGGACTCTCACGGAGGACACGGTGCGTTGTTTGCTCTGGTTTATAATGGCAAAAATAACAAACAAACAAAAAATAAACAAGGGTGAATCTTGAGTGTCGGCGTAACTAGAGGTCACGGCGGTAGCAAGCGCGAGGACAGAAAGGTCACAGTTCAAAGAAAGTATTGGATATGTAGTGTGGAGACATGCAGGCTGTGCTTGGAGTTAGCAGCTACAGCACATTTTGCCAAGGCTTGGTTTACTGTAAATAGTCTCTTTTCTGTGCAGCTGTTGGTTGAATGTGACATGTTTTCACTCTGGCGAGGAAATGACATCATCTAACCCTCCTCACTTTACTCTCCTTGTGAGTTCACTCACATTTAAACTTTACTACTCTGGGGAATCAACCTCCTTCTGCGGCAGAGAAAATAATACATGTCCTACGTTGCATGTTTAAGCTTTAAAACATAAAAAAAAAAATATATTTGTTTCAGTTGCCTCATTCTGCATGAGGAGAAACGAGTAGAACAAGTAATGACTGTGGTTTCTGTTCTGACTCGTGCCTCATGATAAACGTCATGATTTTCAGTAAAAACAGAACCAAAACAAAACTGAAATAAAGAAAAACAGCAGATTGATTTCACTTGAACTGATTCTGACCTGAGTTTCATTTCAATATGCACCCAAAAGTAAATAAGATCTGTTTGCAACAAATACAGGATCTTCCAATTACACAGAAACTAAAATATCCCTTCATATATCTGCCCAATATTTTTTTAGATAAGCTCAAGATTAAACCGTGATCTTCCCCTAACCTTAACCACAGTGCTTTGGTTGCCTAAACCCAACCACAGATGGAAGATTGGATGTGAACCCCGGAGTCTGGTGTCACGGTCTTGAACTTGGTCGCCCACCATCCATCCCGACCACCTCGCTGCGACTCCAGTGTGGTGCGCAAATGTTGCCAAACATTGCGTCTGAACGTAATCCAGACAGCGATTATGTTTTTCATCACAGTGTAAATGGGGAAAACAATTTTGTAGTGTATAAACATAATTCTAGGAAGACGGGGTCGGTGCAGCTGGATCAAATCACGTCTTCCTGGCTGTGACGATGGTTTGAAATCAAGTCCAACAATGGCTGGTGTCCCACAAGGATCACTGTTAGGTCCCCTGCCATTTGCTCTGTATATAAACTATATTTATTTCCAAACTTGTTTTTTTGTTTTACGTTTGTAACACTGATCATTTCTATTCTCCTCTCAGTGAGGTGTCAAGCAAACACACAATCCAATCCAAGATTAGACTTATAGCACCTGTACTTCATAGAATAAAACCACAACAGAATCCTCATTATTAAGACAAATTTAAGCAACAAATATTTCCCAACATTAAAGCCAACTGATCCTAGGTGACGCACGATTCAAGTGTTTTCTTCTTACGTTTCAGGATTACGCTTTTGTTTACAGCTGTTATGACCTGAGCGTGATTTATGTGTGTTTTGCTGTGTTTACTGCAACCGATGCCACCCCACAGTTGAGCAGGAAAGAGCGTTAAGAAAAAAGAAAGAAAGCAGATCAAACAAAGATGAAAGCAGCTCCAGGCGCAAGAGGGAAAACACTTTGGGGAGGTATGTTTATGAACGCAGCTTAAGATCATAATCGTGAAAACACAAGCTCGCAGTAAGGCCTGAGTCGGCTGAAAGCTCGGCCTCCGGTGCTGCGAGGGGAAAAGCTGCAGCGCTGAACTCTGCTCCTGCTACTGCTGCTTTTCTGTGTGCTCAGCAGATGTCTCCCACTGATGACATACACAGATCTGAGGCCCGTTCGCCGGCCTCAGATCAGCGTTCGACCCTGTCAAGAAAAACAAGAAGGTGTTTGAACGCGCTTCATGTGATACCTCATGTGTTTGAACGTTTCATTCAACGTGTGAGGAGCAGCAGGAAGGGGAAAGGAAAACAGTTCAGTGTCTTCAGTTTAATTCAGTATATATGTAGGCTACATTCAACCAGATGAACCCAGACTCGAGGTGGAGGGTTCAACTCAGTTCCTCAGTTCATTTCAGACTATCCACACCAAAGGCTGTTTGAACTTTTGATTCTATTGGTAGATGCTGTTGCTGCCTCTTGTAAAATGTCCCATTTTTACGGCTTCATACTTTTATTGACAGTTTTAGGTAAATGCCTCAAAGTGGAACAAGTTCACACATAAACACTTTTATGGTTCTCTTCCTGTTGCAGGAAATGTATCTGTAGATTAAGGAGTAATTTCTTCCTGGAATGATTATCAACATCGGCCGTGGTAAACACTTTTCCATCCAAGCCGCATTCATCCAGTTTCTACTACATGTTCCCATGCGGGGTTGCGGGCAGCCGTGTCCCAGCATGCACGGGGCGAAAGGCAGGGGGAAACACCCTGGACAGGTTGGAAGTCTATTTGCGGGCCTGAACGCTTCGCCAAGATAAAAATACTCTCTGCCAGACAACAGACAACAATGCCGCCCATGTTAGCCGGCCATCTCGTTAATGATGCTGTAGTTTACAAGCAGTCTGTCTCTCACCGTGGAAAAGTTTCGCAGCCGCTCCGAGGCCAATCTGGACCCAGTAAACAGGCTACTTATTCAGATTATTTACAGGGGGCATTAAATCATAAGAGGGCTCTTCCTGTGTGCACGATACACACTGTGTGCATAACTACTCTCTCTCTCCTACTCTGCTTGTGTCTCTCTCCCTTAGTGAGCTGCTTTTTTCTTCCTCTGAGGGTCTGCTCCCATGAAATGTTCTACGATAATAACGTGGCGACTGGAAATTCAGTTCCTCTCATAAAAGTCTAATTGCTCCTCCTGGTACTTCCGTGGGACCCCTCCCCCCTTTGTCAGACAATCACACACACACACACTTTAAATTGTCACACCACAGGGCCAAATGGAAACACCTTAAAGATAAGTTTGTCATAGCTGCTGGCAGAGAAACCGGAATCTTTGAACTTTAAAGCAGCACTCGTTAGAATTTTATGCTGCTCATTCACCGGGGTGGGCCAAGTCCACAGAGACAGAATCATCCTTTAATAAAGCTTACAAGAGCCAAAATACCAATAATTAACTTAATAGATATCAAGGTCCAAAAACCTGCACCACACAGACTCGGCTGTAAAACACGCAAAATGACATAACAGCGCATTTAGACTTGGCCATCGTGAAGGAAAGTCATTTACTAAAAAAAGACTTTTTCAGCCATGGTTGACATGTAACCATGAAGAGAGATTTATTCCAAAGTCCTCCAGGGGTTAAACGTGTCACCACTGCCATGGTGCAGCGGCTTAAAAACAACTCTGACTTACAGAGCCGCCTTTATGCTGCGCCAACTGCTGCTAGAAGCCAACATAAGATGAGGGGAGTTTGGCCACGGCGTCGTTCTTTATCCTGATGGTAAACAGCTGCAAAGATGAGTTTTCTATGTTCTGTCAAACTTGCATTGACTCGACCTCAAAGGTAGGTAAGTCTGAGAGCTCCGACACGGCCAGAGGTGAGACCTGCTGTAACTCCGTTAACAAGCCTTGTTTCCTGAAAAAGCACAGACTGAGAGTAAACAGGAAAAAAAATGCTCTCACCAAAATTCAAACAGCGTCTAAATTTAGAGGACTATGGAAAAGAAATGTTGAAAGAACGAAGCTCGACAGTCATTATATCTCATGTTTTTTGACATGACTTGATGCTTTGTACTTTAATTTTAAAGGCGATATAATGTCTGTGGATTGTGTCCTCCCCTGAGCTTACTTTGGTCATTTTTTTTGAGTCGGGTATTCGGTCATAACCCAAAGTGTTGGACAAATTGAGACTTTGATCTGTTGATGGCGCAACATAAAAAGTCAAGGTATCACAAGTTCACCCTGTAGGATGGATGTGTGTACCAAACTCTGTGCTGATCCTTTGAGTCAATCTGGAGATATAATGAAAGTTCGGACCTGCTGGAGGTGCTGTATCAAGTTAAATTTAATAATTCCATGTGTTTTCAGTCTTTAAGAAACACTAGATCTTTGCTTGAACATAAAGACCCAGCAGGCCTCGGGTGGGGTTTGCGCAATCTAGAACCTTTATTAGGGAAACGTTTGATTGCTTAAAAGGCATCAGTGATCTAATTTATTTCTCTTAGCGCTGGAGTGGTAACGTTAGCAGCTCTGACATTACTCTGGTGCATTAATTCATTAGCAGGAGTTGATTATGGTTATTAGTTTTGTATTTTTTTTGGATATCAAATTCTGTCGAGTAAGTTACAGCATGAATGTTTAGACGATATCACAGAACGCGGGAGGGGGCTGACGTCGTTAACAGCCCTAATTACACATTAAAAGCATTTTTCTTTTACGACTTACATCGTCGTTATGGGAATATTTCTCATCAGGGGCAATAACAGTGGCCAAAACTCACTGTTTCATTAAAAAAAAAAAATCACAGGGAACCTGCTGCATTCCTCTGAGAAACACGAGAGTGAAGGGGTTAGAAAAGTTAACAAATAACGCCACGGCCCACACCTGACAGGAGGAGCTGAAACGACGGACCACACAGTTTGCGCCCCGAGAAACTGGGCTATAAGATCTATTAACACAACAAACCGCTGGGTGTAATTTCCCCCGCAGATGAGCCAGCTCCGCGCTGCCAGGGAATGTCCCGAGGATGTCAGAAATAAACCTCAGAAATGTTCTGAGTCTGTGGTGGAGGTGAGGGTTTCGCAGCATCAGTTTTTGTGCAATGGAACAGAGAGAGGAGCGGAGGAGAGAGGTATTAGTTAGTTAAAAGTGTGAGTGAGAACTTCCTGAAGTGTCCTGAAAAGGAGACTTGCATGAAAATACTCAGCCAGGTCTCACTTTTTCCCCAAGTTATAGACACACTGTATGTAGACAGACATCATGGGAAACAGTGTCATCACAGAAATCCAGATAAAGCTACCTGCAGTTGTCTCGAGGCATTCCTGTCATGAACGCCAATGCAAAACATGTGTCTATCTCTCAGACAAGATCATACCCGGAGGCAGGGCTTTTCACAGAGAATATCACCACAGTTATTACATTAGTTATCAAAAGGAGATCACACAGGGCAGATAGTTTAGAGATGTAGTTCAGTAGTTTACAGTTGAACGTTATTGTTTTTCCCACTTTCCCAGATTCAGAAACTAATAAACGCCTCAGGGTCGACTCTTTAAATGTCGTTGCTGTTGTCTGAAGTGATGTGAAACAGCAATATTTGGCTGTCTAGGTTCAATTGTTGTGTGTCTATAGGATTGAATAACATCATGATCCCATAGGAAAGTTGAAATTGAGCGAAGCGAAGCTAAGGAGGCGTGAGGGGACTGGATTTCACCAAGCTTTGTCTGAGGGGAAGCCCACTGTCTGAACGACAAACAACTGTCTGTAGACGACAAAAATAAAGGATAAGGGGCACAATGTGTGAAGGAAAAACAGATTTCAACCAGACCAAGAGTTGACAGTCATGTGACGACATCTGTGGTGGAAATGCCTTCAGACGCAAATATTTCTTTCATATTTAACTTTTCCTCCAGATCTCTTTCATGTTTAGTGCCTATATTTTCATGGAGCAGGTACATAGATTTTAACGTGGATGATGCTCTAAAGCTCTGCCAACACTTTTGGTTCAAGAACCCATTTTGAGCAAACAGAGGACGCAGTGTAATACAAGGGTAATACATCTGAATTTGATGGTGCCAAGCCGTTTGAAATTCTCTCCGGCGACTGTTTGTTTCAGTTTATTTCTCTAACAGTTTATTACCAGCGAGACCTACAGGACAGTGGGACTGTTTGGTTTGAGGACCGGAGCTTGAGCTCTCATGAAACAACCTCTTGTCTTGTGGTGGTTTAGTTTGGATAGCTATAAATCGAATGATAGAGCCAGTTGATCCTATATCAGACTGCACCCTGACCTTTAAACTCATGCAGACCAAATACGTACTGTAAGCACATGGTTTGTATTTTGCTTCCTATGCTATCGCTCATACATCATATGTGGTCGGGGGCGGTCGGTGGAGTACTCCCCACAAAGAAACCCCTGGGACAGATATCCGTTTTCATTAGAAATATGTATTGTGCACCAGGATATGTTTTCAGCACAAGTTGGAAAGTTGACAGATGGGTCTATTTTTGTAATATATTACGGGCTATCAGCACCCCTCTAGTTTGCAGATGCCCGGAAGGTTTTTTCCCATAGATTCTAGAAAGGGAAATGTAGAGCAAATGGAAAAAACATGAGCGAAAATCTCAAACCACATGCTGGGACATCAACTTTTATGGAAGCTCTTAGAAAGTACGATAAAATGGGATAGAAGAGGATGGAAAACTGGTTTGTCGCAGATGATCAAAATGACTTGGTGTCTTTGTCGAATCTGCTGATTTTTTTTTTAAATAATCAGTGATGTGAAGCAAAAATAAATTGAGATTTATGTCACGTGTGCATGTAGAAGTTAAATGTAAGAAGTTATGTGCAATGAAAGAAGAGTTGACTATCAAAATAAAGCAGGAAACAGTGAATGAATCAATCAAAGAAAGCAAAAACAAGATCAGCATATCAGTACTTGTCTCTTTGTGCCACGTAGCACTAATAGAAAAACAATGTGTTGCTTCTAAGTTTTGCTAACTGACGTTTGACTTGAATCCTGGGTTAAACTCTTTCATTTGACATTTCAGTTTTCTCCGCTTTTAATTGGCGTCAGGAAGTCAAGCGAAACCTGAAAGGCCCTGACACCTCAGGTTTTTCCATCACCTTGGTATTTGAACGCCGGCTCCGAGCTGGGTGTTTCAAAGCCATGCACCGAGAGTGAGATCATCGGGAAGTTACTGCGCCCGCTGCAGCCCTGCAAACTTCTTACATATGTGGGCCACAAGATTAATGCTGTGTCCAGAGTGTGTGGGCGTCCCGAGAGATATGCAGAAGCAAGATCGATATTCACCCACTAGATGTCAGATTCACATGCAACTCATGGATACAACTCACGCATACTGTTTAATTATGTTCCTGGTGACCAACGAAGAAGTTAAAGTGTGAACATTGTATTTTATATTTTCATGAACTGTCCCTTTAAAGAGGTCACGCCGAGGCATTTCTTTATGACAGCTGACGGCAGACTGTGTCCAATCACTTTTCTTTGTTCCGCTTGGCTTCCGGCTGTGAAAAACACCCGTCCCTGCCAACGAGTGACCCACGCTTTGAAAAGAAACCCACGTCCAGGACGCCGTCCAGCCAGCTCCGGCCAAACAGCAAAGATCAAAGGTCAAATGTCAATGTCAGGGTTAATGTCTGGATGAGACACGGAGCAGTTTGAAGGCTGGGGTTAAGTCAACATTTTGTTTGTCTTAAGCTGAGTTCGACATTGTTGTGTTAGGATTTAGGAGATAAAAAAGTAAAGAAATCTTGTGTGTAAGGGCAGAAAAAAAGCACTTAAGCTATAGAGAGAAAAATGAAGTGTTGTAACAAAATCTTCTTTTATCATTAATTGCTTCCTTTGTGCATTCAAAGTCACTCAGCCGTCAGGGTCTAATGGGATAAACATCTCTGTTTTTCTGTTTGACGCACCTGCTGGTTTTGGCTTTGTCCTATGGGAGGCTGCCCATTAGACCGGATCGGATTACATACACCCATACACACATGCGCTCACACTCGCAAACTTCAGTCATTAGTCACCATAGTATCATTTTCAGTTCCCAGAGTGGTTCTGGACACTTCCCAGTCCGGCAAAGGGAAAGTGGAAAATTATTAGGGACAAAACAGGACGTCGTGTTGTGGATGAAATGGATGAAAAAGTGAAATTTGCAGAACCATTTAAAGAGTTGTTCTGTGCTTCAGCTACTTACCATGTGCTTCAAATTGGTTCTTTTGTCTTCCTCTAATGCCTGATTGCAAACTTATATCAAGCTGTGTTTTGTTCATAGGAAGTGCAGCGTAGTGAATGAGGAAGCTGGGAGATTGGTTTTACTTTTGGAAGGTTGATAGACAGGAGCTCTTAGACAAAAGCAGTGTATTGTTGCTGAAAATGTGACATTAGGATATGGATAAACAATGGAGAGGTGGGTTACGTGGGTGGTGCCTAAAACTGAATTCCATGAATCCAACTAGACCATCAAATAGACAACTAGCATGATGAGGGTGTGTGTGTTTGCCAAGGTTGCATCAAAATAGTGACAGACAATTCTAAATCAACCTGAGTCAGGACAACTGTGTCCATTTAAATGTATAATTCTGTGGCAGTGCCACCTAGAGGAAGCTATAAAATTGCGTTGGATCGCTTTGAGTTGATACAACTTCGACCAGGCCGACACAAACTGATGCAATGACATGTTCATGCAAACTGAAAATGTTTTAACTGGAGTGAAAAAAATCATGGAAATTGCTTCATAAACATGCAATTTAATTCAATTTAATACAACTTTATTCATCTCTGTAAAGCTACAATTGGTACTTGGGCTGTTTGAGGTGAAATAACATCATGAGCCCACAGTCAAATTTGTGCAGATGATGGAAAAAATTTCTTCATTTTCTGTCTGAACACACCTTTAAATGCAAGGGGGGAAAATAACTGAAGATTCACAGTTCAGGTGCAGAAAATACTTCAAATGATGAAACCAAACCTCAGCTCGTAAGGTCACTTTTCAGCTACTGTGCTCACTAACAACAAGGCAGCAGAAAAGCACATGGATGCAAAGTCCTGGCGTGTACTTGATCGATTCAAACACACACATTCCCGTGAGTAACACACAATGCACACCTTGCACGCCCATTGTGCAAACTGCCTCGTTTTCACCCGCCGCTTCCTCCCGCTCGCTGTTAACAGGGAACAATCAATCAGGGTCGTTTCCTCTGCAGAGTGGGCGTCCCGTCTCACAGGATGTGGCTTAAGAGGGTCATGGGCACGAGGGAGCTGGTGGGCAGAAGCAGCAAAGCCCCCCTCAACCCTTTATGTCAGGAAATCTCTACATGCCTACTAAATGCTTTACTGCATGTAAGTGTGTAATGTATACCAGGGCACCTGAGTGCTATAAGGAAATATCTAGAGATTAGTCCTACTTAATATAAACAATGTATGAAGTTGCTATGTTTAATGGCATGGGAAACTTGCACGCTTGATGCTCCTTACCTCAACGTATAAAACTCTTAATGTGCAGTGCCTACCTTGCTCGGTTCCCCGCGCTTAAGTCCCAGTAATACCAGGGTGAGAGAATGGAAACAGCATATTAGCGTGTGTGGGTGCAGGTAGCGCCTCCAGCGTGTGTGTGTGTGTGTTTGCGACACACAGAAGCGTGAGGTTGTGCAGTGCCAGCCTCGACCACACTGGAAAAAAGGCCCCTCCAAAAATAAGTCAAAAAAAATAATACAAGATATTTTTGCTTGTAATAAAAGAAAAAAATAAAAATCTGCCAATGGAACAAGTGAAAATTGTCTTGATAAGATTTCTTAAAATAAGACAATATGTTAAGCCTTACAAGATCTTGAAATTAGCTGGAAAAAACTCATTATTAGCTATGATTTAGTTGTATTGTGAAGTTTCAAGTTAAGTCTGTTAACTAAGATGATTCATCTTTTACAAATAGCACAGCAGCTTAAAAACCTTATGATGTGTCCAAAAAGCTTGTTTCATCTGAGATATGACTCAAAACAAGATGTTTTCAAGACTGTTTCACTAAACAAGATTTTCAAGATGCACCGTCTAAAAACAAGTTACTATATCTTACTGAAATGTTACTCGTTAGGTCATTGTGTCTTATATTAAGTGTGATGAGATATTTTGACAAGAAATTAGAAAAATATACTTGGTAAGATTGTGAGTTTTTGCAGTGCACATATTCACACACACACATGCAATACAGGAGCTGACTGTCAAATATGGCAGCTTCTGGCTCTGGGAGCATCTTCTGGATATGGCATTCCTCAGGCTTCAGTCTGACAAGGCAGAGGAATGCTGGAGTCCGCAGGAGGAAGCAGATTGTAAAAAATTAAAAGTGGCATTATGCTTGTGTTAATTCTAAAGAGAAGAGGCCTGAGCTGGTGTTGAGACAACGTTCACACCTCAGCAGGATGTCTGCCTTGTATATGCCTTGAAAAGGAGTGAGGCTTGTAAAATAAAAAGCACACACTGGTGTCTGTAAAAACCCAGTGACGACCAAATGAAGATCAAAGAACTCCACTGACTCTCACAATATACATTCATTCATTTCGCCCTTTTCATTACACAAGTTGTGCCAAAGAAGGACATCTGCTTCAACAAAACGGTTTAGGTCAGACCGTGGAAACTTATGTAATGAGGAGTGAATTTACGCCCTTTCGGAAATATTTCACAATGTTTCAGGGAGGGCAAAGGACGAGCCGCTCCTGGGAGGAAAAAGTGAAAGCGGTAACAGTGGAGCGATTCACGTGAAGCCAAACAGGCGTTTTTTTTAATGTGGAGATTTGTGTAGTTTAGAATGAGGCTTGGCGCAGTTTGAAGATGCCATCTGCGTCCCAGGTTAACTTTTATTGCTGTCAGTGGAAATGAAATGGAATTATCCCGATCAGCCATCTTTTCCTGCAGACTCCCGCATTAAATCAAATCCCTCCTAATGAAACTTGACATTTCACATATCTGTAAGTCATTCAAAATAATGCAAACATGCTATAATGATAAACAGTTGTTGTGCTTTCAGAGCGTGACCGGATTAACCTGCTCGGTGGCCCCCCCGGGCTGAAATGAGTTGTGGGCCTCCAGTTGAAGCCCCCTTTCCTTCCAACAGGACACTGGATGTATCCTGTTGCCTTCCATCATCCGTCATCTGCAAGGCATGTGACGGGCAACACACGGCGGCTTAATTTTATAAAGCTTGATTTGTTAAATTTGAATTTCATTTAGCAATAAGCCTGTAAACATAATAACAAGTTAACAAGTTTCAACAACAAGTTTCAGTTTCAGGGAATAGATACCAAAACAATACTTGGAACATATTATTACTTTTTCTCAAAACTTAAACTTAACTCCAAATCCAAAGTGCTCAAATATTAGAAATGTTGCCTATGAAAAGTCTAAAATTGTCAAAATGGTTATTGTCACAGCTGCATCTGGCAACATCATCCCCCACTTTAACCAGCTCACTGTCCTCTCTTGTCATATCAGAGCTGCTGCCCTTCTCTGCCCACCATGTGCCCTCAGTGTGTTCCTGCCCTGCTCACACCTGATCATGATCGACCAGCACACCTGTCGCTCATGTCTCCCTAATCAGCCTGCTCGTACGTATGCCTCCCCATTCACTTCACTCCTCTGTCTCATTGTCTTTGTAGCGTGACTTCCAGACAGTTTCCTCTCTTCATTTCTTACCCTCACACTGTTTTTCAGTCCAAACTTTTGGAGCAATATACTTTGAAATGAACCCCTTAAGAAAGTACTGAAATTTGACAGCCAGCTGCAGAAATAATGAAGCTGTTAAAACCAGATTGTGAGTTCATGTGCAAGTTAAAAGACAGTGAAACAACATCCCAGTAGCTAACCTTCACTATGCCATGCATAGGTCTTCTGGAGAGCTAGATTGGACATAAAGTAGAATTTTGCAGAATCATCCCATAATGACTCAGTGATGATTTTAAAAGTTTAGGGCCTCTGCTATTTATCTCTTTTATCTATATTTATTAGGGTCTGGGGTCTCAAAACAGTTGGCTCAGGTGGTGATCCATCCTTGTTTAAGAGCAATGAAGTGGTGCTTGAAACACAGTCTCCCCAACTTTATTCAGATGTTTTTTTTTCCAATACTGCATCATCAACATTGACAGAAATAGACTCAGCATCAGTTGCAACTTCTGCCAGAAAACTCAATATGCACATCACAACACATTTGAGTTACTTATTGCAAGTTGATGTGCACTTTGCATTTTTCCCCCCCCCCTCAGCCGTGTGGGTGCAGCTAATGAAGACGCTGACAGTCGGTCCTACGCAGGCGAGTGACTCAGCCGCGTGCTGATTAAGGGATCCGCCGGCAGAGGAGCCATCAATCAAAAGGCAGGATCACTCCTACTCTCGCTCCGCAGACCACGGCTGTTATGTCGCATTTATCCAGCTGCTGGCTCGATGCCTCGGACGGAACGGAGACCCCCCCTCCTCCTGTCCTGGCCATCTGACGGAGGTGCACAAAGAAAGATGGAAATTCAATCCAAGCACTGTTACCTTCCCAATTTGAGTTCAGTTCATGGGCATATGTTTAAAAAATTACAGCTACAAAGACGAACGATGTCACAACCTCGTCTCCTGTTCACACATGTAAAATAATCAACGTGCATACAGTGTATTTGAAACAATAAGCTTTTTGAGATGTTTCTGCCAGTGAGGGAAAGAAACAGATTAGTGTTCTCTGGGAAAGTTGGAAGAGGACGGTTTGAATCTCAACTGACCCACGTCGATGGGGATTTGCAGCTCAACACACGGCTCAGAGGCTTGGAGCTTGGATATGTCAGAAGCAATGGAGACGTGAATAAAGAGAGAAAAGGATGGAGAAGAAATTCTATTTACTTTGCTTTATTTGACAAGGTTATTGCAGAAAAATGTAGCTAAATGAGACATATTCATGAAAGCAAAGGAGACTCTGCAGGATGAGATCAAGTGAGCCAAAGAGCTGGGAGAGAGCAGGACTTCTGGGTTCGCACGTCCACTGGGAAGGCCAAGACGGAGTTAAGTAAGAGAGCAGCTGCAGTGGTGATGCTTAAGCAGCTACTCCCATGGAATCCCCCGAACTCCTCCGAGCTAACGCTGCAGCTCGCTCACATCACCTCCCGGGAGCCCGTCGTAACGGGGAAGACGCGTAATAAGTTGAACTGAAGTCGGTGAAAACTCTGCTGATTAACGCTGTGGCTGTCAATCAAACAAAGACTGGAGAGATGCCAGAGGGAAACCGATCACACCCAGAAGTTATGAACAATATACAACAGGCCTGAGTTTCTCTGTCTCCTTAAAATGGGATTCATATGCTACTTAATTGCATTAGCAAATATTTGTTGTATGAAACATAACGATTATGTTTTCAATCAGCAAAACAAAGAAACATATTGGATGCATCTAGGAAGCACTAACTCGGCTGGCATACATTTTTTCAGTATCTGACCAAGATGACAGTTCCTTAACCTTAACCCAGTGCTTTTTTGTGCACAATAAACTGGATATAACTTCTTAATTCCTGAGTTCCAGAGGTGCTTGTTGGCTGATTTTGTGACCTCCAGGCCAAGCCACTCTACTTATTACCACAATTTCTATCTTTATTCTAAGCTGATGTAACATGTTAACGTACAGATATGAGATCAGTATCGACCTTCTTATCTAAACTCTTAACCCTTAAATCTTCACTCTTTGCAAGAAATGGAAGTTATATGTTATATGAGTGATGTGATTGTGATTTTGTGCTACGTTTACTTACGATAGGAATCGCCACCGCCAACACTTGGTTCATGTTGACAAGGCTCAGTCAGGATTTGAACCCAAAAGCAGGATGCGGATGCAAGAAGTTCAAAATAATCAAACAAACAAAGTAATGAACTTAAAGTCGCTGTAGCAATGCTGAGGAAAAAAGAGGCAGAAAAAGAACAAGACAACGTGGTAGCAAAGGCTGGTATACTAGACATGCGACGCATGGAAACAAGGCACTAGTTGACGGACACGGCAGACACTACAAACTGGCACAGGACAGGGGAAGACGTGGACATTAAATACACAAGGTAGGGGATCAGGTGGAAACAATCAGGGCGGGGCAGACAATCACACCAGTGGGAAACACAGAAGGAAGGGCAAGCAACCTGAAACGAGAAGGGAAATGGTTACCAAAATAAAACAGGAAGAGACAGGACAACATGAGATAAGACATAACTGCAAAAAGTAATTTAACGTCTTTTCCTAGTTGTGACACATGTAACAGAAACCTCATGACAACAAACATTTAGTCTTTTGCAGGTCTCTCACTTCAATCTCTTGATCACAGTTTAATTGTAACATAAGCAGTTATGGAGCTAGTATATAAAGTGATGTGGTTAATATGAAACTAACTGATTACAATGTAGAGGCTAGTGTCAACTTCACAAACAAACTTGAGATCAAGCTTATTTTTTTGCTATTGGGCTCTAATTTGTCAAATTAGTAGGTGAAAACCATAATTTGTAGGAGACGTGTTTTGCCTGAGAGATCATTGGACACACACACAGGTAGATAAAGAGCCTCAGAGGCAGACCTACACACACTGAAGCAAACAGGTGGACACCAAAAAACGCTGTCAGCAACTTCTCAGTTTGAACCTTTGTTGTGTCTTTAGACTCCCCCGACTGTGAAAAGCCATTTCCCCGCAGCCAGTAGACAGACTGATGAGAGGTGTGCTCCAATCCCACACCACCCTGAACACACACAGACCAAGAAAACACACATTTTTTGTGCTTGAACACACACTTTTCCCAGCCTTTACAGGGAATAAAGCAGTAGTCTGACATCACTCATGTTACACATTGAGACAGACAGCTTGTCCCACAGGATTAAGTCTGGTGTTTCCCCCCCCCACACACACACTCACTGACATCATCTGGTGCCAGCCATGGCCACGCTATATAAACTGTAAGTCTGCGTGTGGATGTGTCTGTAAACCTGCTCATGTGTCCGGTGCATTTTTTCTCTGTGTATTCATGTTGGTTTTCTCATCAGTGAGAAGGTCAGGGAGGCCACCTGTAAGTGGAAAGGCTGCTACTTCTGTGAGTCACAGCACTTTCGAGCAAGCAGAACCTAAAATACCTGTTTGTGCTTCCAAACCTGCCAAATGGAAAAGTACTGAAAACTGGCCAAGGCTGCAGTTTTATGGAGGCTCTTGGTTGGGATATACCTTCTAAAAAAAAAGGAAAAGAAGAAAAATCTGCAGCTGTTTTTTCTTTGTGTGATTTAGCTCTTCAAATTCAATGTATCTACCTTCTTTTCCACTGCAGATAGTAATCTCTCAATGTAGCTGGGATTCTTAGCTGATCGTCATAGCGATGTTACCCCTTTACTTTTCCTGTAGTTGGGAAACTTTACTTTGCTGCTTTATAACAGAGGAAATCGTAGGGATGATGTATGTCCCCTTTTAGTGTTGGTGCAGTTCATGAGCTTTGACGGAGATGATACCAAAAACAGTGCCAGGTGCTATCCATAATGGAAAAAGAAAAATGGAGTCAAGTCGTGCCACGCAGTGTTCTATATGGTCTTGCTTATAGACACACAAGTGTTGGATCACCCAAATTTTTTCAGTGCAGATAGTTTTTGGTTTACTTGTCCAGAGTTTAGTCTCCACCCTGATGCAATGGAGGTGAATGGGATTGAGTTGGTTAGATAGTTTTGAAAAATGACACCTCAAAAGATTCAAAAGTAACATCTCTCTCCACAAGTGTCCTCCTGACTCTGAAAAATCCACAGGACACATTGACAAAAAAAGTTTAACAAAAAGTTTTATCGTCATCTTTTTTTTATGTTTATTTTCTCATGCTACTGCTCCAAAGGTTGAGAATGAAGTTTCATGCTTTGCACTGTCAACAAGGAAAATAGTTCCAGAAAAAACTTTGGCAGCACTAAAAGCTGAAGTCTCATGAGTGCACATCTCACAGCACCTCACAATCCCAAACTCTCTGCATTGCTCGATACCACCATGAGTAAGAAAGAAAATATGTTTTTTGGTCATTTGATTCTGTCAAATACTAATGCTATTAAACACATGTTGATTACATAAGGAAGTCAGTGCCAGAAACGCAGCCAACGAGTTGTTTTCTGTTGAGCTGTTTTGTCACAGCGTCCCTCAGGCTTCGATTATGTATTCATCCTCTCCCGCTGACATCTCAGTAATCAAACAGCGCCATGACACAACCAGCATGTGCGCATAGCTTTTCAGAAATGTAATCAACTGGGCCCAGTCCAGCTCTCTGTTTTCGTCCTCTGCTCTGTCTGTCCGTCATGTCTGGAGAAGAGATTAGAGGCCGAGAGCAGAGCCAGAGTGGAAAGAGGTCACGCATGTGTGCATATCTATTTCTCTCCCTGTCTTCCTCTCTTATTACTCTCCCCCTTGTTTCCATCAGTCAACTCTAACATCTCACCTCCCCGGTGCTGGAATGTAATCAAGTACCTTTACTCGAGTACTGAATAGCTTTTTTTTCATGCTATAGTCAAGTAATATAATAAATATTTTTCTTAAATGGGCCATCCTGCACAATGAGTACTTTTAGTTTTGCAGTACAAGTATATTTTAATTCTAGTACTTTTGGACTTTAAATGCACTTTTACTCGCTTGCATTTTTATGCTGCAGTGTTGCTACTTTTACTTAAGTAAAAGGTCAGAATTCTTCCACCCATGAACTCAAGTCATGTGGTGACCCCTCGCTTTTGAGAGATATACAGTTTCTGGCAGCATCCTTCCACACTGTGTGAACTGACCTCACTGACCGTCTGTCTGCCTCAGCACTTTATTTTGGTCGTGACCGGCCGGACTGATCAGCTTGAGCATAGAAGCAAGAGATGTAGATTGAACATGATCGTCGACAGAGACTGTGTTTTTTTTTTTTTGCTTTTTAACTAATTGCCAGGGCTCTGACAGTTAAATCTCTCGACACATGTGGCAACAGTGTAATTGAAGTCCCTGTGGAAAAGAGCGTCATCCTCAATATGACTGCAAATGTTTCTCAGGTTTGTTCAATTTGTAAAGGCGGAAAAAAAAATCACAATTGAATGTGTCATAAGCAATATAAACTGAGGCAACCACAATCATTTTAGTGTTTAGCTGACATCATTTTCACCAGGTGGTAACAATGATTTCCATTCACTTTGTGGCTTGTTTATTAGGAAAGATCAGTTTTTGAGTTGGATGTACGTCTAGGAATTTAAAATCTATGTCCGACCCCCAAACATGTAAGTCTTAATCAAAGGTGCTGACAGAGCAGTTTTTGTGTGCATGTGTGTGTGTGTGTGTGTGTGTAGGAGTTGTAAGTCTTAACAATTAATGGGGCTTTGCTGACAGGCAGGGAGGAATCTCTGTCAGGGCCTGAATGTGGAGGAGGAGGATGGAGGCTTAAACACCCACACATATGTACATTAGAAAAACATGTAGACGATGGACACAGATAATGACCTACAATAGATATGCACAGGCATTAGACACAGACATGATCATGACAGCTGGGCTGAAGCTCATGTCTGACGTCTGTTATCTTTCATCATCTACTGCTTTTTTTTTTCATCCAGATCTTTTTGGACAGTTTTGCCATCACATCTATTGACCATGACAACATTGTGCTTGATCTCAACCATTATCAGATAAAATGCAACTTGGCACATGCACCCAGCTGATCATGCAGTTTGCACATGAATCTTAACCCCTTCAGACCCACCGTCCATTACAATGGACATGACATATTTCTGTCTCTAAACCAATAAATACACAATAATTGAATGATGTCAGTAATGCTGGTTACTGATTGGATCCTTATTATCCAATCACAATCATGCAATGACTTTGAACACGCCCTTAGAGAGTGACAGACATTGGACAAGACAAGCATGGTGGAGCAACTGTAGAGAGGCAGGAGTAAGTGTCCATTTTCAATCAAAAATATAAACTTATCTTCATGCTGTCCAAACAAATTTGCTGTCAGCACAATTGTAACTGTTACAAGTGATAATATTTGAAGTTATTTTGAACATATATCATATCATTAATTTACAGGAATTTTTCAAAGTCCAGTGTCCATTGCAATGGACATCAGGAGTTGGGCGACTTTAGCTAACACTCACATGCTTAGTGTCAGTATGTAAACAAACCAAATACCTGTAAGCTTCCCATAGGTAAAGTGTTGTGTCACAGTTTATTTATTCATGATTATACATTTTTAAATGTATATATATATATATATATATATATATATATATATATATATGTGTGTGTATATATGTATATGTATATGTATATATGTATATTGTACATAATGTTCTTGTACAGTATTGAGTGTCTCGTAAATAGAGAGTTAGCAGAACTTGACTCCTTGAATTCAGGGGATCAATTTAGTGTCTTATATGTAAGATCTAAATGGATGGCACAACAGTTCAAGAGTGAGAATACATAAAATGAGTTAGAATGTGATTGTTTTGTTATTGGGACAGTGGAGAGGTCACATGCATGCCTGAAGAACTTGAGGTGGCAGATGAGATTGAGATAGAGGAGACAGACAGTGCAGGGACAGAGGAGGACTGGACAAGGACAGAGGAGAACAAAGGAGGACAGGAGGAAATGACAGTAACCAGGAAAATAGCAATCAGTGGTCCGCTCACTACAATCATTGACACTTCCTTTGAGAATTCTCCAGATCATGAGGATCATCCAATGAGACCCTATGAATACTTCACATGGTATATACCAGATGAGATCTTCCATTTTTGGCAGACAACACAAATGTTTATGCCTTGCAAAGTCAGGTTCTAGTTCCATTTCAAGTTAACGTATTATCAATTCAGTATCCTACTATAAAAAGTATGGTTATGTATTGGAAGTTACATGAAGGCAAAACTGATTTCAGGTCATGTTTAGACTCAAACACATGCAAACATCCAGTTTCAGATGTTTAGGTTATACCTGATTAATTACTATGTGAAAAAACTCAGTCTTATTTGTATTAAGTTTTTATGACATTTTACACCCATTGTGTCGTGGCGTCCATTGGAATGGACATGAAAAAATACTACTAAAAACATGAGTTATCAAAAATATGTTTTTTCCACTTTGTTTCTATGTTGGAAAGGAGTCAAAATCAGTTAGAAAATTTTTTTTTTGCCCAGCAGAAAAAATGCGGGTCTGAAGGGGTTAAATTAAGCAGGATGATGTAACCCAGTGTTGGCCAACTTTTATGGCCTGTTGGACTCAAGTGTTAAAGACTCAAAAGAGACGGATTCAGAAACTAAATCAAAGCAGCCGAGGCCGAGATCCTCACATTCAGTCTTAGTCAGGGTCAAACTTCAAAAACACTGGATCCAACACTTCCCATAATACAACCTGATGAGTTCATTAGTAAAAGTGCTTCATTTATCTCATGTTGAGTTTATGTTGCAACCCCTTGGCACAGGCCTTGACCCGTGATCCAAATCACTTGTTTGGAGGGGAAACAAAAATGAGAGAATTCAAACTGTTTGTTGCAATGGCTCATTAAATAGAAAAATTGCATGCGTGTAAAGGTCAAAACAGAATCTAATAGATGTGTTTAGCAAACAACAATTTCAACCCTTTCTTTTCTCTCCAAACCCATGATGAGCAAAACAATGAAAACATGACCTGAAGCATCAAAAATCAAGCAAAAGAAAAACACCGGAATGCTCCTTTAACACCCAAATTCCCCGGTCATACGACTTCACTGGGATAAATTAAACATAGTGTCCGGTGTATACACATCCACCTCTTCCATTCTAAACACTTCTTCCAGTTTCAGCGGTGCCAGCCACAGCTAACCTCTCACCCTCAACAATCTGCTCGGACACTCCCTGCTTGATTAGATTTCCTGCTGCGGGTCAAAAGGATAGAGGTGAGGCGAAAGGTAGAGGGAGAGAGAGAGAGAGAGGGAACAGGAGAACGAGGGCGGAGGAGAGCTTTTGGAAAGAGCGCACGAGTCAGCAGCTTTGCCCTCTCGGCTCGTCTCCGAGAAGAATATGGGCCACAAAAACACATTCCAGGCCTCTGAACATTCATACGATCTGGAGGAGAGAGGGAAGTGCACTTTAGTCAAAAAGCATGAAAAAGGGGGGAAGGAAGGCAGGAAGGTCGGTCAAGAAGAGGCAACGATAAGAAGGGGGGGGGGGGGCAGTAAATCATTAAAAAGGTCATTTGAAACATCCTTCTGAGCAATGCTTTTCACTTAGATACATTATGCCTGACTCCCGTGGAGAGTCGAGGTCCTGAGCAGGAGAGATATGGACTCCTGCTGTTTTAAAGCAGCTCACTCTGGTTCACAGTGTATCACTTCAGAGCATCCACCCATGATGGATTCCACTCCTCGATGGGTGACAGATTCCCTTTTCCAGGTATTTAAATAGTTAGGATTCAACAGCATGTGGTGATTTTTTTTTTTACCTGAAGGCTGTGTGTGTGGATCCAATGTGTGTTTTTGACCTCTCTGACCAAGTGTGTGTCGGTGAACTCCAACTGTTTTCAGCTCCTTCACATAGAAAAATCTCATGTCTGTGTCCTCACATTCACTTATTAGAAGGGTAAAAGCTGACAAAGCTGGAGAATACACTGAACCCAAATGCAAGACTCAGAGAGGGACTTCTTCAAAATAAGAGCGTTTATTAAAAGTATCAACTTAAAGTCACTCACAATGAGGAAACAAAGAGTCAAAATGTGAAAAAATGCAAGAACTCAAAATCACTCTAAAGAGGAACGAATTGGCAAAAAGGCAAGACAAAGTATCAACTGAAAGCAAGCAACCTGAAATGAGAGGGGAAGTTAATTTCACAATAAGACAGGAAATCACAAGACAACATGAAACACAGGACAAGACAGTAAAAATAATTAAATTATTTTTCTAGATATGACAAAAGCCTCCTCATCACCACCTCACAACAGCATCTTATTTCATCATTCTGGGCCATTCCCATCGCTTAAATCTATAAAAACACAAGCATGGTCTTGTTCAAATGAAATTTAAGTATCTACTGTTTTAAATCATCCTGAACCTCGCGAGGCCAGCGCTAACATAGAGTCAAATGTTTTTGGGACAAATTTACAGCACGACAGTTAAAAGGCCGTTAACTACCTCTAATCACAGTAATCACAGCACACACACACACACACCCTCAGCTGGAGAGAGTGTGAAAGCAGCTGCTGACTCCAGTTCAACAAGTTCACCCAGTAGCACACACGACCGCAGCAGGTAGCGATAACTGCTATATTTATTAGACTGAAAAAAATGTACTAAAAAAGTTCCAATTTTCTGTCTCTCAATGTCAATCAACTCCTGAATGGCACTCATCTCACACATCCATACCTTTCACTTTCCACGATTAGTTTGACTCATAAATCATTCAGTCAAAGTAGCTGCTGAGTTTTTCATCACTTGCACATTTGCATACAAAGCCACATGACATAGTAACTCATTCACACGTCATGTGAGTGACAGATGTGTGCAGGATGTTATAGGCTGTTCCACTCGGTGGTAGAGTGTGATGCTGCAGCTGCACAAAGATAGGCCTTTGTCATGGCTCCATCCTCAAATGCATCCTGACATGTTTAAGAGTGTAAGAGACTCTAACGCTGATGCAGAAATGCCACAGCATGTCAGAGAGCTGATGAAGACACACACACACACACACAGAGCCATGTCATGATGACATGAACCACGCCGCTGCTCTGATGTTTGGCTTGTACTGTATGTGATGAGATAGTGAAAGCATGTCTGTCACTGTGTGTGCTCCTGTATGGACCCTCCTGAGATTGTGTGTGTGTGTGTGTGTGTGTGCTCTTTGACACAAAGCAGCGTCGTGCTCAGAGATCAGTTACTCAGCACAGCAAGGTCAAAGGATGACACTGAGTCGAGCTGAAAGCCGTAACAGCTGACACCAGATATTCAATAAAGCCATTTTACCAGAGACAGGATGCTGGTGTGTTTTTGCCTCATGCCATTTTGTTTGGAAGTGAAATGCAGCTATGGCACAGACATGGAATAATCAGATCAGGGTCACTTTATTTTGTCATTGTTTTATATGTATTGTGAATTTTTTTCTGATCTGAGTCGTTTTTTTCAACATCAAGGCTGGAATTTTCCTCAAATCTGGACCCTTGCGTCCGGATTTATCAAATGAGATGTTTTGACTGTTCTGTTAATTGTTGTGCTGTGCTGGCAGGCTGACCACTGCCCATGGGCACTGACCTACTTCTCCAAAAGCTGCTCTTTTAGGCTGCTCACAATGATTTATCTGTGACCCGAGTGTGTGCGGAGCCTGTAGGTTTGGTGGGTTTTCTGCGCCAGTGTGTCACTCTGTCAGTGTGTCAGTGTGTCAGAATGCACCAGGCAGGGACGGGTGACACAGTTTGCCCACGGGGGTTGGCAACTTCCTGTCATCAATCTCTGTCAGACATGTATGCATACACGCTCAGAGGGTGTTGACAGATGCAACAAAGAGACCGTTGCCGTTCATTTGTGACAAGTGTCAAAGTCTCTAAGCCACGCCCTCCGCAGTCTACTCTACTGTAACTCAGTCAGACGGAGCTCTGGCAGGAAGTCGACCTTTGACCCCGAGGTCATTGACCGTGAGACCCAGACACACAACAACAGGAAGCACTCTTTTTTTTTTTTTCTCCGCTAAATCAGGCCAACAGACGCTGATGGTGCACATGCAGCAGAGCGGCAAGTGACCGCAGCACGACATCGTTACAGAGTCAAAAAAACCCCTCACCGCCGGCCAGCCACAGGAAAACAACTTGGTCAGAAGGAAAGAACAATTAAGATATCATATTATCAACATCAGCATTGCCCACAGGTTTATTCTCTGTATCAGTATCATGTTTTTGCCCTTCTGAAAATGCAAAGAATGCTTAAATAAATACCGGCTCCTCACAGTGCTCCGCCGCCGATGACAAACGACGAACGCCAAATTGACTTTTGACCCGCGAGCGCAACAACATTCTTTCATGTGGAGAAGCCGAGTCGATAAGAGGAATTCCCACTTAGCGCAAAATCAACAGTCAAAGTCAAAGGGCTGACGCGCTGATGGACAGGCGAGCTGAGGGAAAGCACCCGAAACATCCAGGCTCAGAGATACAGCGCCATGTTTTCACGCCGCCAAAATATATATCGGATTCTGATGTGGTGACACAAGGAGAGAAATAAATCTGACATGCTTAATTGAATGTTTAAGTATTAGAACTTGGCCGGGCTCGTTAAAGAAGGAATCCAAGCGGGTGTGTTTAGACAGTTCTGCCATTCGTCCGTGGGGTATTAGCCGAGTGGGAACATGATCCTGGAAGCTGGGGAGCATCAGCAGCCATTAAAGGGAGGTGAGGAAAAACAGATCACAGCCTCTGGACAGTGTTGGAGGCCAGTGAGTCCGGGGTGGAGGAGGGGAAGGAATGAGAGGTTATAGTGGAGGTAAAGAACGATGAGATGCTGCGTTGGAGGAGACATATGTGACATTCAAAAAAAAAGTAAAGATGGATTTGTGGAGTGCAGTTTGGCTACTGATGGAGAAAGAATTCAATAATATTTTAAAGTCAGTCCGACATGTGTGGAGGGATGGAAACACCCATCTGGCAGAGCAAGCGAGCGCAAGTGCTCCAAGTCATTGACACAACTTCAATTACTCAAAATGCAATTAAGAGTATGTCCAAGCCGTGCCGTGCCATGCCAGAGAAATGGATTCAAAAGACACCCAATAGGAGGATAAAACACCAACATAACACGAGGCAACATTTCAGCGGGTCTCTGAGGACGGCCGAGCGCTAAACCGCGAAGTGCAAAGTTCATTCTTGAAGCGAGGCGGAACTTGCTCGCGATGAGGTCATGGTCGCTTTCCAGGATGAGGACATGCAAACAGCTGCGGACCGCTGACCTCGTCCTCTGGCCGTCGCTGCTGCAGCGAGAGGTGCTTACACAATCCCGGCGTAGCTTTTGCGAGAACGCTGGGTTTGGCACCGGGAGCTGGCATAGCCGCACGCTAATGCAATGACAATGGGAGAGAATTCATATGTGTGTGATTAAGCAAGTGTACCGTCGACTGGAAATTGCACACGCACATCAAAAAGAGGAGGTTTTTATGGGAAAGAGCAGCGTAAATCACCTTCAGTCGACCACTAACTATCAAAGTCATTTAACCATCTTTCATCGTCCTCTTCAAACGCGACCAAAGTAACCAACCTGACTCATCGTGTGACCGCTAAACATGTAAAGCTCCCTCTCTCGCTCTGTCATTCCGTTACCAGCATGCCGCCTTTCAGCGCCGGCTGCCCTCGCTGGAAAACTCCACTGTCAGCGATTCGAAGGGCGCACACACGCCCGAAGACACACAAACACGGCGGATCGTGCAGATCGTCTCCAGATGTCTAATTGGAGAGAGAGACATAAATAGGGTAACAATGGCGGAGGGGAGAGTCACAGAGTCAAGCTGAATCAGATGAGAGGCTCGTGGCCGTCTGTCTGTGCCGATTAACGATCGCTGACTAACACACGTTCATACGAATGCACGAGCACGCACACTGCAAAATCTGACACTTCATGTACAATCAGTGGTGGAGGAGGGAATCTAATCCTCCTTGTTAGCTGCTCATTTGACACTTGAGGATAACTCATATACCATAAGTGCATATTAAGTATATGGAGCGAAAGGGAAGATTAAAAGTCTCATAAAAATAGAAATGCTTACGTAAAGAACTGTAATCTGTGCACTTTACTTTAAAGTCACTAAAACCTTGCTTTTATGCATCTCTCTATAACCTTAAATCTTTGAGACTTAAAAAAAAAATATTTTTTGAGGCCTTTAAAAACTTTTGCAAAAGTCTTGAAATATGCAAATAAGACAGAATAAGGAGCCTTTTAGTTTCATGTTTGGGAATGACAAATTCTTTTTCTTATGTTAAAACCTCTCATGCATTTTCACATCAGGTATTGTTATAGTTGCTTATTCCTATCACACACAGACAAAGGCATTGAAACACAGCGTTAGCGATCACACAGGGGTCAGTGTGAAGGGTTATCTCTGAGAGCAGGGTCGGCCAACATCGCTCTCACAGATCCTATCTCCATGGGAGACAATGAACTCTCCATCAAAGCCCCGCATGGCTGGACTGTCTCTGCCCGCGTCAGACTCCCTCCTATTAAACGTGATTGCAAATGGTTGCTGCTTTCAAAGGCCTCCTCCCAGGGACCTCATCACCCTATTCAGGTTTCTATGAAAACATTCAGCCAGACAAAACCACAGTCGACATAGGACGGAGCTGTGACTCTGCTGATGCTCGGCTGGGCCTTTTTTTAATGGGCAGGAAATATTTGGTGCATCAACATTTTCTGTAAGGCAAGACTTAAAATGATGCCATACATGGGTACAAATGAGCTAAAAAAAAAAACTAACTTTGCATTTGTTTCATGCAACGCACAGCATTTTAAAGACCCTGTCCTTACCTTTTCACATGAATAATTGGTTGGCTTTTAAACTCATTTTGATTTGATTTACTTCTTGTTAAGTGCTGGTACTTGTCCATACATTTAGACAAAGATAGATGGTGAAAGTGGGTGAACCTTTTCCTTACATTGGATTACAGAATGTACCTTGACTTCAGACTTCAAATGATTGTAGTCGCTTGAGGACATCTTCAGTTTTCAGAACTGCAGAAATTGCTTGGATGAGAAGTGGATCCAGCTCTTATTTGAGTATCATAATCTGGATGAAAGCATTTTAGGGCGAGTGGGGGGGGGGGGGGGGCTGCAGTTCCCACTGTCACCGCTATGCTAATATCACCCCACAGGTGTTTCCAGTGGACTCGAAGTTAACCTGGGGAAGCTGAACATCCTTCATACAGTTTCTGCCTCTGGGCCTCTAGAGGCTCTTCTTCAGTAAAAGAGAGCAAAGTAACAAAGAGTTACATCGGAAAAAGAGAATACAGGGAAGAAGGAACCAAACTTCCTTTTTATAACAGGCGCATCTACCGTAAATGGAAATGTGGACTTGGCTAAGATAAGCTCATATTTTATTGATTGGCAAAGGAAAACAATAGCAGTGGTGTCAGGTGGAGGTGAGCAGTACTACCTGACACCATGCGGTCATTTGTTATTTGTTGTCACTGGGTATCAGGTCAAACTCACATAGCACCTTTAAAGCCAAGTTTAACTGTGTTCGAACAAGCACATCTCATGCAAACTCACACCTCATATCCTCATTTGAAGCTGGATCGCACCATCATTTTTATACTGGGTCACGTCAGTTTATGGAGCTGAATCAACTGCTGTAACCTGTTCCAGCTGTGTTTCCCCCTCGCAGTTCTCTTCTGACTGGTGCGTTTTCATGTAACGCTCCACAACATGCCATCCCAAGCTTTTTGAATGTGGGTCACGTCTGTGAGAAAAAAACAAAACAGACAGGCGGACACATGGAGGTAGGAAGGAATGATGGATGGGTGAAATAAAGGAGAGGCTTGTGGGTAATGAGAGCAGGATGTTTTCTGACAGGCAGACAGAGGGAAAGAAAGACAGGGGTTGAGGATGGATAAGGCTAGACCTCTTCCTTTGTCCCCCCCCCTCGCCCCCGCCCCGACGTGATGAGAGGACGGACAACCTGCCAGCTGAACATCATCTGGAAAGCGTTTTTGTCCGTCCTTAACAGATGTGGGGCAGCGACTGACACAGGTTCGGGAAGAGGAGGAGGAGGAGGAGGAGAGGAGATATGAAAAAAGAAAGATGAGATAAAAGGAGGGAGAAAGAGGAGAAAACAGGCCCGATATCACATATCACTGTGTGTCTCACCATTTTCCTCCCTGGATGGGAATGAAAAGCATTCCTGAGACCACCATGGCCTCTTTAAATGAGTAGCTTTGGTGGCGTTCCAAACCAGGGACCCCCTGTTAATCCTTCGCTTATTGACAACATGTGCTGGGGTGGGAGAGGCCTGTGACTCCTGCAGCTTTTTAAATCCTGTTTGCACGTATTGCATGTATTGAATATTGACAATATCAGTGAACATGGTGCTGATTTTTCTAATAAATCAATCAATCAATTTCCTGGAGCCCAAGTTGATGTGTTCAAATTGCTTGTTTTGTCAGAGCAGCAGCACAAAGATATTCAGTTTATAATAAGTTTCCATCCAAGTGTAGTGCAAATTATAGCTGAATGTGCAGAAAATCAGTGAAGGAAATTGCAAATTAATGCATTTAGAGCTTGTAATTTTCCCGTCTGCTGTCATTATACCATTGCAGGAGAAGAGGATTTAACGAGATGACATATTTTAGAGAGCCAAGAAAGTTGAAAATTCATTTTATTAAAAGTGAGCTTGTTGATTATTAAAATGGTTGTCATTGATCAACACATTGAATAAGCAACATTTTCCACCTTATTTATATGACACTCCCTTCCTCCTTTCATCCGCCTCTATGTTCTATAATCAGTCCAATGTGTTGCATGCTTGTCCACCTTCCACCTGTTCTTAATAACATCAGTTACACCGTCTTACATTTCTCCTCCGATGACCGAACCCCGTGACCAATCACGAAACGGCGCCCGTGAGCGACATCTCCGTGGCCGCCATCTTTATGGCTCAAGGCGGAGAGACGTTCTCTTGGCATTCAGGACAGTCCGGGGGCAGCCGGGGCCGGGGAGCACCACGCACGCCATGTTTTTCAGCGGCTTCCAAGAAGACCAAACCAGAACCACATGGCGGGATTTTTTCTGAGAAACTACCCCGTGGAAGCACCTACATTTTTCACTGTCATCCGCGCTTGTGAGTCAAGCTCCAACGTGCCCTGTAAATGTCATCTAGGTGTAATGTGGCATTTTTTGACACAGAGAGTAATTAGGTAAAACGTCAGCTTGATTCCCTCACGAAGGCGACTCTGGGTCATTTTAAATGTTAGAATGTCTCGTGCATGACTGCTGCTAATTCATTTAAAAACACTGATGTTGGATGATATTATGCTGAGAATGACTCATATGACTAAAAGGTTCATTTCCCTAAGTTGATTTACCTGATTTATTCAAGTCAGGATTTATATTTCTTCAAATGTAAAAGTTGAAGTGAAACATAGCAAATGTGCTTTGTGATTTCTGCAGCGATGGGAGTTTATGAGACGTGACGTCCGACAGTGTTTCAGCTAACTGAGGTTTTCTTACCCTGACAGAAGATTTCTAGCTTCCATGCCTGTGCTTGTGGATCAAACACAAAGCTGCCGTATTGATATTGGCCCAGCGAGTGTGTGAAAGAGGAAGCTGCTCCTGTCACCGGGGAAGAAGAACGGTGCGTCCAGTGTGTGTTTCCATACGTGTGTGTGTGTGTGTGTGTGAGACCGCAGAAGGATCTCCCTGGCTGCAGCTTAAAGGATCCTTCAGCGGGGGGGGGACCCTCCCTTCCAAGCTTTCCGCTTCCTCGCCCCCCTCCCACACCCTCCAGACCTCCACCCAGGCCTCACTGGCTCTGTCGCCCAGGGATGGGCAGCCGTTCCAGGGCAGAGCTCGCCGATTGTTCCCCTGTGTTATTCTGACACGGTTCTTCCTCCGAGAGCGCCAACGCAAGCATTGAATATATCAAGGGTGTGTGTTTTTCTTAGGCCGTGCGTTTATGCGCATGTGTGTGAGGGTGTGTCGACTCCCATTAGTGCCCGCTGACAGGAAAAGAAAATGACCGTCGCCTTCGTCACGTTCATTAACCCTCGGCCCTTCCCATTGTTCAGCTTCACACACTGATCTACAGCGATGTGTTTGCTTTACAGAAATCGGATAAGGACATGACTTCATAGTGTGTGTTTGTGTCTGTGAGTGATGTGCTGACTCATTTCATACGTTTGAGCAACTTCTTCTTCCCTCACATGCAAGTTCTTTTCCAACAAACAAAGGCTTCACATTGCACTTTGCGTTTACTTCATTTCACTTTTCGGACACAAATAAAGTTTTTTGCGGGAAACATGTGTCGTTGACTGATGTGTGTCTCGAGGGCAGCGACGTAGGTGGCTGCAGACTGATGGAGCGCTCGAGATGCTGTGTGTATTTTTCAGTAAAAACCCAACGGGGGTTGCAGAGGCGCTGCGAGCCCCTCCACCTCTGCCTCCTCACACCACACATGCCACCTTAAGGGGAACGTGTGCATGTGTGTTCCAGGCTGTGGGAAATGAAGCCGCTTAACATTCCACCTCTCACACCCATGGAAACCAAGGACAAACTTTTTCTCTCTCTTAAGAGAACCACACGCAAGGGACACTTAATGTATGTGTAGCTGAGTCAAAATATAGAATTTGGAAGCTTATTAAATTTAATGTAATTACTCTATTAAAGTCAATTTTGCTACTTTGTTTTTCACAGAGAAGAGTCCAACAAGTAACGAGGCTGTTTCGAGTACATGCTCATTTTTTAACTAGTAACAGTACATCAATTATATTTTAAGTGTAAGTGCATCTGGGCTGCATTAAAGGAGCAAAAACAACCTCCCTCTCTTCTTTGTGTAGCCCTCCAACCGTCAACAAGGACAGGGGTCAAAGGTCAGACACATCATCACACACACGCACTTTTCATCCATGATAACAACATCGGGCGTAAAAACAGAGCAAAGCCCCCCCTGACCTTAAACAAAACGTCCCCAGTGACCACCTCGTCTTTGATAACATGACTGCTGAGTGATCTCTATGTGAGCGTGTGTGTTTGGGTTAGTCTCGGTGTGTGTGCAGCGTGTACCAAGGGGGCTGACTGTTCACATGGCTCATCAGGTGATGTATGTTGCCGGCTACCTGCGGTGCAGCTGCAGACTGTTTTGGAGCGCAGGTCTGGCCTCAGAGGTAAAAACACACTCGCGCTGGGGAGTGAGAATAATCCCAGACACATCACAAGAAACTGGAATACATACACACACACTAGATTCAAGTAGAGATTTTCTTTCCCACGTGATTCAGTGGATATACAGAAGACAGTTACATAATAAGAACAGCTTCTCTCTCACCGAAGCCATTAAACTGAAATATCATTTTTTGGCCATTTTATGACACAGAGTTTTATATGTGATAAACAAGCATTTGGGAGTTTCTGGTTTAACTGTGTGGTCGCGATGAAAGATATATCGTGGTGAGTAAAGTTTCCACTTCACCGTCAATCCGTCAAGGCATTAATCACAGAATGCTGAAAAGGGTGTGTGAAGAGATGGCGATAAATATTTACGGGTGTGTATGAGCATCTTGTGAGTGAAATAATAAGAAGTGACAATATGGAGGAGGGTATTTTTAGCGGCACGAGAGCTGTTTTTGACTCCTTGCCGATGAAATTGGAGAAGTTAGTTGATAAGGAGCTGAGCTGTTCTCGGGGTAAAACTGAGGAAATCTGCTCGCTCTGTGTTTCCAACTCAATCTGACAGAACTTAAAACACAGAGTGAGGCAATGTGGAAAAGAGGATTGAGCGGATGGGAGTGCAAACCTGGCAACCCAGATAATGGCAACGTGTTTCTTTCTATACACGAAGCTTTAGGTAGAACATGAGCAGCTGCATGGATACACACACACACACACACACACATGCTCAAAATTACACCTGAGCTATTCAGCTGCTGGTGTGACTTCAGTCCAAAAGAAGCCGAGCCCAGAGCCAAAGAATACAGACTGTGTAGAAACAGCCGTGTGTGTGTGTGTGTGTGTGTGTGTGTGTGTGTGTTTGTGTGTGTGATGGGTTGGTACCTGATTGCAGGAGCATGAATAAGCATTTCGTGCATGTGCTCCGCCGTGTGCATGCCTTTGAATCAGAGATCACACACACACACACACACACACACACACACACACACACACACACACACACACACACACACACACACACATACACACACGGTGGCGGTGCCGAGCAGTGCAGCAGGTCAGGAGTGTGTGTGTGGGCCCGGGCCCCGGACGGCTGAATAATAATGTCAACGGGTTGATGTGGTGAGGTCTGTCATGAGAGCGCTGTAGGTTCGCGCCGTCAGCTGTGCTTCATCAGGGAAACCCTCACCGCCAAACCTCCCTTCTTCCTCCCGGGCTCCCGCTCTGCTCCTCCGCCGCTCTGTTTTCCGACGGGCTCTGTTCCCCTGTGATCCTCCATCTGTTTCCCCTCGCCTCCGCGCTATCACCTTTCTGCTTCTTTCCCCTTTTTATCAGCTCTTTGCTGTCTTCAAACTGCTCCTGTCTGACATTTTCTCTTTAGTCTTTCAGCAGAAGTTAATTAAAATCAAAATCGGCCCCCCCACCTCAAATTTCCATCTCTTATCCTCTTTCTGATTCGCCCATCTTTAAACTCTCTGTACTTATTTCTTACACCTTCAGACCTCAATTCATTGCTGGCGTCCACATCAGCTTTCGCCACACGCTCCCAACAACGTTTGATCTCGCTCTTTTGATGCATCCACCCTTCGCACTGTATGTACATGCACGTTTTTCGGGACCACAGCAGAGGAAGAGAAGGCCCGGCCCTTTCTTTTTTTTCCCCCCCAGAGGATGTCGAAGGCTGTTTTTCTCACGGTGGTCTGGGCCGAGTCGTAAGCTGGCACGGCTCGGCATGGGTCCGCGCAGGAAATGGCTGACTGAAACCCCGCGAGAGATTCTGGCCAGTTCCATTTCCTGTCAAACATCCTCCCAGAGGAAAGGAGCTCCAGGACAGACAAAACCTACAGGAGAGGAAAGTGGACTCACGAGACATTTTATTTGAACTTCATCCATGAGTATGAAAAAAACTTACTTCTAGTTTATAGTTTTGGTTCATTTGCTCTGATTGTTGGACTTTTTCTTTCTCCAATAAAAGTTCACAAAACTCCCAAAAAGTCCTCTAATATCTAAATAACAGAATAAGTCATCCATCCAAAATGACCCATGCAAGTACAGACAGGGGCAGGTGATGAAACTTATATGATCATCTGCTGTGAAAGTCGACAGAAACCACTCTTTTCATCAAACCTTATACAGAGATGTGGCAGATCAGAAAAAACTTCATGAACATTTGTGACAGACAGAGGTTTTGTTTCCTCGTTTCAACTGACATTTAAATACAAATTCCAAAGCAGTTAACGGAACAATGAAATTCCATTCACCTCCATTGCATCGGGGCGGAGGCAGTGGAAAAACAAGACCTGCTGAAATAAAAGTGAAACAATATTCATGACTAGAGGCTACATGGTTTTGTTTTTTTTAATGATTGAATTTGGCTGACTCTATCCACAAATATAGTGGCCTGGAGGGTTACCACTAAAATAGATGAAAGTCATTCATTTTGATTTACAGCATGTGACACAGAATCTCCACCGCACCCATTAAAGTTTGGAACAGATTAAGTGTTTGATTGAAGGCTGTTCTGGCGTCAGAAGGAGAGATCTATTAAAATGATGTGATGTATCGCAGATATTGTTTTAATGTGACATGTTGGAGCTCTTCCCACAGGTAAATTTATGGCATTGTATTATCAAGGTCTTATATTACACCAGGCTAAATTCCTCTCTATCAGATAACATTACACCACAAATCCTCACTGCTGATAACCCGAAACATCTCTGGGGCGAGAGGGGGGGCATATCTTTGTCTGAGCCAGTGTTAAGCCGAATGTTTGTGGGGCATGTTCCACTATCTCCTACCGCCGTCTGGGTGTCTTTCTCCCCGGCTCGTGTTTTTTGGGCGCGGGCCAGGCGAGACGCAGGGCAGAGTTTGCCGCTGCGGTTTCGGGTCATGCATTCTCTCACACGGCATTCCAGACAGATCTCCTTACATCCACACATTTTTACGTCCTGTTCTCTCTCCTTCTGTCCTCCTTCCCTTTCTTTTGCCTCCGAGGGCAGAGCCGCAAAATCACTGGTTGCCGCAAATAGACTGAGTCATTTGTTTCAGCCGCTCTGTTTTGTTTCAAATGTACATATTGAAGCGGTCGTTCATGTTCGTGGGGCGACGAGGGAACATCCCAAATAAGACGATCACACCATTTCAAAGCTGTGAAACGTTCAATCAAAACAAGATCGCGGTAATTTGAAGCTTCATTTGGACTAAAAATCTATATGGGCTGCAGTTGTAACACCGCAGAGCACAAGGGAGCCACGGATTGACGAGGAAAGCCGTTTTTATTTTTATGACGTGCTAATGTCGAGGAATGCTATTCGGGCTGGCTATTAAGAGCTTAGATAGGAAAGAGGCCCTTTGGTTCAGGAAGAGAAAAAAATTCTCGCAGAAAATGTGAGCAGCGGGATGTCGAGCAAGGTCAAGTTTTAACTATGAGACTTGAATATCGGTGAACTCACTGAATCTCTCCTCTGAAGGAGTCAAGTTTGTTCCCTTTAATTTGAGGGGATCATCAAAGACAAAGCAGACGGAATCCAAAAGACAAATCCGTGACACATTCATTCAGTCAAGAAACTGCCACATGTAACACTCGCATATCGAACTTCCCAAAAGTTCCTGTTTTCCGTGAAGAGCGCCGTCACTTTGGCGAGAGTCAGAGGACAGCGGGTGCCTATTGTGTCTGAGGGTAATTCATCACAAAGGGAAGGTAATGAAAAGCCTGGAGGGGATGTGAGGTGTGACTGTAAATCTAGCCGAGCCGCAACAAGCTGCAGGCCGGGGCACTAAGTCAGCGTGGATGTGTCTGTCTGTCAAGAGTGTGTGTGTGTGTTTGTGTGTGCGACAGAGAGAGAGAGAGAGAGAGAGAGAGACGGTTGCTCTCTTCTAAAATCTTCTTCCTCCCGCCATCTTTAATTCCATATCAGCAACATAGAAAAAAAATGCAAATAAAGACAACATGAGGAAACCAGACAAACTGTATAGAACAAAATGGAAATGAGTCTTATCTCTGTCTTAGTGTTCTTTGCTTTTGTTGGAAGCATGAAACAGGTGGCAGCTCCCACTGTGTGACAAGGCTGGTCTGTGGACTGAGCCCAAACGCACGACACAGAGGCAGGAAGTGCAATAATAAAGTTTTTAATGAAAAGTATCAAAACAAAATCACTCTCCCGAGGAAAAATACCAATACAATCAATGAAGCAAAGTAGCAACTGAAAATCACTCTTGCGAGGTAACTTTATAATAATGCAGCAAAGTCTTAAACAAAGTAAGAACCAAAAATCACTCCTAAGAGGCAAAAAGGCAAAATGGCATAAACAAGACAAAGTAACAAAATAACCTGAATCTTGTTGAATGAGAAGGCAAAGGCGAAAACTTGACATGGATGGCATGGTTGACTGTACAGACGAGACGAGACAAACTGGCACAGGACAAAGGGAGACGCAGACTTTATATACATAAGGTAGTGGGGAACAGGTGGAAACAATCAGGGCGGGGCAGACAATCACACTGGCGGGAAACACAAGGAAGGATAAGTTACCTGCAACGAGAGGGAAAGTTAGATTTCAAAATAAAACAGGAAGTCACGAGACAACATAAACACACGACATGACTGACTCAAACTTAGCACAATCTTCTTGATGTGACACTGTGTGCATGTGCATCCGTGTGCATGATACAAACAGAACAGGTACCAACTCACAAAAACATTGCTCAAAAGCACTTATGTCGCTTCCAAGAAGTCTGATTGGAATCTGTGGAGCGAGACTTTACTCCAGCGACAAAGAGTTGTATAATGCAGGCAGCACGAAGGAGGTTCCTTTTCTATTACGTAGCTCCTTTTGAAATGAAACACTTGGGCTTTTCATGAATCACAGCTCTGGCTTGGATGAGGCCAAACGGACAGAAACCGCACAGAGGCTTTTATAAATGAGGTCCCAGCAGAGGATAGTGAGGTTATAAGCCTCGATTTGGACCAGAGAAGCGGACCCTCCCTCCAGTCCTCAGAAATGTTTCCTCTGCTGCTTCGACATATTATGAATACACGGCGGGTCACAAATCCTATTTTTCTTCTCCCGTTCAGCTCGGCCCTGATGGACCTTTCGCACTACAAAGTCAGTAAAATATGTGAGGGATTAAAAACAGACTCACAGGCCGCAGCCTAAAAAGTTTGCCCTGGCCAAAAAAACCACAAACACACGCCTCATTCCATGACACCGCTGCCCACCCCATCTTCGCAATCCGCAGATTTTTCCAAAAGAATGCCAACAGACTGGAGTCGTGTCCTGACAGCGGGGCTGCAGTCGCCCATCGCAGCCCTTTTATTTACTGCTCGGGAATCCCGATGTGTCATTACAGGAGCTGGTCAGATTCCTCTCCTCCGCCTACTCTATTAAATAAGTGGTTGCCGAAAGGTGACGGTTGTAATAAGGGAAGCTCGGGGCTCGTGTCTTCCAATGGGAGCTTGTAAATATTTCACTTCTGACGGGGTTTACAGGTGTGCGCTCGTGAGGGTTGTGTCGTAAAAGAGGCCAGGCAGACGGCTGATATATGCTCTTCTCATTGTCAATAACAGATTAGTCAAAGTGGTACCCTTAAAATTCCACTTGTGGTTGATTGGATGACACTTCTAATAATAGCTGGTTAAAACAAAGTGCATTTGAATAATTTAGACAGTGTTGTCTCTTGTAACATTGAAAGTAAAATGCGCTGTTTTGAAATATGAACTATAAAGCATAACTATGAATGAATTAATACCCTGATCTTATAGTGGTTTTCCAATCATACTTATAACACTAGAGCTCACTGGCTCCACGCTGCAATAAAAATAAGGAGACTGACGTTTGACTTGGAGCATGCAACTTTTAGCCTTTATGACTTATAGCACGATATCATGCATGCAACAATTAAGTGCATGTTAAAGACCCTTTGCAGGCATCTTGCTTTAAAGAAGAGTCAGCTGGAAACATTAAAAGGTTTCGATCAACTCGTGAAGCCAACGTCGGCCTTCTGCAAGCGGCCGTTCCAGGTGACAAGACTGATGGTTGTGAGCTAGAAATAAGAATCCTGCATTTATCAATCATTGTGAAATCAATTGTTGCAGAAGCTTGAAAGCTGATGGCAGCCATAAGCAAAATAGGGTTTGATGTAATTGCAAACTGTAATCAGAACAAACTAGTGAGAACCACTTTGTCATGCACAAGTAATAACCTTTGCACAACCACTGCATGACTACTGTGGGTGAGTGATCAGATCTGAACCAGTTGATCTCTGGACTTAAAAGCTCCGCTCAGCTTTACCTGTGCTCACTTTCACCATGTTGTAATTTGCACACACTGATTGGTGCCAAATCAAGCTTTGTTTTATACCCTGTGAATGTGTTTGTATGCTCCCAGCTGTGTGTGTGTTGGACTAAGCTGTAACTCTATAAAGCACCTGTCCGCCCTCAGGTTCTCGTTTACTCCCAGCTTTGACTGACATTGTCAGATTAAGCTGTCAGATAGAGAGAACTGTGACAGCACGTCAGACTGTAGTAAATACTTGGAGCACAGACGCCGGGAATGCGCCCCCCCCCCCCCCATCGAAGGGAAAAGGGCGTGGGTGTAATTACACTAAAAATGACTCTGTATCACACTTTAATAACACATAATTACAGCTGACATTTCGGCACAGACACACATGGTTCATGGGAGGATTTTCATTGTCCTTCAACACTGACTTTTTTTTCTTTTTTTCAATTTTGACCAACTGATTGAATGGGGAAAATAAAACCGGTCTATTGGCGCCAGTGAAATTGCAGAGAAGAATATAGATTTGTGATCACATCATACATCATTCGTGACATCTTCAGCGCCACTAATTGCATTTTAAGAAAAATTAGAGGAATGATATATCTCAGCCCTGATTGCGTATTCAAAATTAGACACGCTGGCTTAAGAGAGGGCTTTGTTGATAATTTGTTTCACATGTCGGCGTGTCAAGTGAGTTATTGGAGAAACTGCTGAGCTGATTCTGGAAGTTATTTATTATGTAAATGCAGAGCACGCACACGCAAGACAGGATGACACACATTATCGTGTTATTGATTATTCAGCCTTCACAGTAAATCTGACTTCTTTGATTGCATCTAAAACCGGCGAGCAGCAAACTAAACACGAACAACTATTCAGAATTCAGGCCTCAAGATTTTGTTTCAGACTCTGTGGCAAAGCTCAGCATTGCTTTGTTTGGTGCCTGATATGTAATGCACACCTAACAGCACTGAGGGCTAATGTATGAGGCTATTTATCGACCAACCCAGTTTCTCTGTTTGTTTTCCCTTCTCTCTGCCTCTCTGACCACGGAGCTGTGCCAAATAGGTTTCTGCCTCACAGTCTATTCATCCTCGTTCCAGCTCTGTGACCCTGAACAACCAGACACAAAGGAACAAGGGGCTTAGGTTCTCCCATTTTTGGGGGGCTACAGTGGAACCAAAAGCCCCAAACCTTGAGAATTATTGATTTCACTTTTTTTTTTATTTCAACAGTCTTGCAGAAGGACAATAGTTTCTTAGGTAATTTGGAATGAGGCACCTTACAGTGAGCGTGAATGTATGGCACCCAAACATGCATTATCCTAACATGAATTCAAAAATACATGTTACTAAATAAGGTTCAATACAACCACAAACCACAGCCTCACAGTGTAGACAGATTAGACAATTATATGTGGCATAATTAACTTTTTTGTCCCAGCTGTGCCCATTTTGTAAGACATCATGTGAAAAAAGTTTTTCCTCAAGGACATGTGTCTGCGTTGCACAAAAGTCTAACCTCTAGGTCAGAGACTGGGAAAGTCCCAAATAATTGAATGCTGAGACAACATTGCCAGACTATACAAGATACCAACTCTGAGCAGAGGTTACGTGACTCTGCGCTACAGGAATGAGACGAAGATATCAAGAGCAGACAGGAGGAGGAATGGGCACTTGGAGGCATTTCAGAAGTAGAGCATCTTCAAGTAGTCTGTCCTTGCTTGCTATTGGGTCGCTTGCTAAGACATTTTGTAGATATTCATGGTCCCCAGAGGATGATGTCTAGCTGACTTTAGTGACCCCTTAGTGTTACTGCCACTCTGTCCGCCTTTCTGTGTGTGTGTGTGTGTGTGTGTGTGTGTGTGTGTGTGTGTGTGTATTAATATGTACTCCGAGTGGTATCTCCTGTCCACCAAGCTCCCTACACAACCCCAGGATCCAGCTGCTCCAGCCCTTTGACCTGTTTGGTGGGGCACCTGAACAGCGGACCAATCACCACCGTGCCACCAAGTGCAGCCCTGGAAGCTTGGTGAGAGAACTTTTTATAAGCTTCATATAAAATGCGTCATTTGCTCCAGAAATGATTCTTATCATGCAGAAATTAAGTCAAACTTTGCTGTCTAATCTCCTACAATTGTTATTTGTTTTGCACTGTAAAAGCACCTGCAGAAGAAATCTTTGAAATAGAATTTACAGTGGAGCTACAAGAGGATTAAGATAAGAAGAAAATAGACTGCTCAACCAGACAGAGATGCAAAGGGAAGGACGGAGACAGAGCCCAGTGGAAAGCTGGTTATTAGAGCATGTTGGTCTTGTTTTGATGAGGCCCTGCACTCTTAATGACAGACTGCTTTGGCTTCTATCAGTCGGCATCTCTCTCTCCCTCCCTCTCTCTCTCTCTCTGTGGCTTTCCCAGAAAACCACTGAGGTGAAACAGATACAGGCTTAATTGGGGTTTTACAATCACGTACACAGTGTGCAGCGTGCATGCACACACACGGAGCTCCGCGTCGCGCTGCTGCCTGAGAAAGCCAAAAGGTTTAGGCAGCGCCGGCGGGGGGAAGCTCTTGTTTCATCAATCAAGCTGATTTATATGTTTGAGGACCGCATGTACTGCCAATAGAACCGCTAATCCAGCAGCAGGAAACTTTTTCCACACTTGAATAATAATATCAGTAGTAAGTTACATTGCTGGGAAGGCTTGAAGTCTACCTGGATTCCACTATTTATGTGCCTTCTGTTGTTAAACTCTAGACACACAGAAATGTGCAAACCTGTGTTTACATGAGCACAGACAGCCTTTATGTGTGGAGATTATAAAGCTGTAGGGGGATCATCAACATGCCACAATAGTCGGGGAGGACAAGCCATTAAATGACAGTGGCGGCAACGCAGGGTGATGTGGATGTTTTATACAGCGAGACAATGGAATGTGAGTAGCTCTCACCAACCATCACTTCTTTTCTGTCTTTAAACACACTGAACCTGTCTTGATCCTTCCTCCAAAACAGAATTACGCCCTATTATTCCCTGAAATGTTGACAGTGCTCATTATGATTCGAGTAATTGTTTCAAGGTCTTGACAGCACACTACCACAAATGACAGGTTTCCTCTCTAAACACCACACAGCAGCACGTTGATATGACGTATGCAGCGCTGGTTTAGGCCTTGCCCGGGCCAGCTGACCTATATGAGAGATGATTGCATGCACAGCCTCTTGGCAGTTTACACTAGCATCTGAATTAAGCTGACGAGGCAAAAGACAGCACGAGCCACATGGCGAATACAATGTGCAGCGTGTTGATGTTGCAAACTCTCAAGGCTTTTGCCATGGATTTCTATAAAAATATCAATAAATAACAGCTGCAAATTGGTGTTAATGTTTCATGATAATATTTTCAAATTGCCCTGCACATTAAAACACAATTAACTCAAAGTCCATCCGCTGACTTTAACAGAACATGCAGATAAGGTTGGTCGATGATTAGCCTTCAAATGTGACCTTTTATACAGATACACTGTGTTCCCAACTGGCTGTAATTATAGCCTGTATGACCTCATTGTTTGTACGCATACACAGGCAGGTGTGTGCATATCTCATATTAGATATCCATTGAGCTTTCAGGGGTTTTATATTCGCCAGTAGCAAATCCAAGAAATATTTCTTAATGTGAGCTGCTCCTTCAAAGCCAGGAAACAGCGAGACTCAAGCTTCTGAAATCACAAGTCGTCCAAAATCTTGACACCACGGCCTTAAAAGAATAGTTTCATTCTGATATATCTGCTAACAGCTGTTTCCAGTGGCTGCTGCCAGGGCTGCTGTTATCAAGGGCCAATCACTGCACTGCACTCAGTCACATTATGGGCAGCCGTGGAAGTTCAGGATGTTCTGCATTGTCATTGGTGTTACTCGCTGTTCCAATTATGACACAATGTGCTTTTCTGTGTTATTTGGCAGGTATGGTTGACCCACTTGTTTTTCTCAGCAATGGCTGGAGATGAACTTATCGTGTCTGCCAACCTGTCACCTGATGATGCTGCGTGTGAGTCGAGCCTCAAAGGAAGGACAATAGTATCGAAGACGTGATGGAAATGAGGCATTTATATTTGTTTGTTGCATTAATTTGAGGAGTCTCCTCATGGCTCAAATCTGATGTTTACATCTGTAGCAATTCTCTGTCTCTGTAGTGGAGAGGAAGCCACGTGCAGATGATTAATTCACACACGTCATGTCCATCATTATTAATTTGCTAGCAGCCTGTCTGTGGAGGAGCTGTACAGAGCAGCAGCTTCAGCACTCCGGCTGGGTCTGCACAGGATGCGACTGAGTGTAGGTCAACCACAGTTTGGCAGCGCTCGGAGCGTAAGACACAATCACTCTGCTTGTACATGTCAAACAGAAGAAAATAGACCTAGGACTCAAAAGTACTCAGCACTACTTAAAGTAAAAAAATTTCATGTTGCAGCTGGTAAAGTAGTTAATGTATCAGTTGATTATATTGTGTATTAATCTGAATCTTTCTTTTATTTCAATTCATGCTGTTTTTCTTTTTCACAGTTCAAAAAGGTTGTTTCTTTGGGGCAAATGGTGAGCAGAGGTTCTATAATCTTAAGTGGAGGTCCAAAAATCCAATTAATACTCAGGATTGTTGAAGAGGAAAATGTAAGCGAATATCAGAATTTTAGAGCCACTTTGCAATCGTTGCATAAGGTGCTGAGTGTAAATTGAAAGTGTGAGTGTGTGTGACCCCCACCTCAGCCCCCCTCCACCCGACACCTCACTCTGCTTCTTTGGATATTTGGGTATGATGTATTAATGGGATTTAACTCGCATGCATGCACTCGATCATACACTTCCATCTGTGCACCTTGAGACTTGTTTAATCATGTCAAATACTGAAACTGAGCTAAGCCTCTGAAAAGAAATGAAGTTCACACCCTAAACAAATAAGTAGAGGGTTTCACTTTAGATCACAAACATTATCGGTATATACAGTATAGCAAGCACTACCGAACAGACTCATGTCAAATGACCGGGGTATTGGCCACGTTGACTTCCTCCAGGCTAAGTCAACTCCTACACCCTCATCCCATACACCTGAGATGCCTTCAGTGTCCTCTGTGTACTTAAGCTCAACCCTCCTTTAGGACAAGACTGGAGTTGACTGTCACTGTGTCACCAGAAGCCTGCCAGCCCCAAAGGTGAGTGAGGGACATTTCTTTTATCTTTAACATTCCTTTCACTAACAGTCCAAATTTGGCTCGGAACCATAAGCAAATGAAAACAAATTCACATCCACGCCTGAATGTTTGAAGCTCAATCTACTCCCCTCACCTGACCCGTGTGTCCTTTTTTTCCCCTTTTGCTGCTGACTGATGATGATCCAGCACTTGAGAGGACTGCAGAGAAACGACAGAGCCAAGTTTCCACAGGTAGGAACAACATATTATTTATATGTGTATTGAGTAAAATTATGACAAAAAAAATGTAATGAATTTCAAAATAAGCCATTTGTAAGCAATGTTGTGGTCATGTTTGTGGATCTCTGTTTGCTGTGTGGATACAAATATAACAGTATAATATTCAAACTGATGATTATAGGCATCACTAATAGTCCAAATCAAATATTGGATGTTCCTAATACAGACAGAAAACTTTCTTCTTTCCTGAGTTGTTTGTACATTCCTCAACTCCAATAAATAACCTAACAACACATACAACACCTGCACTTGTCCAGCAGGTTCGTTTTCACCAACAGCTTCTGTGTCTCGCCGCTCTTTTGTATGTCTGACTTCCCTGTTCTCTGTGGCGGCAACCCCACACCTGCATGACACAGCGAAAAAGCGATTATCAGGAGTCGGAAAGTCAACAGCGGAAATATGATACAGCCACATGGGAATAAATGAAAACTATTATACTGAAGGTTAAAGTTGGACTAGTGTGAAAAGCTTTTAAGACTTTCCAGATTATTATGTCAGAAAATTCAAAATAGTTTTACGCCAGAGAATCTCTCACTGGTGAAAACAGATCAAATTCAGTAGCGATTTCATAGTATTAATATATTAACCTATTGTTCATGAAATGCCTTCTTGTATTTGGCCTGGAGACAGCAGAGCGGCCGAGATCATTCCAACATGACCAGGCTGGATGAGTTTGAAAAGGTTTTTTTTTCCTCACCTTGTTGAATCCAAATTTCAAACAGGCTATTTTAGGACATGACCTCAGTTCATTACAATTCAGCTGAGAACATGAGTGCTACAAATACTGATGAATGCAAATAACCATTTAACCAGCGTCCTTCCCTGATTTCTGTTGATCATCAGTTTATAATGTTGAAGGAATCATTAAATCATTTAAAACTATATGATGAATAATCCTTGTTAGAAAATGGTTTTTCCAACAATATATGCCAATAATATATAAATACATATGTTAGTAATTCATTCACCTATGCTTCACCCTGTGCCACTATAGCATGATGTCATTTGTGTTACAGCATGTGTGTTTTTTTTTACGCGGTCCCTTTTTAAATGCATGGGCTTTGTGACGCCTGCCAAAGTTAACCACAGATGTTTCCAAGCCTTTTTCGTGTGATCCGACCGCAGTGCTGAGGCAGCTACTTGGATTTGGCAGATGCTGTTTTCTGTCATCACCGTGTGGCGGGATTTTGGCCTGCGTTGAGCAATCTCCTCCTTTTGATGGGGGGGCTGGCAAGAAAATTGAATAGAATAAATGTAACCAGAAAAAACAACATGGAGCCAGTGTTTCCCCCAACAGGAATTAACATTCGCCAAGATCCTCGTAATTCCACTGTGTGTTCATGAACCATAGCTGTGTACAAATTAGCTGGTGTAGCTGCAGGAGGCGGTTCTATGATTCTTTGTGACCTTCCCATTATGGAAATAGTCTGTGGTCACATCAATGGAAATATATAAGTCTGAGGTACTATCTGTTTACCTTCTCTGCTGTTTACCTGTAACCTCGAGAATGAAGGGGCCCCTCCGCAAATCTCCAGTGGAGCAGTGTGGCCCTCAGAGCCCTTTGACCGAGGACGCTTAACCTCTATTAAGTCTCCCGGCATCCAATCGTATGGAGCGGCTGTCTATGGAATGCAGAACCTTTCCAGTGAGAGCTGACAAGTCAGCAACGAGCACAGTTGTGAAATAATCAGGCTATAATGGAAGTGATGGCCTGTAATGATATAATTACCTCGCAGGTACCCCACAAGGTTGTCATGCACACAAGAATGAAGATGTGTGAGGTACGAGGCGCTGTAAGTCTATCAAATTATTATTTTTCTGGGCATAGCGGCTCCCATCCAGTTAATTCATCAACTTGCCCTCAAAGTCCGAATCCTGCAGAGTTTCCTTCTTCAATTCTCCACGGGGATGAAAAACAGAAGTCTTTCTATTTGCTGTTAGTAATGGCGGAAGAGGGGGGCTTATGATTTGATGTTTTGAGTTAATCCAGCGCTGCATTCCTCCCTGGGGCAACCTCAGCCCGGAGTGTGAAGGTCTGGGTGCCTCATCCACATTATACAGCTGACTTGCTGGCTGGAGGCTTGACTTCCACATTCACTTTTGTCCTTCTTTTGCAAAATGAATCTTGCCAGTGATACGAGTTCAAATAGTCAATTGATATCCTGTATGTTATATAATATACAGTATATAGTTATGAGCAGTGTTAAAGTTAGCTTCCTGACCGTCACACTGGTAAACCAAGGTGTTAAATATTGTTGGATGTTTAACATAACACTTAACATTGAGGTTTCAATGTTAATTTTTTTAATATGAAACAGGCAGTATCAAAGTATCAAAACACTTAATCCAGCCGATAAATTCTATGAGGGCAGACCAATCAGAGCGGTGTGGGCTTTTCAGGAGGGGAGGCTTAAAGAGGCAGGCTGCATTCAGACAGAGGGTGAATAGAGGTGCTGCAGGAATGGACTTAAAAAAAAAAAAAAAAAGCCTGTAAATATTTTCTCGCTGACACCCAAAATTAAAAGTATGAACTTGAAAATGAGCACAATGTGGGACCTTTAAGGTTTGATGCTACATGCAAAGTGAAATGAAAATTTATTATTCAGACATCCCCACTTAGAACAATAACATGGTTAGCCCCTGACTTCAGGCTGAGCAACAGGAATCCGTGTTTGTTTAGTTTGCCCAGACTTGCAAGCCTGGTCCATGACGGGCAAAGGTTGAATGGGCGAGGGAGAGGCAGGGTTGTACTTAGTTGAACTTTGTTATAAAATGAATCAGACCAAGAGTCTCTATTAATACATCTCAATAAGCGGCTACAATGAAGACCTGTGAGAATCCACGTCCGCATAAACAGAGGTAAGTTCAGCACAAGGATATGACTAAAAATTAGCTTTTCGAGAGAATCACATTCTTTTTGCATGATTTTGTCTATTTAGTACTGCTTAACTAAATAATTTGTGCAAATATAACATGCGATCGGAATAATTTTGCACATTGTTGACTAGAGGATCAGCGATCAGGAAGTGCTTCAAGTCTGAACTTTGTCGTATCATTGCGAGCAGAAACGGGTTTCAGAAAACGCTGTCCTCCCGAGAATTCAACCTTTTGGAACAAAGTGTCAGTACAAGCTTTATATTTGGATTTCCTAAATAGCAACTGAATCAACTGTTGGTCTGGAGAAACAATGGCACAGTATGTACTTCATGTACTGTGCTCACAGGCAGTTGGCGTCTTGATTGTGATACTAATGAAACCATCAAAATCTGCATCCATGAGGGGGATTTAATGGATCGTCAGTCTGTTTTGATAAATCATATTCTTGTGTATTTTGTTGGTCTTGGGTTTGGAAGTTGGTTCAAGCATGTTATGAGACTCCCCTTTGCATGAGTGATGGGTTGGAAAATGTGTCTGCTAATATATTAAAGGAGTAGCTTGGCATTTGGGAAATATGCTTATTCACTTTCTTGGCAAGAATTAGATGAGAAAATTGATCAAATTATACAATTATCCATTCAATAAATCAGGTAATTGAGTGGAGTAGGGGTGCCATCAGTTATTGGTCCATCTGAGCAGGATAGAGAGAAAGTGCCTCTGAAAATACATGAGATAATGTAAAGCATTTTCACCTATTTGTCGAAGATTAAACACTCGTACAGACTGATACATTACAGAGGACAATAGTATAATATCAGCCTGCATGAGGGGTACGAGTTGCAAAGAAGCAAAAAAAATAAGAATTAAAGACGAAAAACAAGCACAGAATATGATTTGGATAAATTACCTTAAAGTTCAAGTGAAGCCTCACAAATCTCTGAAAGCAGCACTAACACATCAGCCACTGTGGTTAAGAGACTCATGTAGGGAACTGCCCCTCAAAACATTCCCATAAAATCTCCAGGAAAGATTATCAGCACCAAAAATCTGGCCCACCACAAGCCTCAGGAGAGCCGTGTACAGTGTGGACACAAGGCCAGAGGTGACATTTAAATGCCTCCTTTTTACAGGGTATGTTTTTCACGCAGGTTGAGGAGGAAAGGGGTTAAGCCGCAGGAATGTTTACCTATTTAGGACATGGGAAGTAGAGAAGGGGAAGGAGGTAAGGAGTTAGAGGTCTGATGTTGACCACATCAGGACCTCCACTTTCAAATGGTTCAAATGAGGCAGGGCGACCACTTTAATTTCATACAGCGTGTTTGACCTGAGAGTCGAGGAGGTAAATTAATCCGTCTGGTCTGGCTGCACAAAAAAATTAGAATCCTCCTCCAGATATGTAATTACATTCACCTTTCTGGTCTGATAGTTGGCAGACTGTAATCAAATGGATGACCTCGTGTTGCCAAACATTCACACCGTCGAGGTGCTTTTGAGCAAGTCAGCTGCAGGGTAGCCGCACTGTGCCGAACCCGACCTCTGACCTCCCTCAACGGGGTGAAAAAGAATATCTGTCAGGTAACACATGATAATTATTTCGCTCGGTTCAAGTCGTTAAATCCTTTGTTAAGCTGTCAAACTTCATCGGCGTTGCAATTCTGTTATTTTTGTGGATTCAAAATGAAAGCTTTTTGCTGGCTCGGCTTCAACGAGGCGGTCATTACCACACAGAGCAGGTGATGCAGATATGTTAGAGGAATTGTAGAGGAACAGGTAAACAAATATGTGAAGTACATAACACTCTATAAAACCACACAAAGCAATTTTAACATTTCTATTTATTCAGACATTAACTGCTCTGTTTATGTACAGTTTAAATACTGGATGCACTACTTCATTAACTTCAGGAAGAGGGACAGGTGGCAGACAGTGAATCCATTATTAGACTTCATATTTTAACAATATCATATTACTTACTAAACTAACTAAATAGTCACTTGTGGCAAACCCCTTACCATCTTTTGTGCCACACATAACAATAGCTTTTGGCACAAGTGATTATAGCAGCTCTTGTGCCACTGGAATCTTATGTTGGCAACCATTTCTCTAAGCATTGATCCTTACATCAGGAGTGTGTTTGCACAGCCCTGTAACCTTAGACGTGTGGCTGGCACCTCAGCTGGCTTACAATGAATGAGCAGGCAGGTGTCAGATACCTTTTTCTGCAGACCCCACGTCGAGAGACATCACTGTTGGACGCCGTAGTGAATCTGAGACCTTCCGCTTGTCAGACGATCTCTTTAACCAATCCCAGTGTTTGCAGACACACACCGGCAAAAGGACAGAAGTTTAAGATGACGCAATTGAACAGAAGGATCAAATCGCTTTAAATTTCACTTTTTGGGTTTTCTGATCTAGCACCAAAAGTTTGTCTACTCAAACATTACATTTGCATTTGTGTATTTTGAAGCCCTTGCCTTTGCTGAATGTGTGTGATATGAGCATGTATTTTACTGTGTGTGGTAGTTGCATCTTTGCATGTGTTTTGCAAAGTGTGGGGAGAAATAGTATGAGCACCATATTAGTGTTCCTCCATTGACTATGCTGAAGTTTTTCTTCCTATTAAATTTGTTCTCAAAAAAAAAACCTTGCAGTTCTGCATTAGGATAGACGCAGGCTGGAGGAGTTTCACAATGCCTCCCACTGTATATCAGTGACCCACTGCCCTTGCCCTGGATGCCAGACACCAATAAAAGCAGCCATAAAGCATGCAGAAATTGTGGATGGCTACGGCTGGTCTGAGTTACACACCGCGGCACCACATTTACAGGGGCTGCAGGTTTGTCAGGACAGAACAATGGTGACTGTATTGAAGGACCCCTCATGCTGGGGCTTTATATGGCCCCTGGGAAGCAAAGCAGAGTCTGCATCTGAAGAGAGGATATGCAGGCTGTGGATGTGTGCGAGCGGAGTGCACATGTGTAGTTGAGGAATTTGTGCATTGTATATGAATGCAAGGCTTTTTACCACTTCCTGACTCTTGACCTTTGACTTAGACTTTTTTTGTGTTGGAGTTCTCGACTAATGAGGGAGGCAAAAGTAAATTGTGACATAAATTAATACAGGGACTTAATTGCAGACTTAAACTGGACATAGAAATAGTGTAGTTTTAACACTTCAGTAAATCCTTTCTTTAGCTTGGTGAAAGTCAGTCTTGTACTCAGGTATATTGTAGATATTGTTGTTTAATATCTCATTAGCGTGAATGTTAAAATGCTCAAGTCAAAAGCAGAGACCTGAGTATTAGAAGTAGGAGAAGTGAAACTGAGAACAAGTCAGCCAAGGTAACATCCTCAACGTCATTGTCTGAGGGTTCCAGTATCATTTATTCAGTATGCTTAAACTTAATATTCTGGAAAGTGCATCAACTATTTTTGCACTCTTGAAGAGAGCTTGAGGTCACTTTTAGCTAAAATAATATGTTGTCTGCATAATGGCTAACTGAGACAACTGAACTTCAATGGTTGTTTATTATTACCTGATCTTATCTTATCCATCTCACAATGTACTTTTCTTTATATGTTTGTGGTTTTCATAGCACCTTCAATCTAACTAATCTAGACTAGTGCATGTAGTCATATCTTGACTTTATCCAAGAGGTTCAGTGGTGTTGAAATGCAGGAAATTTGTTTTAAATTACTTTTTGTTTTCCACCCCCACCAATTCACTTCCCCATTTTAAAATATAACCAGATGCCCATCCTCAAGTCAGAGGACAATGATCTCCATTTTTGCATGTGATTTATACACCTAGTAATATAACCTAATATGCCCATACAGTGGAATGCAATTTTCTGAATGGAGTCCTTGGAGCAGAGTGTTACCTGCACCCTGGACTTTTTTTTTTACTGTGGCTATAAATGCTCAGTCGAACGAGCGCAGGCAATGACACAGCCCATTAAATGTGCTGAGAGCTGCTCGAGGTGGCCTAAACGGTTAAGACGCCACAGTCGACAATGGGGAGGGCTGGTCTTCCTCTCAAACTTCAGCAAGTGGATAAAGATAAAGCAAATCCAGTGACTTTGAGGGTTTGAGGAGTCGAGGTGCTGCGAACATGCCATAGCCCTAATTTAGGTCTGACAGTTTAGTAAATCAATCTGAGAGCTCGAAACTTCTTAGGGTGCCCAAACTTTCACTCAATTTGTTTTCATCATTCTAAAATTGTACAAAACAAAAATTATACACTGATCTTGGTTAAAATGTGAAAAGAAGGTTTCATCTTTAACTTTCTGCCATTTGGAGATCACTTCATCTTTTACTCACTTAAATATTGGCAGCAGCAGAAATTTTGACGCATCCTTGTTGAAGACATCAAAAAGTCAATAACAAAGCAACTACTCAAGAACTCTGATTCCCACCAACAGGAACAATTACAGAGAATTAATCCCACAGCAGCTCAGTGACATTCAGGCAGGTCGAACAGAAAGCAATCTCAGCACTCAATCTTTAAGAAGTTTCTACAATCACATCTCAAGCAGAGAGGAGGCTCACCAGATATTTATGAGCGAGGTTGGTGAGGCGTATCATTTGCGGCCGTCTTTTTGGCTTTGTAGTGTCAAAAAGAGGCGTGACACATAGCGGGAAAAGCCAAATCATGCGGGGAGGGAGAGGCAGCTGTGCCACACACATTTGATTGCCTTCACTTGATGCTCCACTTCTCCTCGTGCACCCTCCTCCTCGCCTCTTGGGCTCGCATCTCAGCTCAGGATGCGAGGAAAGACATTGAGGATCGAGGATGTGCAGACAGAGGAATGAGAAGAGAGATGCACAGCCATGCAGAAGAATGAGAGCTGGCAGCAGTTCGGTTGAAGTTCAGACACACCTGCTCGAACTCATTACCTGGATCGCTGCCATTTGCTCAGACATGCCCAAGACCGTTGTCAATGTGTCCTTATGAGATTAAAGGTGATGATACAGGTGTATCCTGTTAATGATTAACATAGCAGAATATTTCAACACTATTTTGTATTTTGCCATCACTGCTGCTGCTGTTATTATTATATACTTTTATTATTATGCTTTTATTTATTTATTCTATCTCTGCACTTCTATCTTAGTTTTCTTTAATTAAGTGACTCATTACAATAGTGTCGGATCACTTGCAGGGATGTTGCTGATCATGTGCACCTCTATACAATAACAATAGGCTCTATCATAACTTCATCGGTAGCTAAGGAGGCTGTTTCTACTTCCGCCAGCGCAGTTAAATAAACAGTGTTTCGATACCTCCCACGGTTGTAATTGGACACACTCATCTGATCTGAAAACAGTTCATCACAAACATCAGCCGCTCGGCAGGTTTGGTGCGAGGCGCGTGTTGCACCCATAGACTGTATAAAGCAGGTTGCACCGGCCAGCAGCTCCTGCCCGGAACAAACCATCTGACCACCCGGACGCGGGGGTGGTCGCGGTGTGGGAACGTACAGGAAACACGGAGGTAGGCACCGTAATGTCGAAATCTTTCAATTTATCCTTTCATTCAACATTTCTAGCGAAGATTAGAGTACGTATTGGGTTTTATAAGAGGCTTCAATTACAGAGCATCTCAGGTTTTACCCACGCCTGTCCTGCACAGATAGCGTAACCTTCTTATGAAACTGTTACGTATGGACAAATTAAAGGATGATCGATCATACAAATGAGTCAATATGTTGCCAATATCGCCTCGTGTTATTTCCATTTTTGCACCGGAGAGTTCGGGGAAAGCGAAAAGTGAGAATGAAAAAAAGTGGCTCGGTTATATGGTCACGTGGCCACAAGAAGGGGGACAATGTGAAAAGGAAGAGTTCGGCTGAGGTCACGTGACCATGACAACAACAGAGTCACGGCTAATTTTTTTTATATTGTTGTTTGTTGTTGGGGAGGTTGCATCTGCAGCAGTAGTTTATAATACAAATATATTGGACTGAAAAATAACGGAAATAACAGACAAATCTCACCTACACATTTTCTAATTACACTATAAAAATATCACCCAATGCCACATGAAAACACATGATGAAGTCTGAAAAGATTATTTTTCTTATTGTTGTTGTTCTTGTTGATGACTGCAATACACAAAGGTAGCTATCAAATCATTGAGGGAATAAATTTGGGAAAAATAGTCCCCAATTGATCAGTGAGTAGGACTACAACACAGAAACCTACAAAATATTTATGAAATATTATGAGTTTTAATAACATACGTTATATTAGATGTCATTTATATGTAAATATGTCAGTAGAGTTTTCAAGGTGCACAATGGATCAAAAAAGTGTTGGTCAATGAGTTCAATTCTTAAATTAAATTTTGTTTATATATGATCGTACTGGTGAATATGTGTGTTTTGTACACCACAGTTTTCAAGATGTTAGAGCTTTCACAACAGAACAAAAATATGTAATGAAACAGTGTTGTGAGAGAAATACTCCCCGGCCAGATACAAAAGGCAAATCCGGCAAATGTAGTCCTTGAGTGCTGCGGAGCACAGATAAAGGACACACACCCACGCAAGTCCTGCCTTGAAACGCACATCACAGATAAGTGAGGCAGCCAAACCAACTGCCAGAAAATACACCCGAACTCTTGCTTTTCAATCCCTGCTGCGAAGATGTGAGTGAACCTTTTTCTTAATAATGAGTTTACTATCTGTTTGCTGAGAGGGCTTCTTTTTCTACACGCTGTGGTTTTTCTTTTAGCACACATCCTCTTTGTTTTCTCTCTTTAACTTTTCATTTCTTTTTCTTTCTTCAGGGGTGTGTGTGTGTCTCTGCCGGAACCAGTGATGGCTAACAAAATGCCTCCAGAGCAAGGAGACCCGCTGCTGAACAAGTTCCACCAGGGGAGCCTGCCCAACGGGAAAGAAGCCATCAAAGACGACGGCCTGAACGCCAGGGGCCAGTGGGCCAGCAAGGCGGAGTTCCTCCTGGCCGTGGCGGGGCAGATCATCGGCCTGGGCAACGTCTGGAGGTTCCCTTACCTCTGCTACAAGAACGGAGGAGGTAAAGCCTGTGTGATAGCAGAGGAAGAGGTGGAGAGGAGAGGAGGTTTCAGCTAAAATGTGAAAAATTGCCTTTCTTGCAGTCTCTCTCTCTTATCGTTTCCTCTTTTTTTCTTCCTTCTTTTTGTAAACCTGAGAGTTGCGAGATGATGGTCAGAGCTGGGGGTGTGTGTATTTTGCATTTTTACTCCTCACTCTCCTCTTGAAGATGGACAAATGAAGAAAATTGTCCCTTACACTGATTTTTTTGCCTGATCAGATTGGAATTTAATTTAGAGTTAATATCAAAATTAGTCAGCTTTTATAATATAGTTATATATTGTCTCAGAGTTCAGATCAGAATTGTGGTAGGAGTTAATTTAGGATTTGGTGTGTGCTGGAGGTAATTACCTAATTTGTGTGTGTGTGTCCAGGTGTGTTCTTTATACCCTACCTGTTGTTCCTGGTGTTGTGTGGCATCCCCCTCTTCCTCCTGGAGACCTCACTGGGACAGTACATGAGCCTGGGAGGGGTCAGCGCCTGGAGGACTATCTGTCCATTATTTGGAGGTACTCTTATCTAATTGTGTCAACAGCAGAGTGTGGAACAAATAAAGTAATATCTTGTTTTTTCTTTTATGGTGCAATTGCTGTCTCGCATTGCATAATGTAATTTGTACTCAGGCTAATCATTATTTCTTTATTGACTGTTCTATGAACTAGATAGTCAAGTCTCTCAGATTAGATCTTGTTTAGTCTAAAGCCCAAACATATCAGTTTACTTTGATATATGACAAAGAGAAGCAAAGAGCGACTTCATGAATGACCTGAATGAATAAAGATTAAACGAGGATCAAAATTGTAATTTTCTATCATTTGACCAATCAATTTATGCTGTAGTCTTCATCTCAAATTAACATATTGTAGTCCACCAACTCATGTGGAATGGACTTTTATGCATATTGGATTATGTAAAGTTGATAGCTGATGTTTTGTTACTCCACACAGCAGAGATTGGTGTATCTTGAGTGACGTGGATACACTAACCCATGGCACAGTGGGCAATATTTCAATGTGTGACAGTAAGATTAAAGAGAGGGCTTTTCATCTAAAGACATTCATAAAAAGTGACGCATAGATGACACATAACATTAAAAACGCTGAACATATTTTTATTTTGTGATAGCATGTCCTGTTTTCTTCTTCTCATTTTCACCGACCTTTCACATTCTTTCCTCCTACTTCCACTTGTCTTTTTGTCCCACTCTTTCGTCATACTGGCACTGGCATTCAAAGCATTCCGATGTCCAAATCAGTGCAAAACACATATTAACAAACTGATTGCAATCAAGAGATTTGGCATGCTGCGCCAGCAGCGAGCGTGTGCCGATCATATTGAATCTCAGCTTGCGTATCAAAACAATTCAAAGGTGCAGAAGGAAATGTGCTCACTGCCTGCAAATAAAACACACACTTACATTTGCAGCAGTTGTGTTTCCTCTCGCAGTTATGTTTCCGATTTACAGCCATGTTTAACTATTATATTGATCAACCTTTTTTAACTTTGCGCCATCTTCAAATTCTGCAGGGTCTTCTGCTGTTTTGTACAAACTTGCACAGGCGTACTTTATGCAGCCTTGTGCAGATATGTTATCTTATGATGCAGTCTCTTGTGTTGCAGCACCATGGTCCTGGAGGAACGTTTGCCTTTCAACATGTAGTAGATGTATATGGTTGCAAATGACAAAGGCAGCGTACAGTCAGTCAAACAAAGGATCAAAGTTAAGCATTAACTAGTTGTTGGACACATGACCCTGGTTGCACTGAAGTGTGTAGGAAAGTCTTTACTTACACCTGTACAACAGACTCGATCTGTTTACAGTTTGCTTCTTGATATCAAGTTGGCCCGCCCACACGCTAAAGGCACCATAGAGGACTTTGGTCCACAAGCGCGCCCAGCTGTATTTATTTATAGGTGCAGCGCAGTCACTAATGGTGGGTAAATGACAGAAATTTAAACAGCAGCAGCCAATATCACTGCTGCCCTGTCACTGGCTGAGCCGAGCTATGATTGGTTGATGCTAGTTTGCACTTGTGTTATCATCGCTAAAGCCAAACAATAGAATCTTTTTAAGAAAAAGAAATAACATTTCTGCTTTCGAGGTTTCAGACGTGGCCAGATTTAGCCGCTGAAGGCCCCGAGGCGATGAGAGGCCTCTGTTAACAGTCCCATATCTTCTACTCAGAAAACAAGCTCAACACAAAGTTCATTCTGTATCTCTTCTGGAGCTTTTGATCATAGCACATGGCCGTCATCAAGAGATGGAGTTGCCCAGTTGTGGATGTTCACATTTCTATTTTTTTCTGATGACTTAAGAGACTTCTTGTTGATGTTGGTTCAAAAGCTGATGTTCAGCAGCAGTTGAAAAAACAGTCTCACCACAAGGTCTATTTAACTGCCATTCTTGGGCTTTTTGATCATATCTCAGATCTTCCATGACAACTGGGCAAACTCAACCAGCTTTTTAAAATCTGGTGATATGATTTAGGGCTCCAGAACAGCAACTAAGTGGATGTTCGAGAACAATCCTGAAGCAGTTTCAGAGTTTACCCAACGACACTTCAGCAGGGCAGCTTTTTGTCTTAGGATGCATGAACAGAACTTTTGCCATTCAGCCGATGTGCCATGCAGCTCAGGAGGCTCTGAGGAGTTCCAGGAGACCAAATGTTCCAGTTAAAGTCATATTTGTCAAATTCAAAGCTCTTGTAAAGCAGGCCTTGACATTCTCATGTACAGGTGCAGCCAAGGCCAGTAGCATGTGAGTTGGACCACCTGGGAAACACACTGTAAATATACGTGGGCTCCATATTGCTTTTTTTGTTCTTACCTTGCTCAGTGACAAATGTTTATGAGTCCCAACATGTGCTGCTCTGCCCCTTGGCCCATATGGCCCGCAGATGCATGAACTCACATTTGCACATGCTCGCAGGGTTACCAGTATTTTGTTGACAGCTAGACGTGCGAAGGCCATGTGTTTTAGCACAACTGTAGCTGCAGTGGAGAATATGTGGCACTTCCTCAGGCTTGTGTGTTTGTGTGCAGACAAACTTACAAAAACTAAGAAGCACCGAACGAATTCCTCTCTGATTTGCGCATTTAATATGCCATCATCGGAAAAAAGGCCTGAATTTCATTAGACGGTGCCACAAACAGCTATTTGTCTCCGGCCTACACTTTCTAACCCACTCAAGGCATCATAAGACCATCATCCATTCTTAATGAAGATAAACAAGATGTGGGCTGCAAGTCGAGTGTCTCAGTAAATGGACGCTTTCATCTGAAACTCAAGTGACTTGTGTGCACGAATGCTTTGAAGCTCATTTATTTGTGTTACTCCTCTTCACGTGTTTATCTGATTCTCTAATCTTGCTGCGCATCAGCTAACAAAAAGGGCCCGCTTGTGTAAATCATCGCATCATAAATCTGTTTGTCTGCGTCTTCCTATGTGCGTGCAGGTCTCGGGTATGCCAGCCAGGTGATGATCCTGCACGGCTGTGTGTACTACATTGTCATCCTGGCCTGGGCTCTCTTCTACCTGTTCTACAGCTTCCAGGCGGAGCTGCCCTGGTCGCACTGCAACAACACGTGGAACACTGGTCAGTAAAGACAGTAGGAAATTAGACTGTGCAATGTGAGGCTGCTTTGTAAAACTGGAAGAGGTAACTATGTGTGTGTGTTTGGTGCTGCAGAGGCATGTGTCCTGTTTGACCACCACAACCAGACAGTCAATGGGAGCCTGCCTGAGAACGCCACCTCTCCCGTCATGGAGTTTTGGGAGTGAGTGTAGCTTCCTTGGTTTCTCATTAGTGTTTCTTTGCAGTATTGATCATGTGTTAACAGCAGTGTGTGTGTGTGTTCTAGGCGGGAGGTGCTCCGTCTCTCCAGCAATTTAGATGAGCTGGGTCCAATCAGCTGGAAGCTTGCTGTGTGCCTGGCCGCCGTCTGGCTCATCTGCTACTTCTGTGTCTGGAAGGGAGTCAAGTCGACCGGAAAGGTGAGCAGAAAACACAGCAGCGGCGTCACAATAGATTTGATTCTGATATGAGCATTCCACCAATGTCACAAAGTAGCTGCAAAAACATTCAGCAACAGTTGGTGAGAAGCAGATGCAGATACTACGTGAGCTGAAAGGACAGGTGCATGCCGGCGCTCTAAGAAGAACAGGAAGTTAGTTGTGGTACTTTGACTGTCTTTATCAACACGATCAGACTCTGCAGCAGCAGCAGTGGTTATGACACAAAGTTCAAGAAGTTCATTGAGGTAAAAATCTTTCCGGTTTAAGCCATAACTAGGTCAAATCTGAACACACAGACATGATACACATATTCTTAGATTCCACGTGACTCACGTCTTCTGAGGCTGTTGTTATTTCCGATGTGTGAAAGCCATGTAGAAATCGTAGAATAAAGATGCTCCTAATATTCCAGAACTTGCTCGAGAAGTTTTCTTTAGTATCAAAGTTGTTGCACATCCATCCGCACATTACAAACAGGAAGCTGCTAATAGGTTATTTTGCAGAGAGCAGTGAGCAGGGAGTACAAGGTCAGATAAATAATAGCGTCCGTGAAGTTGGTAGCTTCTCAATGTCTTACTCAAGGGCTTTTTTTCTGACCACAAGGCCGCTGGCTGCTCAACAAAACAGTTCCTGGATTTACAGTAAAGGCTGCTTTTGCATAGTCCTACTTGTGTTTTCACTACATCACAAGAACTCTCAAGAACACTAGGCCAGTAATAAAAAGCAACAGATTTGAGATGCAGTTTTCACACACATTAAGCACAGCACTCAGTAGTACCTGGTCCATCAGATAATACTCTTCTTTCTCTTTTTGAATACATGTTTTAACTATGTAAAGATAAATTGCATTGTTCCTTCATTCATTTGGTGTAATGAAGGAATCCTGGTTTGGAAGGTTCACCATTGGCTCTTAAACCCACCAAGGCCCACTAACATCTGGCTTTTGTCTTCAGTGGGAAATGGTACAATCAGCATTCATTCCTGCTCAAATGACTCCATAGTACTCAGGCGTGTTTTTTTTTAAATCAAGATCTTTTTATTTAACTTTTAACACATAGTGCATAGGCATACAGTTGTCACACATAGGTTGAAAAAGCAGATATGTCAACGCCCAGCACATTAAGAAAAAAAAAAAGAAGGAAAGAGAAGGGAATCAAAAAGAAAAGCAAAACATAAACTCACAAAATAACAACTATACAAAAACAAAAAACAGAATAAACAAGATAAAACAATCCCCAGTCACTGCCAGTATGCTACACCCTATCTACATTAGCCTGCTGTGACAATGATTCATGAGTAGTGAGTTGGCAAATTGTTGTAATGTCAAATAGTTGAGAGGTCTGAAACATGTTTAAAGAAGGGTCCCCACACCACCTGAAACTTCCCACTGGAGTGCTGGAGAGAGTTTTTTCAAGCTTCAGGCAGGACATCACCTCCGTCAACCACTGTGAATGTGTGGGTGGAGTGGGGTCCCTCCACCTGAGGAGGATTGATCGCCGAGCCATAAGAGAGGTAAACGCCAGGGTGCGTCGCCCTCCAGCAGTCAGTCTGAGTTGTCCCCCCCATGACTCCAAAAAGAGCAATAAGGGGCTGTGGTTCCAATGATACCGCCAACACCTGTGATAAAGTGTGGAAGACCTCCGTCCTAAACTTCGTCAAGCTCGGGCATGACCAATACATGTGAAACAGAGAGCCTTCAAAAATTTTACATTTATCACAAAGTGGGCTAACCTCAGGATAAAATGCCAATTTGGCTTTGGAAATGTGAGCTCTGTGCACCACTTTAAACTGTATGAGACTGTGACGAGCACACAAAGATGTGGAGTTGACCAGTTTTAACACAGAAGTCAGTACTCAGGAGTGTTTATCATATATGCATTGCTATGACATGCATTTATTGTTTGGTACAGTCTGGGAACAACATGCAACTGTAACATCATAAAGTCTGCACTGAGTTTGCATTTGCATTATCAATGGCATCCATGAGGTCGATTGTGACCTCAGAAAGAAAGCAGCAAGGCAGACTCATCAATGGGAAGGGAGTCAGCCGCCTATTTTAAGTGGGTGTAACTGTGCGCATACGTGCTAATTCTGGTGTTAAAAAGGTACAAGACATCCTTTAATTTCCCTGAAACTAGGCCACATTCAGAAAGCGTGACACAAAGTCCTTTTTGAAAGTACAAAACCCTGACTGGTGGCAAAGTTAGAGGCAGAACATAAATCCTCTTCTTTCATATGGCTCGTAAATGAAATAAGGGACTGGGCACTGCAGTAATTCTGTAGGCCTTGTTTGTCGTGCCACTGCCACCATCCATCAACAGGTTTTAAGACTCCAACTTTCCAGGATTCCCTCTGTTAGTATTTGAGGACATCGCAGTCGTGTCCCTCCTGTTTTCTGTCTCGGTGCCGTCCTGACCACATCCCCGCTGTGTACATTCTAGGTGGTGTACCTGACGGCCACCTTCCCATATGTCATGCTGTTTATCCTGCTGGTGCGCGGTGCCACCCTGCCTGGAGCGACCCAGGGCATCGTCTACTACCTCAAACCCAACCACACCCGCCTGGCAGACCCACAGGTACAAAAAACACACACATGCTCACGGATGCTTTGGATGTATTTAGACTATGCAACGTTAAAAACTCTGTGTTGGAGAAATTCTTCCAGTCGTTCTTTCAGGTGGTAGAGCAGCTCCTACAGACAGGGGGGCCCGACCGGTCAGGTGAGAGGGTGTCAGATCTGTAGCACAGGAGACAGGACGGTTAATGTTATGGAGAGTTTAAGAGTTTAGGTTAAAGAAATGAAGTTTGTTCTCGTATTTACAGTTTTTTTGCAGCTCAAGAACATGTTTTTTTTTTAAACACATATCTTTTATTGATTTTTAACTTTTAACATATTACATCTCTTTTTACAGCATAAATTGGTAACATTATGGGTCACCCTTGAACCACATAACCCTCCCCCCTCCCAACCACATATGAATTCTAAGACAACATGGTGGTAAATAACAAATCAATAATAGTTAGCAAATCAAGAACATGTTTAATACATCATGTGCACACAGTAACAGAGCAGATAAGAGAATTTGTCACACAATGTTTCCACATATACACATGTAAAAACTGAACACAAAGTTTTCCATGGGATGCAAATCGCTTCTAAAGGCATTGTTGGATAGCACCCTCCTTTGTTTGTTCCTTGTCTCCAAGATTTCATGTCATTGTATCCCCTCTCTGTGTCCCTGTCTTTCTCTACAGGTATGGATGGATGCAGGTACCCAGATATTTTTCTCATATGGAATCTGTTTGGGAAGTCTCACAGCCCTCGGCAGTTACAACAAATACAACAATAACTGCTATAAGTGAGACACTTTGTCACACACGAAACACAACCACGGCCGTTCTGGCCGCACAGCGACTCCTCACACTCCACTTCAGACAAACCATATTCACTGAAATGTAAGATGTAAGCTCCCACTGGTCAGATGGCTTCCAGAAGGAATGGCTGGAATGGACAGAGAAAACACACTGATACAGCCACACCTCAAATAAAAGCCCTCGCTGCCATGTTTCCCACACTCCAGGACTCCCACACACACACATACAGACAGAGCCAAGCACTTAGCTCCTAGAGTGTATTTACAGTAACAGGCCAGGGCTCCACAATACAAGGCCAAAAACCGAAATCTCACTGGTCTCGTTGCCAGTTTTGCTCATGGCACATTTATACATTTTGTCTTTTGTGTCACATTGTTTGAAGTAAACTAACTAATTATTATGTACGTATGTTTGTGTGTGTGTGTGTGTGTGTGTGTGTGTGGCCTTCCAGGGACTCCTTCCTCCTGTGCCTCCTGAACAGCGCCACCAGTTTCCTGGCAGGTTTCGCCATTTTCTCAGTGCTGGGCTTCATGGCTGAGGAGCAGGGCGTGGACATATCCACTGTGGCCCAGTCAGGTGAAGCGGGGTTGGATGTGGGAACAGTGTTTTCCTCAGCAAAATTACAAGAATAAAACCAACAGTGAATTGAACCAACCATCAAGGATCATCTGTGTAGCCAAAGCCAGAAAATGCTTATTCCATCTGTGCCATTGAGCTCTGTTGTTGTTCAAAAAATTTTAATCTGTGTTAATCCGCACCTGAAAATAGTCCCACATATTAACAATAATATATATCTTTTTCCTTATTTTAACAGTAGATAATGGTAATGGTTATGTTTTATGTTTGAATAAGATGAATTTCCTTTGTTCATCATGTTTCCTGTGGTCTCTCAGGACCTGGCCTTGCCTTCATCGCCTACCCGAGAGCTGTAGCCATGATGCCCATACCCCAACTCTGGGCTGTCTGCTTCTTCCTCATGATCATTATGCTGGGGCTGGACACACAGGTAGACATACACACATACACACACCAACTTTGATGAATGACTGTTTTAAGGCATTGATCATGTAAATCTGACCCCGTCTCCCCCTCTGTCGCCCAGTTTGTGAGTCTGGAGGCGCTGATGACATCGGTGGCTGACCTGTACCCTCAGCTGATCCGTCGAGGTCACCGCAGAGAGCTGCTGCTGCTGTTCGTCTGTGTCGTCTGCTTCCTGGTCGGGCTGGTCATGGTCACGCCGGTGAGTGGATGGATGTGTGCAGGAGGTGGACGTGATCCTCTACCCTATCTGGTTTTTATGATGTGGAATGATGGTTCTGTCTTTGTGTGCAGGGTGGTCTCTACGTGTTCCAGATCTACGACCATTTCTCCTGCAGTGGAGCCAGCCTCCTGCTCCTCTCCATCTTCCAGTCTGTGGCCATCGGCTGGATTTACGGTACAAATCCCACCTTTCCTTTTTTTCTGTTATGATTATTTATCTTCTTCTTGTTGCCCCCAAAGTATCTGGTTCACAGAAACCGTAACAGCTAGTTCCCAAACTCGGCAAATTGGTTGTAAATCTCACCTGCTGCTCAGACAGATTTTTGATTTACCAGATAACTTTTGAACCATAAGTCTCAGAAACAATTCCTGGATTCTGTGTTTCCAAGTCAATATATCCATATAAGCCATGTCCATTTGAGCTGGGGAAAATTTTCCACCTTTTTGAATGTCTTCACTCCTTTCCCACAAAGTTTGAGCAGTCGGCATCAAACTGGTTACGTAGCATATCTGGAAAAAAACTTGTAATTGAGATTTTTCCTATTCCACATTTTTTAGATAATACATTTTAAGACCTGTGTCTTTAAGTTAAATTTTACTTCTTCCCCAAACTCCCCTCATTTTGTTCCCTCAGAATGCGAAACCTCAATGGTTCACATCCTTCAAGCTCTTTCTTTCTCTAAAACCACATGTTGTGCATGGATCCCGTCAACTTTTGCTATTTCTTATGCTCCTTTCCTTTCTTTCTTTCCTCCTTGCTACCCTCCTCCTTTCTTTTTCCATTTTTCTCTCCGTCTATCTCCTTCTCCTTTCCTTCCTTTTCTCATTGCCTCTACCTTCCTTGCCTTTTCCATTTCATTTCCTTCTTTCCTCTCCTCTCTTTTCCTCTTATCTCCTCTCCTTGTCCACTCCACTAATGAAAGTAGTTCCTAAAATCTGATAAACACAGTCAAACGGTCCACTTCCTCCCCTCCTTGTGCATTCCAGTTAGAGTCAGTAGACAGCATATTAACATGGCTGCAGCTACCCACTGTTGTAAGGAGACTGGCTCCTAGCCAGGCCCCTGTCTGTCTCCTCTGGACCCTAAATCAGCCCCCGGGCCCCGTCGCCTCTCAGTCTCAGTCTGGCGGCCCCAGGGAGCCCCTATTCCAGCCAGACCTGGGGCTCTAGAGCATTTTCAAAAACATTAAGTGTGAGATGGGTGGAATGTATGTACATCAGGACAATGCATTCAGTCCAGTGTTTAGACTATTCACTTTATATCTGGTAAAGAATTAAGTTGTGAAATGTAAAAAAAAAAAAAAAAAAGCATCACAGGTGATAACAAATAAGTCAAGCAGATTAGCAGAGAGTGTGTGTCAGTGAACACGAATGCCAAAGAAGCCTGTTTTTATGGCTCTCCCAGCAGTAGGTGAGCGGGGCAGCAGAGCTGAGGAGAGGGGTTTTAAGTGGACCGGGTAACACAGCGGTCAGGACTCCAGTGCACCTTTCCCCCCTTTTTATGACTGTGGGATTTTACAGTTTTTTAAGGACTCTAACATACACTGACACTCTTCTGCTGGCAGTTATGTGGCCCTGAAGGAATTTCACTCCACAGGCTCTGTTGTTTTAGAAAAGGGGCACCTACTTTTGCTAAACGAGTCATCAATAATACATACAGACGGGGTTGTTATATATTTTTCAAAATAAAAACTGGTAAGAATTTTTCTTGCATACTGTTTGTTGATTAAAGTTGAATATCACATTATTACTATGAAATTTTCATATACTAAATATAGTAATGTACCTTCTCAATGGAGGCACTTTAAAGGGAAATTTCGCCTCGTTTCATGTGGATGTCCAATCAGTGTTGATGGTAAATGGAGTCAAATGAAGCAATACATTCCTACATTGACCGAGAGCCCTCCCGCCCAATGGAAGCTTTGTTAACATAAAAGACAGCCATGTCTGAATGCCAAATAGCCATCACTTTAGGCCTGATGAAGCCATCAATGTGATGTCTTCCATGCCTGAAAAGGGCTTATGGCTGCTATTACAACTATGTCAGTTAGTCTGTGCGACATGTAGCAGGAGAGAGAAGTGCCCAATGGCAGCGTTATTGTTGAAGAATTTCATATTTTCTTGCAACTTGGGTCTTATTTTTTTCTAGTTTTTGACCATCATTCTTGTGTTAGGTTGCATTTTAAAAATTGCCAACTAAATAGCTGAGATATCAACACATATAGGAGTATCAATAAAGTCGTTTCCAGGCTACAATTAAAACCTTAAATCCAAAACATCATAGTGAAGGTGAGAACCAATGCAAATGTTAAAATGAATACACACATTTTCTTCATGTCCATTAGATCTTTTAGAGCCACCCTCTCTTTTGACTTTGAAGTAGACCCACACACAATGGTTGACAAAGTTTTCTTTCTCAAGGCCATTTTCTAGTATTCGTCTCTGTAGTGGTAGATACTGGCCCCCCCAAAAAATGCCTCCCAACCAAAGTTATCCACCGCCACCAGAAACAACGCGTCAGTCGTAAACCCAACCAATGATGTCAAAACCAAACCACAACCACTCATGGTGAAGCTGTTCTTGCCCACAGGCGCCGAGCGCTTCAGTGCCAACATCAGGGATATGACCGGCTGCAACCCCCTGCCTTTCTTCAATCTGTGCTGGAAATACTTGACCCCGGCCGTGTGCACTGTGAGTGACCCCTCCTCGCTGACCTGCTTTCACACTGTTTAGTGTCTCCTTGCTGGGAAATAGTATACACATACACTCATGTTTGGGATATCGTACACATTCCTGCTTGTGCCTGTCAATCAGTCGACCTCGGCTGACGTATGTTCCTTTTTGATATGTCTAAATACTTATGTTATATCAGTCATAACTGTTTGTATCTCTGTATCTCAAAGGCCAAAAAACCTACTCACATCTAAAACTTTTTTTTTTCGCCCACCAAAAATCTTTTATATTGGATTTTTTTTTTTAATCAGAAAATGATCCTGAACTCTAAACTGTAATTTGGTGTCGAGGTAAAAAATAGTCATTTTGTCATAAGTAATATGAAACATACATATGCACCTTGATAAATAATATATATACATATGTAGGTATATGTAGGTTTCAGTCTGATATTTTCAGCCTTCCTGATTGAATTTCAGTCATTCAAGGGACTTTTAGTGTCACTTTGCATAAAGGAGTAGTTCAACATTTTGGCAAGTACAATTACTGTCTTTGTCAAAGGGAAGATTCATATTACTCTCCTGGCTGTTGCTCACCTCCAAAACCAAAGTGCACCAGACAATTTCTGGGACACGAAATGTTATCGAGAAACCAGGTTTTTAACTCTTCTGCTTTTGTACAGATTAAACAAACCAGATGTAACATGTTAATTAGCGAGCTTTAGATGTGCCGGTGCATGGATTCGGTTGCTTTTGGGCAGAGCAGGTTGGCTGTTTCTCCTATTTTTCCAGTCGTTATGCTTAACTAAGCTGCAGGTACATGTTGACCTTACAGACATCAGAGTGGTATCAGTGTTCTCATCTAACTAAAGGAAGCAAATGAGCTTATTTTCCAAAATGTTGATGTCTTAGAGGTCTTTTTCCCCGGCAATGGTGAATAGTGAAATCTCTGTCCTTTTCAGGCCACCTTTATGTTTTCTCTGGTGAACTGGTCTCCGCTGAAACTGGGAAAAGGCCTGGTGGCTCCAGCCTGGGCCACCACCCTGGGCTGGCTCCTCACTTTCTCCTCCGTCTCCCTGCTTCCTATCTGGGCCATCTACGCCCTGGCCACCACCCCGGGAAACCTGCTACAGGTTACACCATAGCTCTTTTTAGTACATTTAGCACAATGTGTGGCTGAATATTATTAACCCCTCTGATGTTATAATAATCAACTAACTGTTTTTTTTGCCCTCTGCAGCGGTTTAAACGTCTGTGCAGCCCGGCGAAAAAATCGCTCGCCCTCCATCACAACTCGGCGCTCGCCTTCAGCCCTGCACTGCCCCTGACCGAGAAGTCAAAGGAGCCGCTCACAGACGTCCCCCAGGATCACATGACCTGCTGATTGTCGGTCGCTACATGCTGGTCAGCCAATCAGCTGCGGAGAAGGGGCGAGGTTATGGTTAAAGCTGCTTGGTCCCAATTGAGGAGACGGATCCTCGTTAGTCCACATTTGTGTTTCAGCTCCAAAGATCAATTGTCAAATCATTTAGACGACCTTTGTTATTCATAAATGGGATAACCAGAACCCTAATTGGGACACAACTTACTTTTAAGACCTCCCCCTCCTCCTTTTAGTGGCTTTATTCTAAAACAGCACACTCCTCAATCTTGACAACTTTATATGTTTAAAATCCAAAACGTTTCTGTTACTTACCAGTTGAATCACTGTATTTGTGGACCATTAAATAACAGGCCTTATGTCCATTCAGCTAAATAATAATCTGTTTTTTTTCATGAGTATCTCGACCTTCCACTTTACTCTCTATGAGAGATCACTGTTAGCTTTTTTGCTTCACTTTGACTCCCCCCTGAATAGTCCTGGTATCATCAGAAATGACTCTGTGAGTCAGAGACATGTTTTATACAGTGATTTGTCTTGTACGTGCTGCACCCTCTGTGATTGCCACATCATGGAGTTCAAATGGTTCATGACATGCCTTACAACCACACCGAGTGGTGCTAATGCAGGAGTTGCATTAGCCAAATACAACTTATTACTGCCAATATATCAAGAGCTTTATTTGATGTCATGGTAGGATTTATCCCTGACAACATTATTGGAACATGCAGTAACTTTTTTCATCCATTATACATTTATCTTTTACAAAAGTGTGCAGAAAGGCTTTTACTTGTTATTTAGTTAGTTGCTGTCTCAAATGCACAAATTTAGTTTAGTTATTACGTCTTTGCACTGTACCACCACCAAACTATCTATTGCTTACCAAGCTGGGAAACATGCAATCACAGCATCTGAATCAGCATGGCTGAATACAATATTGCTGATGCCATGACAAAAAGGTTCTTTTTCTTTTCCGAAAAAATGTTTAACTTAAAATGTCAAAGTAGTGACTTTAATGAGAAGATAACTGCAAAATAGCCTATGCCACTCCAGTGTGATTCTCTTTGTATGGGGCATTACAGTGTCTTTAACTGTACCGTGTAGGTGGTAACATGCTGAAGTGGGAGATGGAGAAATTACCTCTATGCAGTGTTGGGATGTTTATATTTTTCAGAAGAAAATACAGTATGTGACTGCTGAAGAATCATGTCAGTTTTATAGAAATCATGTTTGTCTTTTTCGTTTATTGACCTGATGCAGACAGACAGTAGGGGGTGTGCTTAATCAAACAGGGTTTTTTCAAAATAAAAGACAGCTATCATTCTTTAGTTTATGATGATAAAATTCAATTCATGATTTTTTTCTTATCATATATCACTTAGTATACAAGCGCTTTTGAAATGTCTGACTGCAAAGGTGTTTTGCTCTTTTCATCACCATGAGGTCTTTCTTGCTGTACTTTGAAGGACAGAATGTACTCTTCACTGAGAAAACGTGTAAATCTCCAAAACCAGAGGGATGCAGGATTTCTTGAGCGAGCCTGTTTTAATAATGCAAACTCGAAGCTGCCGTTTTCTGCCATCATTCAAACCCGAGTCGGCTTTTAGATTGCGATTTTCTCGAACACTCTTCTGAGATTAATTTAACGAGAAGCAAAAGTGCTAAACCCATCTGGTGTCTTTTTCATTCACTTCCAGTTGATCCAAGTCTGTTATCGTCTCTGTTTACAGGTGTATAGATATACCTCTTTATTTTAAAACAGGCTTCTTTTGTATGTGTATCATTATTTTCTTTTTTTTAAAATTTTAAATATATATATACATTGTGGATAAAAGAATTTGTGTTGTCGTTTCTTATATGAAGAACTTTGCTGAGAGGCTGCGTGTGTGTGTGCAGGTGTGTGTTTGTGTTTCCCAGAATAGACCTTACCTGTGGCCGAAGCTTGCTGTCAACCCAGGAGACATTGCACCTCTCCCCAGGCGCCGCCATAACAGATGCTAAGAACACACCTGGCTTCTGCTAAGAGAGAGGACAGGAAGAAATGGAGAGAAAAGAGAGATGGAGGAGACACACACACACACAATCAGCCATTCAAGCATCACAAGAACAAGCCCTGTGATTGCTTCATCTGAGGCGTTTTCATCCTGATGGGAATTACTGGTTTAACATCCATGAAGGGATAGAAAAGGGGGATGGAGGGAGAGATGGAGCAAGAGGAGGATGGTGTGTGTGTGTGTGTGTGTAGAGGAGGAGAGGGAGTCATGGAGACTAAAGAGGGAGGGGGGGGGGGGTGAATTCTGACACCACCACTTAGATATAGCCTGTCGGGTTATGTAAAAGGCTCGGCCTGTCAATTAACCGTATTGGATTCCCTCCCCTCCCAGCCGCCGTAGGAAGTGGGCCGGTCCCACACACACGTGGCTCGGCACGCGGGTTCACACACACAACTTGTTTTGGTGACGCTCGATACTGTATGCAGCCTGCTTTTGCACGTGTGATCCGGGTTACTGTGTAATTGTGTGTGTGTGTGTGTGTGTGGATAACGGGGGCGGTTTATGTCCATATGGTTGCTTTGGCATACATCTCGCTTTCAGATGATGGGGATTAAGAATGATCCAATGGGCTGAGTGTGTGAGATTCAAAGGGGAGAGAGGAAGAGGGAGGGAGGTTGTATGTGTTGTATGTGTGTGTGTGTGTGTGTCGCTTCAGCGTGGCATTGAAAGATGCTGTGGAAAGTTGCCTAATTCTCGCTCAGGCTCGCTGCCACCGGTTTGCAGCTGCAGCATATTCCACCACGTGCACTGGCGACCCCTTTGTGTGTACATAAACTCAACCTACTGGGTTCAAATGCCTGAATAAACCCTGGTCATGAAATGGGAAAAACACGAGGGCCGTCTTGACATCACACTGTCCTGATCAAACATCCTCTCTCTCTCTCACTCAGCTCCGGTTTGCTCCGTCTTTACGGGCGTCTTCTTTTTACTGCAGGTAATACACTTGACAGTTTGGTGTAAAGGAGAAGCAGGCGGCAGCTGGGGGTGGAGGCTGGAGACGAGACTCCGGGAGGAAGAGGCGGGTGGTGGTGGTGGTGGTGGGGGTGCATTGCATAACAGCTAGATGATTTGGACATGGAGTTCAGCTCGATACCGGAGTGGTCACCTTGAAGCTGTGGAAGATGAGGGCGCAGTATTTTTATGTTTAGTGGCCAGCAGGGCCACAGCAGACATTTTAGAATCAATGACCCTCAATGCAACCCTGACCACCTTTGGACAATTTTCTCTTGTTGGCCTAAAGGTAGTCAAAGTGCTCGGGTGCTGTCATTTTTCTGGAGGCTGATTCGAATGCAGAGCGCGTCCTCGCTGTGGGATGGCTCATGTGTGGGTCATACCACGGCGGGATTTGACAAAGGGGGGGGGGGGCGGCGAGGCTTACGGTGGCAGCACACCGTGTTCTCTTTTTGGCCTCACTTCCGCCATCCGCCCCCACACTCTCTCACGCCCCCTCCCTGGCTGCATCCCTGGCCATACTACCCACACCGCTCAGTCACGTAGAAGGGGGCTTTGGATCAGCCGTTGTGGGATCTCACCCTTTTTGACGCAAAACAAAGTCGAAACGTAATATGCTGCTCTCAAGTTCTAGGCCTCCCTGTTGGCGTGCACACACACACACACACACACACACCCCTCCTCTCTGTGGTGTGCAAAGGTAATAGCTGTTTGGTGACTCAGCAAACGAGCAGCGTCTCAGAACTTTTAAGACTTTTAAGAGAAACCCACTCTCCGCTCGGCCGCCCTCTGAGAGCGTGCTTGTGTTTGCAGGACACTTCAGCATGGCTAAACCCCTCTCAGCACACAAGTATGACATCCCGTTGGCACCGCCGCACACACTCCCTTTAAGGTACAATAAATAATCAAGACAGCTCCCAGGGCAGTTCCAGGTTCTCTCTCACACACACCTGCAGACACACACTTTATTTCTTCACTTGTGCCCACATGCTTGCTGATTTCCTCCATCTCCTCCACCTCTCACACACACACATACACACGCACCATTAAAGGTCTGGTGAACTCCCAGAACTCTTATTCGAGACTGGCCATAAATTATCTATCCCCTCCTCTATTTTGCTGAAACTCTCCAGTCAATTCCTGACTTTCAGCCTTCAATTATTAAAGTGGTGAAAGTGTAAGAATGAAATGTTTAATGGAGACTTTTTGGACATGAATGTTGAGAGGAATTATGTTTTGCTTATGTTTTGATGAAAGCATGAGATGTTTGTGATTCAGGACCAGATGTGATTGCAGAGTTCTCACTTGTATGTTGGAAGATGACTCCTCTTCCCTCAGAGTGAGAAGAAATGAGAGTGAGAGCATTGTTCAGGTTTCTCTCCTCCAGCAGAGAGACAGAGAGGGAGAGAGAGAGAGAGAGAGAGAGAAGGGGGGGGGAGTGGTGGTTGAGCGCAAAGGGGGCAGGACTTTTTCTCTCCGGGTCCTATTAAGAGCAAACTTTGTGTTTTTGTTCTCCAAGTTCAGCTCTCCAGCCTGCACACACACTTCCTCTCTGCTGCTGCTCCTCTCTTTTTCTTTTATACACATTTTTTTCCTCAATGGTTTTCCGCCTGTTGGTCACTCCTGTGCGCCTTTTCATGGGGGATTTGGAGGTGTGGATGATGCGCTTTTTGGAGGATCAGACGCCCAACTCTTGCACCAGCAGTCCCGGGTTGTTTTAGTGGATACATAGATGTTCTCGGGGTGAACCATGGTGCGGCTGCTCGCTGGTGCTCCGGCCGGGGGCAGGCTCTGGTTTCGGCTGCTCCTGCTGTGCGTCGTGGAGCTAGGAGCCGGGGTGTCCACTTTCCAGGGCTTCTACCTGCCACCTGCGAACGGCTCGCTGCTCACACCTGCCCGGAGGACGGACGGGCTGGTGCGGACCATTGACCGGATTTACCACGGAGGAGGGAAGGTGGGCTACCTGGTGTACCTGGATGGGAGCCGGTTTCAGCTGGACATGGAGCGGGATGAGTCGGTGCTGTCGCATCACTTCAGCCCCCAGTATGTGCTCGCTCTGATGGGGGAGAGCCGCGCGCCCTGGCAGCGGGAGTGCGTGTACCGGGGCACGGTGGACTCCAACCCGGAGTCCCTGGCGGTGTTCACGCTCTGCGGAGGGGGTCTCGAGGGCTTCTTCGCCGTGAGCCACGCGCGCTACACCATCACACCAATCGTCCGGGCGAAGGGACACGAGCACGACGCGCGCGCCCTGCAGGACAAGGACGCGGAGAGCGCACTCCACGTTTTTACGCGCGAGAGCTTCAGCTTCGAGGCCACGCGCGACGAGAGCTGCGGGACGCGCGAGGGGCGCAGAGGGCGCAGGAGCCGGCGCACGGGGGGCAGGAAGGGCGAACACGGCGCGAGAGGGAGGAGGTGGTGGAGCCGGCTCGCAGAGGCTCCGGAGCCGGGTGCGCGGCGCAAGAGGTCCGTTTCACGCGCAAGGCACGTGGAGCTGCTCCTGGTGGCCGACGACACAATGGCAAAGAAATACGGCAAGGACCTGAACCACTACCTGCTCACGCTGGCGTCCATCGCCTCCAAGCTGTACGGCCACGCCAGCATCGAGAACCCCATCCGGCTGTCGGTGGTGAAGGTGGCCGTGGTGGGCGAAAAGGAGAAGGGGCTGGAGGTGTCCAAGAACGCCGCCGCCACGCTCAAGAGCTTCTGCAAGTGGCAGAATCAGCAGAACCCACTGGACGACGACCACCAGCACCACCACGACGCCGCCATCCTCTTCACCAGGCAGGTAAACAAAGCTGGCTTTACGCGCCGCTCACCTGGCGCCGGTGAGTCAGGTGAGCGCCAGGAGGGGCGGGCACGCGCACGAGTGTGATGCCAGGGTTTTGTTTTTATTCTGGTGGTGAAGTAATGCAAATATGTCAACACGCTGTGGAATGAAAACTGAGGCACATTACGTTTCTCATATTTCCCTGTTTGCGTCAGCCAATCAGAAGTGAAGACCTGTTCCCACATGTCCCTGCTTCCATCCACCACTTTTGCTTGTTTTCTTTCTCCTCCTCTCTCTCTCCTCTTTTCTTTCGTGCGTAAAACACTTAGAAAAATCCTGTTGTTTTTTTTGCTTCTGTCTCCCCCTCTCCCTCCCAGTCCCCTGACAGCCCAAAAGCCTCCCAGTGAGTATGTAATCTGATGCGCGTGCCCGAGCCCGTGTACGCACATTCTTCCCAGGGTAGGAGAAATCAGCTGCTTGGGTGCACTGCAGAAATACTCCTCAAACTCCCCTGAAACTCGCAGTTAATTAGGTAGTCATCACAGCCTTGCAATTCCTCCCTCCCTCCTCTCTCTCATCACTCCAGTCTGCACATTTTTTCCCAGTTACTTTTCCAGCGTCTGTCAGCTGGGGCTGGGAGCTGTCAGAAAAACAAACACATCCACCCTGCGAGAAGCCGTGCGTTCGCCGAGACCACACTCATTTATCCCTCCTTTCACCATCCTTTTCTTTTCTCCTCCTTCCTTCCTGGTCCAAAGCCGCAGGGCAGCGGTGGCAGATCTACATTTTTCACCTCAGCTCTCCTCCGGGTGTGGCTTCACGGCGGTTGGATCCAGTTGACATGTCAGATAGCTCTCCTTGGACTGCGGTGCGTGCAGCTCGGGCAGGGTCTTGTCACGGCTTGGGCAGCACCAGGGGTATTACCTCGGATCTCCTGGCATCTGCGCAGAGTTGGCGCCGTCACACGTTGGCAAGGCCGGCGGTAGTGCATACCTGAGGTCGGCAGGCTGGCAAAGTGGCACAGTTCCTGCGTGCCAAGCACCTCGTGGCTCCTTAGTAACCCTGTTGCCGCCACGCTCACAGGAGGGCAAGACTGGAAGAGGAGGCCGTGCCATCCTCGGGCGGTTTGGTTTTGGCAGGGCGGGCAGGGTCAGGCGGGCATGGAAACAGTTCTCCAGATACCTCTAAGGCAGCCTCAGGACAGGAAGGCAGAGAGTCAAAACGGACAGGAAGCTAATGAAACATGACAGGTGGTATTTTTCTCCATTCAGCTCCGACTTTGATCCCATTAAAATACCCATGTTCACCCCGGCAGAACCGTCCTCTCACTGTATCTTTCCATTGATTTAAAATGCCTTTTCATCTCCTAGCAGTCCATGCTTTAGAGGGCATCTCATGCTGATGTCATTATGTAAGACCCTTTCATATCAAAACCTTCAAGTTTCCACGTGGTGCAGTTCTTTTCATAGAGAATAGAGAAACCTTTGAAACTCTATGTGGACACGAGAAAGTCAATCCACTTGTGTTTGTTAATGGAAGGAGCAGATTTAGGAATTGGCCTCAAGATGAAGAATTCCAGCAAATTAGAAAACAACAAATTATCAGTTAAATGCAAAGAATATACAAGTTTCATGTTGCTTTAATTAGGAGTAATAGGCCAACATTAGCTTGAAAGTGGCCATCCCAGTAAATCGCCTTAATTTGTGTCTCACCTGTCGCACTCCTTCCATTATTCACAAACCTGTCTCCTGACTGTCGTTCACACACGTCTCACCTTTGCCTACCTGTCAGCAGGAGAAGCAGGTGATCCCACTCTGGCGTATGATCATCTACTGTGGCCCCCAGATTGCTGATAAACACTCTGAGCTGGGTCCCTGATCCCTATCTGTTGCATGTCTGCAGCACAAACATGCATAACTGCAGCTAAATCTGATCTGCATGCATGTAGCTAATGCATGACTTGACTTTAGGGTGGTGACCTTAGTAAACCCTAGTAAGCCTAAGAAAGCAGCCGCTGCCTTTTTTTAACTTTGACCTTTGAACTCTTTGGCTATTTGAGGCCAATTTCAGGATAAATGGCTGTTATTTTCAGGCACAGAAAAGCAGGGCTGAGGTTTGTTTACATCTGACCGCCGCGGGAAAACAGCCCAACTTGATGTGATTGAAAGTGAAATTTAAAAAGCCACATTCTTGAGTTGTTTTCTTGAGTGTGTGCGTCCGCACTTTTTGCAGCTCAGGTGTCACAAAGGAAAAGACCTGGAGCGTGAATATCTTGAAAATAATGGACGTTTTGATTTATTGTTTACAAGAACCACACTTTCATTTAGCCGTCAGTCATTTTACAAGAGTGGCTGTCATAAAAGATTCATTGTCAGCGTCAATCATTTTACAAGCACGAGTTTGACTCTGCAACTCAGGAAAAAACTTATTTTGGCTCAGGTGCCTCATACCTTGCAGCAATCTGGGTTGAAAATGAAAAAAAAAAAGAAGTTGGATACACAAGCAGTGGTAATGTGTCAGTTATTTTCTCAGGAACATAACTTCAGTTGCAACCTCAATGGAAATTTAACAGGGAAAGACAAACTTTGATGTGCTGTAGATGAAGTTCAGGTGTGTTATGGGAAACGGTCTGCTTAGTGTTCCATTGTGCTGACTGTCTGACATGTCAAGTAACCAAATGGCAGTTTATGTGTGAAAAGAAATAACCTTTTTCATCCTTCGCCTCTGAAGTAGATCCTGATTATTGTGGTCTGCTGAACTAGAACCGAAGCTCACTGAAGACTTTGTGACTGTGAAGTCAGACCAGTCCATTGTTCCCAGATGGGAGGGAAGGGGCGGGGGGGGGGGGGGGG